>CM077674.1:360969749-361097249 GCA_039707655.1 Elymus sibiricus
TACCTTGTGGGGCCCACAGAGGTCCTTCTGACCTAATTGCAACGCTATAAATTCTCTTTCCCCAAGAAAAAAAATAAGAGAAGAAGTTTCATCGCGTTTTACGATACGGAGCCGCCGCCACCTCATGTTCTTCATCGGGAGGGCTGATTTGGAGTCCGTTCGGGGCTCCGGAGAGGGGGATTCGTCGCCATCGTCATCATGAACCATCCTCCATCACCAATTTCATGATGCTCACCACCGGGTGTGAGTAATTTCTCCATAGGCTTGCTGGACGGTGATGGGTTGGATGAGATTTATCATGTAATCGAGTCAATTTGTTAGGGCTTGATCCCTAGTATCCACTATGTTCTGAGATTGATGTTGCTATGACTTTGCTATGCTTAATGCTTGTCACTAGGGCCCGGGTGCCATGATTTCAGATCTGAACCCTATATGTTTTCATGAATATATTTGAGTTCTTGATCCTATCTGCTAGTTATATGCACTTGTTATTGTTCTGATCCATAGACCCCAAAGTGACAATAATTGGGATACTCTCCGGGGATGACTGTAATTCGAGGAGTTCATGTATTCACCATGTGTTAATGCTTTGTTCCGATTCTCTATTAAAAGGAGGCCTTAATATCCCTTAGTTTCCTTATGGCCCCCGCTACCACGAGAGGGTAGGACAAAAGATGTCATGCAAGTTCTTATTATAAGCATGTATGACTATATACGGAATACATGCCTACAATACATTGACGAATTGGAGCTATTGTGTATCGCTCTAGGTTGTGACTGTTACATGATGAATGTCATCCAACATAATTATCCATCACTGATCCAATGCCTACGCTTTTCACATATTGATCTTTGCTAAGTTACTTCCATTGCAGCTTGTGTTACAATCACTACAAAACTGCTACTGTTACTGTTTCTGTTCCTATTGGTACTGTTACTACTGTGCTACTAAACACTTTGCTGCAGATATTTAGTTCTCCAGGTGTGGTTGAATTGACAACTCAGCTACTAATACTCGCAAATATTCTTTGGCTCCCCTTGTGTCGAATCAATAAATTTGGGTGAAATACTACCCTCGAAGACTGTCGCGATCCACTATACTTGTGGGTTATGAAGACCTTTTTCTGGCGCCGTTGCCGGGGAGCATAGCTCTATTTGTTGAGTCACTTGGGAATCATATCTATTGATCACTATGAAGAATCTGAAGGACGCTAAGACCAAGATCGTTCCCTCTAAGACGAGGGGAGGTAAGGAACTGCCATCACACTCTGGACTTGATTCACCTTCTGTTTTGAGTAGACTTGCGACACTGCCACCTATTATTCCTTCTGATATGTCGCAAGTAATTAATGATACTACTTCTGCTATAAATGAAACTTGTGATGATGCTAGTACTATGCTTGATAATACTGTGCCACTAGGTGAATTTCTTGATGAACAAATTGCTAAAGCTAAAGAAACTGAGAATGCTGAAACTATTGAAACTGATGAAAATTATGATTTACCTATTATGCCTAGCTCTCCTACTAGAGTTGAAATGCCTAAGATACCTGATGGTTATGTTATAGATGGAGAAACAAATAGAGAAATTCTTGCTTGTAATGATAGAGGTGATGTTAGAAAATTGCTGGCTAAGTTGAAAGAAAAGTCTATTATGGAGAAAATGAAATATGATCCCAAGTTTGCTACCGCTCCCATCTTTGTTACCGATAAGGATTATGAATTCTCTGTCGATCCTGAGTTAATTACTTTGGTTGAATCTGATCCTTTTCATGGTTATGAAACTGAAACTGTTGTGGCACACCTTACTAAATTGAATGATATAGCCACCCTATGGGCTCACGAGGAAAAAATTCGTTACTATTACATCCTTAAGTTATTTCCTTTCTCGTTAAAGGGTGATGCTAAGAAATAGTTTAATACTCTTGCTCCTGGTTGTGTGCATAGTCCCCAGGATATGATATATTACTTCTCTGAAAAGTATTTTCCTGCTCATAAAAAACAAGCTGCCTTATAGTAAATATTCAACTTTGTGCAAATTGAAGAAGAGAATCTCCCTCAAGCTTGGGGGAGGCTTCTCCAATTACTTAATGCTTTGCCTGATCATCCTCTTAAGAAAAATGAAATACTTGATACCTTTTATAATGGACTAACCGATGCTTCTAGGGACTACCTAGATAGTTGTGCTGGTTGTGTTTTCAGGGAACGAACTGTAGGACAGTCTGAAGAACTATTGAATGATATATTAAAGAATGCTCATGATTGGACATTTCCTAAACCACCGGTCAAACCAACTCCAAAGAAGAGAGGTATTCTATTCCTCAGTCCAGAAGATATGCAAGAAGCCAAGAAATCTATGAAAGAAAAAGGTATTAAATCTGAAGATGTTAAGAATTTACCACCTATTGAAGAAATACATGGGCTCGACATCCCAACACAGGCAGTGGAGGTAAATTCTCTTATTAGATTCGATGAAAGTGACATTCCGTATAATAAATCTACAAGTCAATGCTTGTATGAGTTTGATAATTACATCACTAAGCAAGACCACTTTAATTTGTATGTCAGCAATCAATTAAAACGCAATGCTTTCACGATAGATCGTTTGAGTGATTTGATGCGTAGAACTGCTAATGATGTTAAAGGCTTAAGTAAACATGCTTCTATGGTTCATACTCAGTTAGAACAAATTGCTAAGTCATAAAATGATTTGCTGGATGAGATGAATAATAAAATGAATGATCATGCTGTTAGAGTTGTTACTAGAGGAGGTAGAATGACTCAGGAGCCTCTGTATCCTGAAGGTCATCCTAAAAGAATTAAACAAGATTCTCAAAGAATTAATATTGATGCACCTAGTCCATCTAAGAAGAAAAAAAAAGAAAAATGATAGGACTTTGCATGCTTCTAGTGAACCTGAGATAGAAAAACCTCCTGAGAACCATAATGATGCTTCTATTTCTGATGCTGAGACATAGTCTGGTAATGAACACTCACCTAATGATAATGATAATGATGTTCATGTTGATGCTCAACCAGATAATGATGTAGAAATAGAACCTGCAGTTGATCTTGATAACCCACCTCCTAAGAATAAAAGATATGATAAATGTGATTTCATTGCTAGAAAACGTGGGAAAGAAAGAGAACCATGGGTTCAAAAACCCATGCCTTTTACTACTAAACCATCTAGAAACAAAGATGAGGAAGACTTTGAGTGCTTTGTCGAAATGCTTAGACCTGTCTTTTTGCGCACTCGCTTGACTGAAATTTTGAAAATGCCTCCATATGCTAAATACATGAAAGATATTGTTACTAATAAAAGAAAGATACCTGAAGCTGAAATTTCCACCATGCTTGCAAATTATTCTTTTAAGGGCGGAGTACCTAAAAAGTTAGGAGATCCGGGAATACCCACTATACCATTCTCCATTAAAAGAAGTTATGTTAAAACTGCTTTATGCGATCTAGGAGCTGGTGTTAGTGTTATGCCTTTATCTTTATATAGAAGACTTGATTTGAATAAGCTTACACCTACTAAAATATCTTTGCAAATGGCCGATAAATCAACTGCTATACCTATTGGAATTTGTGAGGATGTCCCCGTTGTTGTTGCAAATGTTACTATCTTAACGGACTTTGTTATACTTGATATGCTCGAGGACGACAACATGTCGATTATCCTTGGAAGACCCTCTTTGAATACTGCAGGGGCTGTTATTGATTGCAACAAAAGCAAAGTCACTTTTCATGTCAATGGTAATGAGCATATGGTTTATTTTCCGAAGAAATAAAGTTCAGTGAATGGTATTAATTGTATTGAAAAGGTTTCGACAATCACTATTGGAGGTTTCAAATTTCCTCTTCCTACCATCAAAAAGATGAAATTCTTATTGTTGGGGAGATGCTTATCCCCATTGAGGTAACTTAGTGCTATACCAAAGTTCTTCGGTTTCATGTTACTCGGAAATAGTTTGTTAATAAGACTTGATCAACCTTATTAATGGATTCTTTTTGATGGGCATGTGGTCGATGAATTTAGTAAGCACAACTTTCTGTAATCATAGTTTGCTCTCTGTTATTCATAGTTTAATAAAGTAAAATGCCATGATTATCCTGTTTTCTGAATTATCCGTGCAATAAAAAATGACCCAAAAATAAAAGTGCTCAGAATGCAATAAAATTTTAACATGATTTTTTTCTGAAATATTTAACAATTTTTGGCACTGAAAACAACCCAGGGGGGGGGGGGGTGCACCTGTTGCTCACAAGGCAACAGGGCGCGGCCACCCCCCAGGGAGCGCCAAGATGCCTTGTGGGTCCCACAGGGACCCACTCACTTATCTCTTCAGCCCATTTCATCTCCTACCTCCAGAAAAAAAATCTTTGTAGCTCTCTCTCTCTCTCTCTCTCTCGTGTTCTTGCTCCCAAACCTGAGATTTTTGATCTCTTTGCTCGGAGCTCCGTTTCCGAAACTGTTTTGAGGGATTGCTCCTTGGTATGTGACTCCTCCATTGCTCCAATTAGTTTTTGCTCTAGTGGATTATATTTTGCATAAAGTGCTGCTATAGGTGCTACAGAAAATGAGCTTGCATGTTGAATTCTTTGAGTTCTAAGTAGTTTGAATGCTTGATATAGCCTCTAGGCACTTGTATGAGAAGTTGCTACCAATCTTGTGAAGTTTTGCTAACATTATTTTGTGGTCCAAAAATTTCAAAAATTTGTTCGTAGGAAAATGAACTTCCTCCGGAGAGGTTCTTTGAGCCGGAGCTCCAAGGGGACCCTTGGGAATGCCCCGGACCGTGACCTTAACATTCCGCGTAGGATGGAGGTCCGACCGTGCGGATGGCCACACAACGCCATCATGAACAAAGCCGGGTTTCACCAAGAGTTTGCGCAATTCGCCGCGAATGCCGGGCTCACGAACTTCCTCGCAGATGAGTGTGACCAATATCACCTCCTCACAAATTCCTTTGTGCAAAACTTTTATTTTCTGCCTAGGCTCGATATTCCCATGGTACGTTTTGATTTATATGCCGAACATCATGAAATACCACTTACTGAGTTTTGCAACATTTTCCTGATTCCCTCTGATAGGGAGTTGAGGGAGCCTCGGCTTGAGGAGTTCGAGGACTTCCTTCTCACTTTGACCATGGGAGAATTTTGGGGCGTGTCGAAGGCCCGAGTCACTAGTTTACATTTTCCCGCTGTGCATTACTTTGGTTTATTTATAGGGAAATGTCCGACTGCCAGGGAGGAAGGTGGTACGCTCAGTGCCCCTGACCTCACCATTCTACGCAGTGCGCTTTATGGCGATAGCACTTTTAGCTTGGGAGCTATCATTGCACGCCGCCTGCATACTAACAAGACTGGGGGTAAAATTCATGGCAGTATTTATGCTACTCGCCTTGCGCCCCGCTTTAACATTGCCATCCACCATAATGATTGTTTGCTGCCTAAGATTTATTTAGACCAACAGTCCATGATTGATCACCACTTTATTGAGGAACCTCATCCTCCTCACTACATTCGTTATAACTTGGTATTTAGCGAGAGGACTCGTGAAATTATTTTGTTGCCTGCACCTTCTTTGTTTGACTCTCATGCGAGGAACGGATACACCATCATGCCACCAGATATCATTGCTTACAAGAATGAGTTGGCCGCGGCGGAGAACGAGGCCCAGCCTTGGGACGCTCAAGTGCCTCCGCCTAACCGCTTCCCTGTTGGACCCGATGGATTTTTCGGATGGCAGTAGACCAAGTTAGGCCAAAAGCCTAAGCTTGGGGGAGTACGTATTTCTCACCGACATTACATTCATGTTCACACATTCATTCTAGTTGTCGATGTTCATCCTTTTTCATTGTATATCCATGTTCATTTTATTTTCGTTTTCTTCTTGTGTGTTTGAAAAACTTTGAAAATCCAAAAATATTTCTCGCTTCTTTTTGATTTTTCTTTCTTGTTAGTTACTTAGTAGTATTAAAAGAAAACCCAAATAGATTTCTCGTTTTTTCTTTTTCTTGTTTGTTGGGAGTTCTCCCGTGTAAATAGTTTTTCTCGCTTTTCGTTTTTCTTCTTTAATTTGCGTTCTTCAGAAAAACTAAAAACTCCAAAAATATTTCAGTGCGTTTCTCTAAATTTCTTTTCTTTTCGTTGAGTAATCGTAGGGAGAAGACCACGATGAAAATGTTGAGTGGCTCTCATATGCTTTATTGTTGATCTAACGAAGAGCCAATATTACTTTGTCTTCTCCTTTGAATAAAATGTTTGCAGATTCCAGCTTAGTCCACGGCACTCTTGCACTATTATTATTTTCACATCATTCGGTCGTGCAAGTGAAAGGCAATAATGACGACAATTTGACGAAGTGACTGTGGCAAGGAAAGGCTGGTATGAACTCTCTTTTTTTGTAAATATGTTTAACTCAATATCCATGATTCAGCATATTATGAGTAAACATGTTTGTGATGACAATTAGAGATTATAGTTGCTCATGCCATGCTTAAGTAGCTAGGAGTGGATAATGATTTATCTTGGATGTCAACATGCATTAAAATGGTTATGATGTAGTATGTTAGTATGGTATCCTCCTCTGAATGTTTCAAGTGGCTTGACTTGGCACATGTTTACACATGTAGTTGATTCAAAACCAATGCAGCCTTCACGATATTTATGTTCAGGGTGTTTATATCCTACTCATGCTAATATTCAATGTTAATTATTCTCAATGCATGATTATGACCGTTTTCGCTCTCTAGTTGGTCGCTTCTCAATTTATTTGCTAGCCTTCGCCTGTACTAAGCGGGAATACTGCTTGTGCATCCACAATACTTAAACCAAAGTTGTTCCAGACGAGTCCACTATATCTACCTATATGCGGTATTACTCTGCCGTTCCAAGTAAATTTGCATGTGCCACCTCTAATCATTCAAATAAACATCTGTTTTGTGTGCCCGTACCGCACATGGAGAGACAGGGGGTGATCAATATCTTCCATGCTAAGCGGGTTATTCTCGAGATGAGTGTTTATTCACTTGTCATTGCACGAGAGGCTGGTAATTGGGATGCCCAGTCCTATAATCAAAATAAAGAAAAATATAATAAAACAAACTCCCCAGAAATTTGATCGTTTGGAGGGCACCCGTGAATTCGGCTAGCCATGGCTTGTGTTAGTATGGTGGAGGGGGAGTAAACTTTACCTTTCCGCTTGGGAACTGCCGATAATGTGTTTAGCATGGAAGATATTGAAAATCCTCCATCGTGACACTGACAGGAAAAGTACACCTCTCAAAATTGTTTTCATCTCTGATTTAAGCTTTGAGCTCTGGCACCTCTGCAAATCTTTGCTTCCCTCTACGAAGGGCCTATCCATTTACTTTTATATTATTTTACTTTTATTGTTGAGTCATCACCTTCTTATTTTAAGCATCAATCCTGAGAGCACTATTGTCATTCTTATGCATTGAGTATAGTTAATGTTGGGTAAATCATGACTGGATCTCTTCTACCCTGAATTACAATGTTTAGTCGCTGCTTGAACTTTGGAGGTGCTCTGCATTTATGTTTTGCGATCTCAGAAAGGGCTAGCGAGATACCATGTTATCATATTATATCATGATTGTTTTGACAAATTGTTGGCATTTGAGATATGTTATTATTGCTCTCTAGTTGATTATGCCATTGATATGAGTAAATGTAGCTTCTAAGTGTTATCATTTGCATGGTTAGTTCATGATCTTTGCTGAAAACTTGGGTGCTATTTAAGCTTATATACAGATACAAGAACAAAAGAGTTCGTAAAAGTTTTTATTTATCACTTTCTGTTTGTCAACTGAATTGCTTGAGGACAAGCAATGAGTTAAGCTTGGGGGAGTTGATACGTCTCCGTCGTATCTACTTTTCCAAACACTTTTGCTCTTGTTTTGGACTCTAATTTGCATGATTTGAATGGAACTAACCCGGACTGACGCTGTTTTCAGCAGAACTGCCATGGTGTTGTTTTTGTGCAGAAATCAAAGTTCTCAGAATTGGCCAAAACTTTTTGGAGATTTTTTATGGAATATATAAAAAATATTGGTGCAAGAATCAACTGGAGGGGGGCCACCTGTTGCTCACAAGGCAACATGGCGCGCCTCCCTAGGGCGCGCCGTGATACCTTGTGGGGACCATAGAGGTCCTTCTGACCTAATTCCAATGCTATAAATTCTCTTTCCCCGAGAAAAAAAATAAGAGAAGAAGTTTCATTGCGTTTTATGATACGGAGCCGCCGCCACCTCCTGTTCTTCATCGGGAGGGCTAATCTGGAGTCCGTTCTGGGCTCCGGAGAGGGGGATTCATCGCCATCGTCATCATCAACCATCCTCCATCACCAATTTCATGATGCTCACCACCGGGTGTGAGTAATTTCTCCGTAGGCTTGCTGGACAGTGATGGGTTGGATGAGATTTATCATTTAATCGAGTCAATATGTTAGGGCTTGGTCTCTATTATCCACTATGTTTTGAGATTGATGTTGTTATGACTTTGCTATGATTAATGCTTGTCACTAGGGCTCGAGTGCCATGATTTCAGATCTGAACCCTCTATGTTTTCATGAATATATTTGAGTTCTTGATCCTATCTGCTAGTTATATGCACTTGTTATTGTTCTGATCCGTAGACCCCAAAGTGACAATAATTGGGGCACTCTCCGGGGATGACTGTAATTCGAGGAGTTCATGTATTCACCATGTGTTAATGCTTTGTCCCGGTTCTCTATTAAAAGGAGGCCTTAATATCCCTTAGTTTCCTTATGGACCCCGCTACCACGGGAGGGTAGGACAAAAGATGTCATGCAAGTTCTTATTATAAGCACGTATGACTATATACGGAATACATGCCTACATTACATTGATGAATTTGAGCTATTGTGTATCGCTCTAGGTTGTGACTGTTACATGATGAATGTCATCCAACACAATTATCCATCACCGATCCAATGCCTACGCTTTTCGCATATTGATCTTTGCTAAGTTACTTCCGTTGCTGCTGCTGTTACAATCACTACAAAACTGCTACTGTTACTGTTTCTATTCCTATTGCTACTGTTACTACTATGCTACTAAACACTTTGCTGCAGATATTTAGTTCTCCACGTGTGGTTGAGTTGACAACTCAGCTGCTAATACTCGCAAATATTCTTTGGCTCTCCTTGTGTCGAATCAATAAATTTGGGTGAAATACTACCCTCGAAGACTGTCGCGATCCCCTATACTTGTGGGTTATCAAACACCGAATCACCCTATCCACAAGGAAATTCGTACTTGGAAGCAACCGATGGAGGTGACTGTAAAGATCAATGTTGATGCATCGTTTCATGCTGAGACACTCTCGGGCTCTAGCGGAGTGGTGGCGCGAGATGATACGTCTCCGTCGTATCTATAATTTTTGATTGTTTCATGCGAATATCCTACAATTTCCACATACTTTTGGCATCATTTTATATGATTTCTTGGACTAACATATTGATCCAGTGCCTAGTGTCAGTTCCTGTTTGTTGCATGTTTTTTGTTTCGCAGAAAATCCATATCAAACGAAGTTCAAACACGATAAAAATTTACGGAGATTTATTTTGGAATATATGTGATTTTTGGAAAAAATAATCAACGCGAGACGATGCCCGAGGACACGGAAAGCCTGCAGGGCGCCCCCCTGGGGCGTGCCTAGGGGGCTTGTGGCTCCCCTGTAGGTCGGTTGATGGTGTCCTTCTGCCGCAAGGAAGCTAATATATGGATAAAATCCCCTCAAAATTTCATCCCAATCGGAGTTACGGATCTCTGGGAATTTAAGAAACGGTTTTTGGCCAGAAAACAGGAACGCGAAACAGAAGAGAACAGAGAGAGAGATCCAATCTCGGAGGGGCTCCTGCCCTCCGGGAGCCATGGCGGCCATGGACCAGAGGGGAAACTCTCCTCCCATCTAGGGGGGGAGGCCAAGGAAGAAGAAGATGGAGGGGGGCTCTCTCCCCCTCTCTCCCGGTGGCGCCGGAATGCCGCCGGGGCAACCATTGTGATGGTGATCTACACCAACAACTTCGCCGCCGTCAACATCAACTCTCTCCCCCTCTGACGGTGTCCTGGATTAGGGGGTGCTAACCTAGCCAGCCCGTCTCTTTGGTTGGGCTGAGGGGCCCTCATACGTGATCAAGGTGGACTCTGATGGCCGTACACACGAGGCGTGATCCAGACTGCCTCCACCGAAGACTTGACGTGTACTCCAAGATCTCTCCTACCGCCTTACTCCTAGTTACCAACCTTGTAACCCTAGATACCCTCCCTGGCGTGTATATAAGCCATAGGGTTTAGCCCGTAGAGGGGGGTGGGGATGCAATATCATTCGCCTAGCCCTAGAGTTAGACACACATTACAATCTCGAGGTAGATCAACTCTGTACTCGATACATCTCCATCAATATAAACAAGAGCAGGACGTAGGGTTTTACCTCCATCAAGAGGGCCCGAACCTGGGTAAACATCGTCTTCCTTGTCTCTGTTACCATTGATCCATGATCCACAGCTCGGGACCCCCTACCCCGAGGTCTGCCGGTTTTGACACCGACACTGGTGCTTTCATTGAGAGTGCCGCTGTGCGATCAACAGGAGGATCGATGGAATCACCTGTTAATGGCCCCAAGCCCGTAGGGTTGACCTCCACGCCCGAAGTATCGAGCATGAGGACGCCTCCACATGAATTGGAGGCAAATCGCAACCGCCCTTGGGCTCCTGTGGGGGATTCCCCTAAGGACGAGGGGCTAGGGTACTTTTTGGAAAATAAGTCAGACGGCGGCCTACCAGCGGTCCGGAGGGCTGATCTTCGAATCGACCCGGCCGGACCAACGGCCGCTGATCCGACACTTGACGAGGATAATAGGGTTTCGGACCCGCGGTCTTTAGAGATCGGAACTCGTCCACTCACCTCTCATGCGGGGTATCGCCCCGACAACTCTGGCCCGCCCGATGTCTGGGACCTTGCATACGTACAGCAGCTCCCAGACGAATCTATTAGGCATTTCTGGACCAGATTCTTGTCTGTCAAAGACAGGATATCGGACTACCAGGACTCTGACATAATCGCAGCCTTCCAGCATGGGAGCAAGGATAAAGGCGTTTCGAACGCCCTTGCTCGTCGCTGCGTTCAAACACTCTCGGAATTGACCAACCTGGTGGCGCGGTTTTGCGCCATCGAAGACGCCTAGCGGACCGAGGAAAACACGGACTCGATCTGTGATGACTACCTGGAACGTGACCAATCAACACTTCGATGCGAATCTCGCAAACGGAACACCCCGGGCGATCGACCTCGGAAGAAGAATAAAACCTCCGGTCACCCTGGGACAACTCTGGATGGCTTTCTGGATAAACCATGCCCGATCCACGCCGTGCTGATTAACTCCTGCCCGACTCACAACCTTCGCGACTGTTGGGTGTTGAGGCAGGTGGCTAAAGGGGGACCCGCCCTCCTGGCGGGCACCCCCTGCCACCCTGAACAGACCTCGGACAAAGACGAAGTCCTGATGATCTAAGAGACCTTCATGTCCAACAACCGGCGCAAACGGGCCCTGCGAGAAATCAATTCCATCCGGCAGGTACCGTCTCGGGGCGCGTGGATAGACACGCCGATTACCTTCGACCATAACAATCGGCCGAGATCGGCCCCGGATAGGTGTCCTGCCGCGCTGGTCCTCAACCCTATCGTGGACAACTGCCGGCTCCATAAGGTCCTTATGGACGGTGCCAACAGTTTGAATCTAATATACGCGGACACTCTGGATAAAATGCACATTGATAAATCGCGCATAGAACAGAGTACCACCACCTTTAAAGGTATAGTCCCCGGACGAGAGGCACGCTGCAGCGGAAAAATGACCTTGGACGTAGTCTTTGGAACCCCGGATAATTACCGCTCGGAGGAGATCACGTTCCACATCGCTCCTTTCAAGAGCGGATACCACGCCCTTCTCGGACGGGACGTTTTTTTCTAGATTTCAGGCGGTGCCGCACTACGGCTACATGAAGCTCAAGATGCCTGGCCCAAAAGGGATCATGACCATCTCAAGCGACCCCGACAGGGCACTTAAAGCCGAGAACAAGACGACGTCCCTCACCCTCGAGACTTTAGCCGAAGCCTTCGCGGCCGAGGAGCTAACCGCGCTACGCGCCAAAGTTGACCCGGACGATGTCGTCCTTGACAAAAGACCGAAGTCCACTTCTTTCAAACCAGCAGACGAAATAGTCAAATTTCAAGTACACCCCACGGATCCTGCTAAAACGGCATCCATAGGGGCTAACCTTGACCCAGAGGTTGCCGAAGCCCTACGCACTTTCCTCAAGGAAAACTGGGATATATTCGCCTGGCACCCCTCTGACATGGCAGGGATACCCCGTAGGCTCGCAGAGCATAGCTTGAACATACTGAAAGGCTACAAGCCTGTCAAGCAAACACTTTAGCGTTTCTCCGAGCCCAAGCGTCAAGCAATGGGTGAGGAGCTGGCAAAACTATTGGAGGCAGGGTTCATCCAAGATATAAAGCACCCTGACTGGCTGGCCAATTTGGTTATGATACCAAAGAAGGATAGGTCCTGGCGTTTGTGTGTCGATTTTAAAGACCTCAACAAAGCCTGCCCCAACGACCCCTTCCCCTTACCCCGTATCGACCAAATCATAGATGCCACAGTGGGCCACGATGCGCTGTGCTTCCTGGATGCCTACTCAGGATATCACCAAATAAAGATGCAGGAATCTGACCAGGCAGCAACAGCATTCATCACACCCTACAGGCCATTTTGCTTCAACACGATGCCCTTCGGACTAAAGAACGCTGGCGCCACGTACCATCGTATGATTCAAACATGCCTGGAAAAACACATCGGAAGGACTGTCGAAGCCTATGTATACGATGTGGTCGTCAAAACCAAACACGTCGGCCAGTTGGTAGACAACCTCCGCGATACATTTGTCAGCCTACAGGAATACCAAATAAAACTCAATCCGAAGAAGTGCGTCTTCAGAGTCCCAGCAGGCAAACTCCTCGGCTTCATCGTATCCAGCCGAGGAATTGAAGCCAATCCGGCTAAAATTCGAGCCTTGGATCATTTGGAGGTTCCAACAGAGCTCAAACATGCACAAAAACTGGCAGGCTACGTGGCGGCCTTGAGCCGCTTCATATCACGACTCGGAGAAAAAGCCCTGCCCATATACAAGATGTTAAAGCAGACCAAAACATTCAAATGGACCAAGGAGGCCGCGGCGGCCCTGGAAGACATCAAGGCTCTCCTCGCCACCAATCCCATCCTGGCAGCGCCAGGTGTCTGTGAACCGATGATATTGTACATCTCGGCCACAAACCAGGTGGTCAGCGTAGTTCTCGTGGTCGAACGAGATATGAAAGGTCATAAATTCCAAGTCCAGAGGCCCGTATATTACGTATCCGAAGTCTTAACTCCGTGCAAGTCACGTTACCCTCACTATCAAAAGATAGCCTACGCAATCTTCATGGCCTCACGAAAACTTTGGCACTACTTTCAAGAGTGTTCGGTGACCGTGGCATCCGACGTCCCGTTAAGTGACATAATCAATAATAGGGATGCAACGAGGCGCATCGCCAAATGGGCCATAGAGCTCCTACCTTTCGAAATCATCTACAAACCACGCCGGGCTATTAAATCCCAGGTGTTGGCAGACTTCTTGGCCGAATGGACCGAAACCGAACTCCCCCGTGAATACAGTACTTACTCGCATTGGACAATGTATTTTGCTGGTTCCAAAATGCTCTCCGGCCTAGGGGCTGGCATAGTGCTAACGTCACCCATGGGAGACAACATTAGATACATGCTACAAATCATGTACACGGACTCCAATAATGCGGCCGAATATGAAGCCCTCCTACATGGACTCCGGATAGCAGTCTCCATGGGTGTCAAATGCCTAGAGGTCCGAGGTGATTCGAACCTCGCCATCTCACAAATAAACGGCGAGTTCGACGCCAAAGACCCGAAGATGACAGCTTACCGGAATGCCGTCATAAAGATCTCGGCCAGGTTCGAGGGGCTGGAATTTCACCACATACCCCGGGATAGCAACCAGACCGCGGATGTACTCGCCCGATTGGGCGCAAAATGGGATAAGGTCCCAGAAAACACCTTCCTCGAACGACTCTTTAAACCGTCCGTAGTCTGGCAAGACGACAAAGGAACGTCGGAGTCAAGCGACGTCGGGCGCCATGCCACGCCCGACGATGACGAAAGCATAATCGGCGGCTCAGCGGTCCAGGAAACTGCTTCCGTGCATGAAGTCATGGCAGTCATCGCACCTTGGACTGAGCCGCTCCTGGCATACCTGCTCCGAAAAGAGCTTCCCGATAACCAAACTGACGCACGTCGGATCATCATGCAATCTAAAGCCTACAAGGTTCACGAAGGAGAGCTCTACAAAATGAGCACCACGAGCGTCTTCCAGCGATGTATAACCCAGGAAGAAGGAAAACTTATGCTTCAGGAGATACACTCCGGCATGAGCGGACATCACGCCGCTGCTCGGACCTTGGTCAGCAAGGCTTTCCGAGCTGATTTCTATTGGCCAACTGCAGGCGCCGATGCATCAACATTGGTACAGCATTACCCAGGCTGTCAGGTATTCGCCAAACAAAGCCACATGCCCCCCACGGCCCTTCGTACCATCCCCATCACTTGGCCTTTCACGGTCTGGGGGCTAGATATGGTCGGGCCACTCAAAGGTGGATCAAACAAAAACAAATACCTCCTTGTCATGGTAGACAAGTTTACCAAATGGATCGAAGCAAAGCCGGTCACCTCGGCCGAGGCTGTCCAGGTAATCGGATTCATCTCTGGGGTGGTACATCGTTACGGTGTCCCCCACAGTTTTATTACAGACAACATAACCAACTTCACGGCCAAAGAAGTTAAGGCATGGTGTAAAAAAATGGGCATTAAGCTCGACTACGCATCCGTCTACCACCCGCAGTCTAATGGGCAGGTGGAGCGAGCCAATGGACTAATCCTTAGCGGAATTAAGCCAAGGTTAGTTCGCTCCCTTAAAAAGGCCGACTGTAAATGGGTCGAGAAACTTGATTCCATACTATGGGGCTTGCGCACAACACCAAACAGATCCACGGGATACACCCCGTTTTTTATGGTGTACGGCGCCGAAGCGGTCCTCCCCTGCGATATCATACACGGCGCACCTCGGGTACGCATGTATGAGGAGCTAGAGGCCGAGCTTGATCGGCAAGATGCCCTAGACGCTCTTGAAGAAGAGCACAATGTCGCACGGGCAAGGTCAGCTATTTATCAGTAGCAGGCCCGGTGCTACCATGGCAGAGAGGTTCGTGCCAAAGAATTCAACGTCGGGGATCTCGTAATGAGGCTACACCCCGAAAAACAGAAGCACAAACTTTCCCCTAGATGGGACGGGCCGTTCATCATTGACCAAGTACTCATCGGAGGAGCCTATCGAATCCGAGATCCGGAGGACGGCTGATTAGAGCCCAATCCCTGGAATGCGGCGCTACTCCGACGCTTCTACGCTTGACACCCCGTACAAGGTCTGTGTAAATAACTTACACATTTTCTTTGTCTTAATATTTTACTCATTATTTATTTTTTCCACCTCGGAAACATTGTTAAATGATCCCGGGGATGATATAGCATGTTCTTTTCGAAACATGAGCTATTCCACCTCTTATGTACTGTCGTCTTTTGAGCCACTATATGCATCGATTTGCTTTAAGATTTGGCCAAGCTGGGTTGCCCGACTCCGGTGCTTGCCCCTTACGTTCCCGATATTTCGGCTAGGGGGCAAAGGGAGCACCGCTGTGATTGTTACTCCCGGGTCAGCCGGTGTAGTACCTCAGACGGACAAAGCCGAAAGCTAGCGGTCTTACAATGCAAATCGGTCGGCCACGACATAGGGATAATGTGGAAGGGGCCTTTTTAAACCCCAGCCAAGGGCTTTACCCCGAGGTCACCCGTCTTCGGACAGATGTGTTCGACACAATAACCCGAGGAAAGGAATTATTGGAAGAACTATTTTCCTCGGAAGATGTTTCTTACGTTAAATAGTAATATAACATAACTTTCTGTTACCCTCTTGTCTTTCGAGCCGCTTAGCCCGATTGCCTAGTCACCTAAAGCATCTGGTCCGATAGCCTCGGCCAGTAGTACGGGACACTCCTCGGTTTTTTTCCGAGGAGGCGGAAGCCGACGGCTGGCTGACAGAGTTTGGACGAACGGACTGCGAACTAACATAAAGTACATCGGTACATAAAGTCATACAAAATTTTCAAGCGCGGTCTAGCCCGTCTATTAGGGTGTCCAATGCGCAATCCTTCTGCGAGAATCGCGCCATGATGTCTACTACACAACTTGTTCTTGTAGACTCGTGTTGGACCTCCAAGCGCAGAGGTTTGTAGGACAATAGCAATTTTCCCTCAAGTGGATGACCTAAGGTTTATCTATCCGTAGGAGGCGTAGGATGAAGATGGTCTCTCTCAAACAACCCTGCAACCAAATAACAAAGAGTCTCTTGTGTCCCCAACACACCCAATACAATGGTAAATTGTATAGGTACACTAGTTCGGCGAAGAGATGGTGATACAACTGTAGTATGGATAGTAGATATAGGTTTTTGTAGTGCGAACAATAAAAAATAGCAAGGTAGCAAGTAACAAAAGTGAGCATAAACGGTATTGCAATGCTTTAAAACAAGGCCTAGGGTTCATACTTTCGCTAGTGCAATCTCTCAACAATGCTAACATAATTGGATCATATAACAATCCCTCAACGTGCGATAAAGAATCACTCCAAAGTTCCTATTAGTGGAGAACATAAGATAGAAATTGTTGTAGGGTACGAAACCACCTCAAAGTTATTCTTTCCGATCAATCTATTGAGCTATTCCTATAAGTGTCACAAACAGCCCTAGAGTTCGTACTAAAATAACACCATATGATACACATCAACCAACTCTAATGTCACCTAGATACTCCAATGTCACCACAAGTATCTATGAGTTGATTATACAATATGCATCAAACAACTTCATAATCATAATATTCAATCCAACACAAAGAACTTCAAAGAGTGCCCCAAGATTTCTACCGGAGAAAGTAGGACGAAAACGTGCATCAACCCCTATGCATAGATTACCCCAATGTCTCCTCGGGAATCCGCGAGTTGAGTGCCAAAACATACATCAAGTGAATCAATATAATACCCCATTGTCACCACGGGTATTCATATGCAAGACATACATCAAGTGTTCTCAAATCCATAAAAGTATTCGATCCGATAATAGTGAACCTCAAAGGTAAAAACTCAATTCATCACAACAAGATAGAGAGGGGAAAACACCATATGATCCAACTATATTAACAAAGCTCGCGGTACATCAAGATCGTGCCAAATCAAGAACACGAGAGAGAGATCAAACACATAGCTACTTGTACATACCCCTAGCCTCGAGGGTGAACTACTCCCTCCTCGTCATGGAGACCGCCGGGATGATGAAGATGGCCTCCGGTGATGATTCCACCCCTCCGGCAGGGTGCCGGAAAAGGGCTCCAGATGGGATCTCCTTGGTACAGAGGCTTGCGGCGGCGTAAAAACTCATCTAGGTTAACTTTTGGGGGTTTCTGAATATATATGATTTTTCAGCGTTGGAATCACGCGAAGAGGTGCCACAGGGGGCCTGAAGAGGTGCCACAGGGGGCCCACGAGGCACCAGGGTGGATCATGGGGCCCCTGTGGCTCTTCTGCTACTTCCCCAAAGCTTCCTGGGTCCGTTTCCTTCCAGAAAAAACCGTCAAAAAGTTTCGTTGCATTTGGACTTCATTTGATATGGATTTTCTGGAAAACCAAAAACAAGCAGAAAACAGCAACTAGCACTGGGCACTAGGTCAATATGTTAGTCCATAAAAAATCATATAAAAGCCATGTAAAAGTGCACCAAAATCATACAAAACTATAATAAACATGGCATGAATACTTCATAAATTATAGATACGTTGGAGACGTATCAGCATCCCCAAGCTTAATTCCTGCTCGTCCTCGAGTAGGTAAATGATAAAAGAAATAATTTATGAAGTGTGAATGCTAGCATAGTGCATAAGTTTGATCAATGATAATTTCAATCACTTTTTCTAGCATCAATATATATCATAATCAGTAGCTCATCTCATAAAACTTCTCGTGATCAAGTAGCAAGCTATTCACATGTTTAAAGTATAGGCCATAAACTTTCTTGAAAACTAACAAACTATGTTCTCGGTCATCAAACAATTGCAATTCATCTTATTTTCAGGAAGGGTCTATGTAAGAGCTTTGATCTAGCAAATTCCACATACTCAACTATCATTTAGTCTTCCTTGATTGCTGACACTCAAAGCATATTTTTAGAACAAACCGTTTCAGTCAAACACATAGGAAGATAGGGGCTTAATGTTTTGCCTCCCAACTTATTTATCTCATGGATAATGTCAACAATAATAACTCATGATCACCTATATTCAACTGGATATATGTGCCTGGATCATTCCCTACCACATGATGCTTGCCAACTAGAGAATAATTGAGGTTGAAACGAGAAGAAATAATATTGACTCTTGCATAAAAGTAAATGCATAAAAGTAAAAGATAGGTGAAAGCGCAGGTAATCTCCCAGAGGGGGGGGGGTGAATGGGAGATTTTTAGAAATTTGTCAAACTCTGATGAATTTGACAAAGATTAGAGTGAAGAAATAGTAACGCAAGGGAAACTAAGTCATCACAGAATCAGAGTACATGCGAACAGAATATATAAGGGTGAAGAACATGCAATCATACAATCATACACGCATGAAGAATATGAACTGAGGAAATAAGAGATAGCATGATCAAATACTTCAGTTCAAATTCGTCAGAGGATAGATCACAAATTCTTCAGCAGCGGAATAAAGTAAGGGAGGGTGAGGAATTTGAAACCAGTTTGGCTCGATGAAGACAATGGAATTTGGTAGACCAGTTCCAGTTGCTGCATCAACTGTACGTCTGGTTGAGGCGGCTGAGTCGCAACTCAGAGAACACTTAGTCCTCACCGTATTCCTCTTGAGCTAAGGTCACTTAGACCTCGCCCAATCACTCATGGTAAGTCTTCAAGGTAGACTTCCAAAAATTTCACAGACTTGTTCACCGGCACGCCACAATTACTCTTGGGTGCTCAGAACATGACGCCTAACCATCTGGAGGAATGACAGTCCTCAAAGGTAACAAGCGTCGGATCACACAGATCAATCTCTTCAGTGATGCTCAGTCACTTAGGCTCTGGTTGAGTTTTTCCTCACTTGGGTTTTTCACAAAGTCGTCAGAGGATGGGTTGCTCTCAAATGACAAGTGTCAAGTTCTCTCGGGGCAGCCAACCAACAACTGGTTGGGGGGGGGGGGTCGCTATTTATAGCCAGGGGGCAACCCGACATAAAATGTCATAAATGCCCTTGTCTGATTCGACCGTTGTCAGGATAAGGATCCACTCGACAGCTGGCACGCGGCGCAGCAACGGTCGGAAAATTGTACTCTCAATAACGTCAGGGCACTCAATTTCCTCACGGTAGGCAGATCGCACTGGCGAACTCCTAACTCCTCAGCATGACCAAATTCATCAGCGACCAGATGAACTTCGTCACTGTCGCTAGCAAATGCGTCAGCTGTACTGGAGATTTCCAAAGGCTTCACTCGAAGCGGCTTGTGTATGTAGGTTTGAGAAGTTATGAGCATCACTTTGGAAATGTGAAATATGTTTCACCTAGACCCCCTTTAATAGTACGGTTTTTCCTATGACTCAAATAAGAAGAAAAGAAACTATGAAAACCAAAGTCTTCAAGCTTCAAAGTCTTCACATCAATTTCTTCAAAGGCCGTACCAATTTCATCATCAAATTCTTCACTTGAAGAAAACTATTTTTAGGGGTCGTCTTCCATGTGTTAAACCAAATCTTCAGGGACTATGTCTCCTGTGTATACTCACAAACACATTAGTTCCTCAACCTATTTGTCTTCAATATTCCAAAACCACTAAGGGGGCACTTGATGCACTTACAATCTCCCCCTTTTTGGTGATTGATGACAAATTGGTTAGGCTTTCAACGGGAGTAAAAATAATTGAAGTGTAAGTATAGAGTTTGTAGAAATTGGTTACAAGATATTGAGGAACTCCCCCTGAAGATGTGCATATGAGGAATTTGCTTTGGATTGCAAATGCACATGGCAGGTTGAAATTGTGGAGATCTCCCCCTATATCTTGGAATCCAATCATGCATGATCATAAGATATTTGAAGAATATGAATACATGATGAAAATTGGTGTCTGACGAAATTGTGCATGCATGAGCAGATATATTTAAGATCAGAGCACGCATAATAAATGTAGCAAAAGAGTCAGACGACCAACATTATTTAAGTTACAACTCATCAAAGAGCAAATCCAGCAAAGACCAAGAGTTGCAACTTAAGCAAAAACAACCCATATATCGACCCGCTTGAAGACTAACTCACACTTCTCCCCCTTTGTCATCAGATGACCAAAAGGAGACAAGGTGAGGACTAACGCCCCTGAAGAAGAACATTGCGATGAAGACTAGGGAGCGCCAGCGGTGTCGGGGTCGCGTGAAGCAGATGGACCAGTCGCATCATCTTCAACAGCTTCATTTTCATCAGTGGTGCGTGATGAAGACTCTAAGCTTGGCATAAGTGGAGGAACTTGGACTTTCTTGTACTTCTTCCTTGGCGGTTCTGCCCAGTCAAAGTTCATTTGGAAATCCATTTCTGCAAGCTCTTCATCTGTCTTGAGGTGCGAGAGGATGGCCCATGATCTGTCAAAAATCTCATGAAGATAATAGCGGTTTTTGCGCACTGAGTTATGCGTCACAGTCATGTTGGCTTGAACTGCAGCAAACTGACGCTTAACCCATCTGTGATTTCTGTCCACTTTCTGGTGAAGGCTTATAAGCAGCTCACGGTCCGTCATGACGCGTGGTGCTTCTGGTGAAGAATTTGGCCTTGAGGCTTTTGCTGCAGTGTTCTGGCTTGCAGTGTCATCAGCATTGGAGCTGGAGATTGGTTGACGAAATTGTCCATCAAGTGGACGAATTCCTTCATCGACGGGTGTCTTGCCCTTGCCAGGAACTGAGGAGATGGTGCTCTGAAGAACTTCGACTTCAGGCAAATAGCTCAAATGATTCTGACTGTCAGCCTTGTAGTGTATAGCAGATCAGGATCTGATGAATCTCATGATCCATGGAGCATATGGCTTAAGATCAAAAGGCGACTGTGCCACTGTGACCAATGTCCTCAGAAAGAAGTTATGAATGTTGATGGGAGTGCCATGAATTATGTGGAACAGCAAGTTCTTCATAATTCCCACAACTTCTTCAGTGTTGGAGTTGTGACCCTTAATTGGACTGAGGGTTTTGGACAGAATGCGAAAAATAGTCTTTGGCACATAGAGCAAGTCCTTCACTAGGAAGGTTGTCCTTTGAGCTTCTCCTTCAGCGATTGGCTTCATCAGCACTTGCATCAGGTGGTCGGGCAGCTCAGGTTCTTCATAAATTCTCTTTGCTTCATCTTGGGGTGGATCAACGGGTAGAGCACGAAGTAGTTCTTCAATCGGTGCTTTATAGTGAGTGTCTTCACTCATCCATTCCAGAGCCCATGTTGCAATGTCTTCAGCCTCTCCAGAAAAATGCACAGTGGCATAGAACTGAAGAATGAGTTCTTCATTCCAATCGCACACATCAGAGCAGAAGCTAAGTAATCCTGCATCGTGAAGAACAGCCAGGACTGGCCGAAAGCACGGTAGAGACTCCATATCCACGTGAGGAATATGGCGATGAGGAAATACTTTGTTCTTGTCGAATAGCAGTGAAGCACAGTAATTCATCTGCGTCCTTGTCCAGAATCGCAGGCGCCTGATCTTGGCTGAGTCATAAGGGGACTCGCCTATGAAGAAATTCTTCTCTTCGAAGAATTTGGCATTGTCGAACTGAGCCCGCCTGAGGGTTCTGCCAATCTTGGGCATTACTGGCACTGGCTGAAGGTTATGCATCTTCTTACGAACATCAAACACTGGTCGTGGAGACCCAGTGGAATCATTCGGATCTGTTACTGCAAGAGACTTGGCAATTTCTTCAACAGTGGCGGTAGGAACTGTATCTGTGTCAGCTGAAGGAATTGAGTCTGCACGAGGAGGGGATTTATTGACGACATTAACTGTGGGCTCATCTTGAGCAGTTTCTTCAGCTGCTGCAGCTGGAATTTCTTTAGGAATGCTCTGGAGGGGTGATGGTTGTTTCTTCTCAGATCCTGTATGAATTTCTTCAGTGACGGCGGGTGACTGTGGCACTTGCGTCAGAGGTGTGGTGAGGGGCGAATTTGGATGGAAAGCTTCCCAAAATTCATCAATGATCGGAGGGGTTGTAGCACCATCAATATCCACATCCTCTTCTGTTTCTTCACTACTTCCAGATGAAGCAGTGTCATTTTCTTCAGTCAACGGAACCTGTGAGGGCTTCCGTGACACAACTAGGTGAAGGGAAGCATCATCTTCGACTTCAATCTCTTCATCCACTTGCTCTGTGGTAGCAGCAGAGTGGGTTTCAGTGACATCTACATCAGCCTGAGGAATTGCATAATCCACCCCATACGGAACAAGTTGAAGATTTGCAGTGTCAGGAGTATGGGGCGTTGATGAGATTGGTATGGCATCAATCGGAGCATCTGAAGACATTGGAGTCGTCTTCACTTTCTTCACTGGTGCAGTGTTGGCAGGAGGAGCTGAAGCTTTTCTTTTCTTTGCTTCCTTCTCAGCAGCCTTTGTTTTCTTCACTTCTGATGCAGAAGGAAGTGTGATATGCTTCACGGGTGAAGTCACGGATGGTGCTGCTGCTGAGAAACTTGGTGGTACATTTTCTTCAGGGTCGACTGTCGCAGTCGCCCTGGCTGTTTCTTCAGGCACAACATTGTCAGTTGCCCTGTCTTGTTCTTGCGGAGATAATGGCGCAGTCTCACTGGCTGGAGCTGTGGGTGGTGAAGCTGACGAACTTGAAGGTGGCACTGTACCAAACTTGGCGGCTTCGCGCTTGTTGTGGTCTTCAACAACCTGGTTGGTTGCAGTGATGAATCTGTCGCGCACACCACAACAGTGACTAGACTGGCGTTCAAATTCTTCAGACAGCTTTTGGATCTCAGACTGCAAAGACACAAGCTGCTGAGGAGAAATTGAAAGCATGTTTTTCCGCAGCTCCTTCTCTTTCTGCAGCTGCTGTTTCCTCACCAGTTTTGCTTGAGCAATTTTGTGCTTCTCGTTCAAGATGAAAGCAGATAGCACATGACTTGGGCCAGGAGGCAGATTCAGTTCGTCAAGAGGCGTGTCTGGCTTGGTGCACCAGATGTCAATGAAGTCCAGAAGCTTCTTGGGGTCCAGCAGCATAGGGACTGAAGAGTTCTTAGCAATGGCAACTTGCTCTTGCTTTCTTCTGAGGAACTCAGCGAGCTCATCTTTGTCAGCCAGCCCTTGTTCATCAGCCTGAGGCACGACGGCCTTGCTCTTGGGACTTGGCCTAGTTCCACGGCCAGCCGTTGCCTTTTTCTTCAGCGTGGGCAATGAAGATGATGACTGCCCACAAGCTGAGGCACTTGATGCGGCGATTGAGGCTATTGCAAAGCCCTCGGTGTGCTGGCAAGATGCGAGCACGACCGGTGTTGAAGATTTTGCTGCTGCCACTGAAGAACTTGTAGCAGGAGGAGGCACTAAAGATTTTGATGCCTTGGGTGCTGAAGCCTTTGGGACTGACGGCTTTGGTTTGCTGGCAGGCTTCTTCTGCATGGCTTTCTTCGGAGCACTTGCACTGCCACTAGCACCAGCTTCAGCTGAGGCCTTTGTGGCCTTGTTGAATTCAACAACGGCCTTTTTGGCCTGTTTTTGCAATTTAGCCTGTTGCTTTGCCCATTCTTTGGGGAATTCTTCACCCCTACGGATGCTAGTTGAATGAGCAGTTTGGCCTTCAGCAAGAGGTGGCCTGTTGCACGGTGGCTTTACAGCAAAGTCCTTCATGTACTTGGAGGTGAGAAACTTGTAGTCCCTCCACTGGTATGTCTAGTACCTCTTGATCTTTTGCATGCGCGTTTTGCGTCCCTCCTTTGTTTCCTTTCCGTGTGTTTCCTCATCTGGAGTGCAATAACCATCATACAGGTCATCAGGAATCTCGAATGCTGTATGTTCCTCTTTCCGCTTGCCTCCCTTCTGAGGCCTTTTCCCATCAGTCATTTTCTTCAGCTGAGATTTTTGAACTTTTGAGGACTCTGAAGATGTTTGAAGATTTTCCTCAAGCAATGCTGCAAATGAATTAATTTGATGAGAACCTAGTGATTCGTCTGCAAACATTGTACCTATGAATAGGATATAGTTGTGAGGAAATAGGGAAGAGTCACATGCGTTCTCAGAGATTTTTCAAAATAAACCAGGTGAAGAAATTGACCCTTATCGTCTTGACGCATTTCACTAAGTGTTCTTGACAAAGGTTCCAGAGTTGTACAGATTGAAGCAATTGCACAATTGAGGAATCTAGTTGTTCAGTGAAACTTAGATGTAAATACTCAAGACTGGCCAGAAGGAAGTGCTGAAGAATTGGAAAAGTGGTAAAAACATCACTTGAAGATTTTGTGGCAGTAAAAAGATCAAACTGGGGGTGGTAAAAGCAACTTTTATTTACCCCAAGGATGAACTCGACGAACTGGACGACGAGGCGATGGAAATCATCAATTCAGATCTTCCGTGCCCTAACTTGGCGATGAAAGACGTCTACGGCGGCGGCAGAGGTGAAGAAATCCGTGACCGGCGCGAGTACGACGGCGAAGAAGTCGAGGCAGTGAAACTCTTCCTCTCCGACGACGATGAGATCCAGCGGCGGCGCTAGGGTTTGAGAGCGACAGGGGCGAGAGTGAAAGGAGTTGAGGTTGACGTGGTCAAGCCTTTATATAGGCGCGGTAAAAACCGAGTGGCCCAAAGATTTTGGATGGATAAGCCCCTGGCGATTCGCATCTGAGTGACACGCGTCACACATGCATTTTCATCTCCATCCTCGCGTGCGAAGCACGGGATGAAGTTACTGTGGCAACCGCCAAAAATTGATTAGAATATTTTCAAAATGTGTTCGCAATTTCTTTAGCTGTCAAGGACACAGTGAAGACTTTGAACAGTGTCATGTAGAACGCATATGAAGAATTTGTGAACAGAGTGGGTTGAGTTTAGCACAGAGGGGAGCGGGTCCAATCACATCCACATAGATGACGAAAAACACGATTGAAGAATTAGCTATATGTGGATGCTGTTGAGGACATGAAAAACTCAAATATATATATATATATATATATATATATATATATATATATATATATATATATATATATATATATATATATATATATATATATATATATATATATATATATATATATATAGGTATAGAACCAAAAGCAGTGAGGATAAACCTTAAATGACGAATTTGAAAAGTTTGACGAAATTGCAAATAACGAAAAACTCAAATTTAAAGAATGTCAAAAGAGGTGGTGGCGTTACCCACCGTATAAGAACTATGATGATTTCAGACACCGCGTACAATTGTGGTAGGGTTCTGAGAATCAAGTTCTTCATTAATTTCTTCACACTTAGAGGGTTAGTCTTCATTGAATGAAGAAAAACGTTACTTCATGTGTTGTGCATCAAAGTCATCAAGAATGCATAAGCGTTAGGATGTGTGTCCATTTCAAAGGACATTCGAAGATTCTAAGATGTTTAGCTCACACCGCAACATGCAAAACCTTCTCTCATCCAAGGGCTTTGTGAAGATATCTGCAAGCTAGTCTTCAGTCTTCACGTGGTCGATGACGATGTCTCCCTTCAGCACATGATCACGAAGAAAATGGTGACGAATCTCAATATGCTTCGTTCTTGAGTGTTGCACTGGGTTGTGGGCGATCTTGATAGCGCTCTCATTGTCGCAGTAGAGTGGCACTTTCTTCACGTTGACGCCATAGTCCTTGAGAGTTTGCTTCATCCATAGTAACTGAGAGCAGCAGGTGCTCGCAGCAATGTACTCAGCCTCGGCAGTAGAAAGTGAAACGCAGTTCTGCTTCTTCGAGGACCAACATACAAGAGATCGTCCGAGGAAATGGCATGTGCCTGATGTTGACTTGCGATCCACTCGGTCACCAGCATAATCAGAATCGGAATATCCAGCAAGATCAAGTGATGAGCCCTTGGGATACCATAATCCAAGTGTTGGGGTGTGAGCCAAATATCGAAGAATTCGTTTCACAGCCTGGTGGTGTGATTCCTTCGGTGACGCTTGAAAGCGGGCACACATGCAAACGCTAGGCATAATATCTGGCCTAGATGCACATAGGTAAAGCAGCGAACCAATGATGGAGCGATATACCTTCTGATCGAAATCTTTACCATTTTCGTCTGTGTTGAGTTGGCCATTTGTTGGCATTGGTATCTTGAGGCCTTTGCAATCTTGCATTCCGAATTTCTCCAGGCAGTCTCTGAGGTATTTCTCCTGAGATATAAAGATGCCATTTGGTTGTTGACGAATTTGAAGCCCGAGGAAGAATTTCAACTCCCCCATCATAGACATCTGATATTCTTCTTGCATCATATGAGCAAATTCGTCACTGTATTTCTTGTTAGTGCAACCAAAGATAATATCATCAACATATATTTGGCATATGAATAGTTCACCATCATACGATTTAGTAAAGAGAGTGAGATCAAGTGAACCGGGCTTGAACCCCTTTTTCTTCAGGAATTCCTTCAGTGTATCATACCAAGCCCTAGGGGCCTGCTTGAGGCCATAGAGAGCCTTGTTGAGTCTGGAGACTTTGTCAGGATGCTTTGGGTCCTCAAAACCTGGTGGTTGAGAAACATATACTTCTTCCTCAAGCTTACCATTGAGGAATGCACTTTTCACATCCATTTGATATAAGAGGATATCATGATGGTTAGCATATGCAAGCAATATACGAATGGCTTCAAGCCTAGCAACAGGTGCAAATGTTTCATCGAAATCAATACCCTCAACCTGTGTGTAGCCTTGAGCTACAAGACGGGCCTTATTCCTCACCACTTGGTCATTTTCGTCTTGTTTGTTGCGGTAGATCCACTTAGTGCCGATGATATTGTGCTTGCGTGGATCAGGACGCTTAACTAGCTCCCACACATTGTTGAGCTCGAATTGACGCAATTCATCTTGCATTGCTTGAATCCATTCAGGTTCCAGAAATGCTTCATCGACTTTGGTGGGCTCTGAAATAGAGCAAACGCGTAATGCCCACAAAAGTTAGCTAAATGTGAAGCTCTTGAGCGAGTGAGGGGACCAGGTGCATTGATGTTGTCGAGGATTTTCTCAATCTGCACTTCATTCGCCACTCGTGGATGTACAGGACGAGGGCCTTGTTGTTGTTGTTGTTGCCGTGCAGAGTCCTCAGCATCATTTTCTCCAGAATGTTCATTTTCTTCACGACGAGGAACGACCACTTCTTCATCAACAGCTATTTCTTCACTGGGCACAATTTCACCAGTGCCCATCAGCTTGATAGATTCCTCAGGTGGCATTTCATCTAGCACAGGAGGCAGGTGCTCTCTTTGTGAGCCGTTAGTTTCATCGAACCGCACATCTACAGTTTCAACAACCTTGTGGTGGAAGGAGTTGAAGACTCTGTAGGTGTGCAAGTCCTTTCCGTAACCAAGCATAAAACCTTCATGTGCTTTCGGTGCAAATTTAGAATTGTGATGAGGATCTCTAATCCAACATTTTGCACCGAAGACTTTGAAGTAACTCACATTGGGTTTCTTGTCAGTGAGGAGTTCATATGAAGTCTTCTTGAGGAATTTGTGAAGATATACTCGGTTGATGATGTGGCATGCAGTGTCAATTGCTTCAGGCCAGAAGTGATGAGGAGTCTTGTATTCATCAAGCATAGTGCGCGCCATCTCAATGAGGGTTCTGTTCTTGCGCTCCACGACTCCATTCTGCTGTGGAGTGTAGGGAGCAGAGAGCTCATGAGTGATACCAAGTTCATCAAGAGAGTCGTCGAGGCCAGTGTTCTTGAACTCGGTGCCGTTGTCACTCCTGATGTGCTTGATCTTGAGACCATAATTCGTCATGGCCCGATTGGAGAATCGTCTGAAGACATTCTGAACTTCAGTCTTGTAGGTAATGATGTGCACCCAGGTGTAGCGAGAGTAGTCATCAACAATGACGAATCCGTAGAGAGATGCTGCATTGGTTAGTGTGGCATAATGTGTAGGACCAAACAAATCCATGTGAAGTAATTCAAAAGGACGAGTAGTGGTCATGATTGTCTTCGCCTGGTGCTTGGCTCTGGTCATCTTTCCAGACTCACAAGCGCCACAGAGGTGATCCTTGACGAATTTGACACCCTCGACGCCAATGATATGCTTCTTCTTGACAAGAGTGCTCAAATTCCTCATTCCAGCATGTCCAAGTCGTCGATGCCATAGCCAGCATTCCGAAGCTTTTGCCATTAGACAAGTTGCAGGCTGAGGACCTGTAGAGAAATCTACAATATACAAGTCACCTCTCCTAAAGCCTTCGAAGACTTTGGATTTGTCAGATTCCAACAGCACAATGCATCTATATTTGCCAAAGATGACAATCATATCAAGATCACAAAGCATTGAGACAGACATGAGGTTGAATCCAAGGGACTCGACAAGCATCACCTTTTCCATGTGTCGATCCTTTGAAATGGCAACCTTACCTAGATCCAATACCTTGCTTTTTTCCTTTGTCAGCGTAAGTGATATGCTTCAGATGAGACAGAGTAAGGGGAGCATCAGTGAGAAGATTCCTATCTCCAGTCATATGATTCGTGCAGCCACTGTCTAAGACCCATTCAGTGGCTGAAGGTGTATCATCCTGTAGAAGCATTAGTCTGACTTACAAATTCATATGCTTCAAAGAGAAGAATATGATGATGATCAATTTCGTCAGACAATTTCATCAATGAATAATATCAAGCAGCATAAGGGATGTGTGAAATAAAACATTCATTCCAGCATGATTAGCCTGCATCCCAACAGGCATTTTGTCAGGTCTTCAGCAAATTCATCAGACATTTAGTTGTCTGAAGACCTGACCCTGCAGAAGAGATTAGTTCTTCTTCTTAACCACCCACATCTGAATGGGTGGCTGAGAAGCAATGTGACGAAGTGCATTGATGGAGAACTTAGGCATTGAAGAATATGCATTTCTCTTCACAGGAGGGTTATAGTAATTGAATGAATAAGCAGAGAAATTCCTCGAAGATTTGTGAACATAATGGTTCGAAGAATAATGCTCATATTCATCAACCCGCTGTCTGTTTCCCTACGAAACAGTGACATTAGTGCGACCATAAGTGGGTCTGCGTCCATTTGACGACTTTGATCCCTGTGAAGAATTTTCCTTGGGAAGTTTCTTCTTCATCGGTGGTGTCATGATGACATTCACCTGAAGATTTTCCAGAAGGCTTTTAGGGACCCAGATTTTCTTCACAGGTGGACCGTTCCTGCAGTTAGTACCAATGAATCTGGCAAAGACTTCACCATTCTGATTTTTGAACAGTTTATAATTGGAGTCAAATGACTCATCTGAAGAATATGAAGAATCACAAGTATAGCCAGATAAAGTGGATGGGTCTACTGGAGGTCCCTTTGCAGCAACCCATGTGGTTTTGGGATACTGCTCAGGCTTCCAATACGAACCATCAGCATTGAGCTTTCTCTCAAAGGCAATACCCTCTTTCCTAGGGTTCCTGTGAAGAATTTGCTTTTTGAGCACGTCACACAGGGTTTGATGCCCTTTGAGGCTTTTGTACATGCCAGTGACATACAATTCCTTCAGCCCTGCATTTTCATCAGTATCACCGGTGGCTTCCTCAGATGAGGGGTTAGTGGCCACCGTAGCAGTTGAAGCAATTGCAAGTACAGAAGCATTTGAACATTCAGCTGAAGAATTAGCATTATCACGTTCAAGGCATTTTAAGCATGGAGCAACAAATTCTTCTTGAGCGGTACTGATCTGTTGAGCGAGGAGTGAATCGTTTTCTTTTTGAAGATCATCATGAGACGCTCTCAGCTTCTCGAGATCTTGCTTCCTTTGAAGAAATTCATAGGACAACTTCTCATGTTCAGCTGAGAGGGACACATGACGACTTTCAAGTTCGTCATATTGAGACTTAAGCCTTCTGAGATCCTCAGACAAGGCTTGACTACGATCCATTTCCTCGTCCAACAGGTCATCGCTTTTGTCTAGAAATTTTTGAATCTTTTCCATGGCATGTTGCTATTCAGTTGCAATTTTAGCAAGTTTCTTATAGCTTGGTTTAGATTCACACTCAGAGTCATCATCACTGGAGGTTTCAACGTAAGCTTCTCATGAGGTTACCTTTGCGCCTCGAGCCATGAAGCAATAGGTGGGAGTGTAGTCATCAGCACAGTCATCATTGTTGGTGGAGATACCATTATCCTCAGTGTTGAAGATGGACTTGCTGACGTACTCAGTAGCCAGTGCAAGGCTTGCCACACCTGTGTCTGACTCCTCCTCAGATTCCTTAGCTGGCTGATCATCAGATTCCTCTTCAGAATCCATTTCCTTCCCAAGGAACGCACGAGCTTTGCTAGAACTAGACTTCTTGTGAGATGAGGACTTTGATGAAGACTTTGAGCAAGACTTTGAGGACTTCTTCTTCTTGCCATCAGATTCATCATCATCCCTGCTCTTCTTCTTCTTCTTTTGCCAGAGAGGGCAGTCGGCGATGTAGTGGCCTGGCTTCTTGCATTTGTGACAGGTTCTTTTGTTGTAGTCTCGAGCAGATGCTTCTCCAGTGTTCTTCGAGTCATACTTTGAAGACTTTCCGAATCTGTTCTTCTTGGAAAACTTCTAGAACTTCTTCACCAGCATAGCCAGTTCTCTGCCGATTTCCTCAGCACCGTCAGAACTGCTCTCATATTCCTCTTCTTCTTCTTCAGATGAAGTAATAGCCTTGGCTTTTGCTTTAGCCTTCAGAGCGCGAGGGCGACCATAGCTGGGTCCATACATATCTCTCTTCTCAGCTTGCTGAAATTCATGTGTGTTGAGCCTCTCAAGAATGTCAGCAGGATCCAGTGACTTGTAATCAGGGCGCTCTTGAATCATCAATGCCAAAGTGTCGAAGGAACTGTCCAGAGACCTCAGCAATTTCTTCACCACCTCATGATCGGTGATGTCAGCAGCACCAAGAGCTTGGAGCTCATTGGAGATATCAGTGAGGCGGTCGAAAGTTTGCTGCATGTTTTCGTTATCGAGTCTTTTGAAGCGATTGAAGAGATTGCGCAGAACATCAACTCGGGAGTCACATTGAGTGGAAACACCCTCATTCACTTTTGAAATCCGGTCCCAGATAAGCTTTGAGGTTTCCAGTGCACTCACTCTGCCATACTGTCCTTTGTTGAGATGACCACAAATGATGTTCTTCGCTTGAGAGTCCAGTTGCTTGAATCTCTTCACATCAGCAGCATTGATACTTGGTGAAATGGTGGGGACGCCATTCTCAACGATGAACCAGAGATCATTGTCAATAGCCTCAAGATGCATTCACATCTTGTTCTTCCAGTAGGGATAGTCTGTGCCATCAAAGATGGGGCACGCAGTGGAGACCTTGATCATACCTGCGGTTGACATAACTAAAACTCCAGGTGGTTAAACCAAAATCACACAGAACAAGGGAGCACCTTGCTCTGATACCAATTGAAAGCGCATGTAATCTCCCAGAGGGGGGGGGGGTGAATGGGAGATTTTTAGAAATTCGTCAAACTCTGATGAATTTGACGAAGATCAGAGTGAAGAAATAGAAACGCAAGGGAAACTAAGTCATCACAGAATCAGAGTACATGCGAACAGAATATATAGGGGTGAAGAACATGCAATCAAACAATCATACATGCATGAAGAATATGAACTGAGGAAATAAGAGATAGCATGATCAAATACTTCAGTTCAAATTCGTCAGAGGATAGATCACAAATTCTTCAGCAGTGGAATAAAGTAAGGGAGGGTGAGGAATTTGAAACCAGGTTGGCTCGGTGAAGACAATGGAATTTGGTAGACCAGTTCCAGTTGCTGCATCAACTGTACGTCTGGTTGAGGCGGCTGAGTCGCAACTCAGAGAACACTTAGTCCTCACCGTATTCCTCTTGAGCTAAGGTCACTTAGACCTCGCCCAATCACTCGTGGTAAGTCTTCAAGGTAGACTTCCAAAACCTTCACAGACTTGTTCACCGGCACGCCACAATTACTCTTGGGTGCTCAGAACATGACGCCTAACCGTCTGGAGGAATGACAGTCCTCAAAGGTAACAAGCGTCGGATCACACAGATCAATCTCTTCAGTGATGCTAAGTCACTTAGGCTCTGGTTGGGTTTTTCCTCACTTGGGTTTTTCACAAAGTCGTCAGAGGATGGGTTGCTCTCAAATGACAAGTGTCAAGTTCTCTCGGAGCAGCCAACCAACAACTGGTTGGGGGGGGGTGGCTATTTATAGCCAGGGGGCAACCCAACATAAAATGTCATAAATGCCCTTGTCTGATTCGACCGTTGTCAGGATAAGGATCCACTCGACAGCTGGCACGCGGCGCAGCAACGGTCGGAAAATTGTACTCTCAATATCGTCAGGGCACTCATTTTCCTCACGGTAGGCAGATCGCACTAACGAACTCCTAACTCCTCAGCATGACCAAATTCATCAGCGACCAGATGAACTTCGTCACTGTCGCTAGCAAATGTGTCAGCTGTACTGGAGATTTCCAAAGGCTTCACTCGAAGCGGCTTGTGTATGTAGGTTTGAGAAGTTATGAGCATCACTTTGGAAATGTGAAATATGTTTCACCTAGACCCCCTTTAATAGTACGGTTTTTCCTATGACTCAAATAAGAAGAAAAGAAACTATGAAAACCAAAGTCTTCAAGCTTCAAAGTCTTCACATCAATTTCTTCAAAGGTCGTACCAATTTCATCATCAAATTCTTCACTTGAAGAAAACTATTTTTAGGGGTCGTCTTCCATGTGTTAAACCAAATCTTCAGGGACTCTGTCTCCTGTGTATACTCACAAACACATTAGTTCCTCAACCTATTTGTCTTCAATACTCCAAAACCACTAAGGGGGCACTTGATGCACTTACAATAGGCCCTTCGCAGAGGGAAGCAGAGGTTGTCATGCGCTTTTTATTTTTGGATGCACAAGCCCTTAATGCAAAGGAACGTCACGTTATATTGCCCCTTGTGATAGCAACCTTTATTATGCTATCTGTCGCTTTTATTTCTTTACCATCACAAGTTCGTACAACGCTTATTTTCCCTTGTAATAAAAGATCATACATATTTAGGAGCAATTTTTATTGCTTTTTTCACCGATGACAACTTACTTGAAGGATCTTATTCAATCCATAGGCAGATATGGTGGACACTCATGGGAAGAAACTGGGTTTAAGGGTTTTTGGATGCACAAGTAGTATTTCTACTTAGTACGAAGTTTTGGCTAGCAAAAGATCCTAAGAAAGCACCACATGTTAGAGGATCCATGGCAATATAACTTCTACGTGAATATAAACAAACATAACTCATTACGTTGTCTTCCTTGTCCAACGTCAACTACTTGATCAAGTTGAAAATAATTAATGGGGGCTCACAATCATAGAAGATGTTCAAGATAATATATTTATATGTGAAATCTCTCTTCCTTCAATATTCTTTCATGAATTGTTCAAGTGACCAATGCTATGTTTGTTAACTTTCAATAAAATTTTACCACTTATACCTCTTGTATGTGAAGTCACTACTCCCCATGGGACAAGCATATGAAGCATATAAATTTCAACTTTATGATATTCAATTCATTTCAACAATTCACTCGTAGGATATAAGTGAAGCACAAGAGTAAATGACAAACTACTCCAAAAAGATATAAGTGAAGATCAGATGAGTAGTTTAAGTAAAGAGGTAGCTACGCGAGGACTCTCTCTCATTTAAAAATTTCAGATCTCAAGTATTTTATTCAAACAGGAAAGAAAACAAAATAAAATGACATTCCAAGGATAGCACATATCATGTGAAGAAGCAAAAACTTAGGCTCAACCAAGACTAACCGATAATTGTTGATGAAGAAATGTGGGATGCCTACCGGGGCATCCCCAAGCTTAGATGCTTGAGACTTCTTGAAATATTATATTGGGATGCCTTGGGCATCCCCAAGCTTGAGCTTTTGTGTCTCCTTAATTCCTCTCATATCATGGTTTCCCTAAATCTTAAGTACTTCATCCACACAAATCTCAACAAGAACTCGTGAGATAAGTTGGTATAAATCAACTCAAAACCTTAACATTCTCTACTGTAACAAATCACTAAAATTATAATTTAACATTGCATACTAAATGCCTCTGCATATTTAATACTCCTATCCACAAATAGAAATATTAAACAAGCAAACATATGCAAACAATGCAACTATAACAGCAATCTGCCAAAACAGGACAGTCTGTAAAGGGTGAATAAGAATTCATACTTCCCTAACTCTAAAAATTCTGAAAAATTACCAAGTGACAGAGAAACCATGCATGCTTACTGTGTAAAAATTTCAGATTTTTATCATGTTCTGACTATTCAGGAATATTCTGTACATAACAAAAAACTTTCTGTTTTCAAACAGCAACACATGAACTTGCAAACTGAGTATGGTAAAGGCTATAATTGGCATTTTATTGAACTAAAAGATACAAAACATGATTATTGATAACAGCAAGCAAATATCAACAGAATAAAATGATTTTCCAACCAAAACTCATATTATGTGACGAATAAGAATATAGCTCCAAGTGAGGTATACCGATAATGTTGAAGACGAAAGAGGGGATGCCATCCGGGGCATCCCCAAGCTTAGACGCTTGAGTCTTCCTTGAGTATTACCTTGGGGTGCCTTGGACATCCCCAAGATTAGGTTCTTGCCACTCCTTATTCTCCTCATATCGATATCTCACCCAAAACTTGAAAACTTCAATCACACAAAACTTAACGGAACTTGGTGAGATAGGTTAGTATGATAAAAACAAATCATCCACTTGGGTACTGTCAAGACAAGATTCATAATTGTTCTCACATAATTCCTACTGTAGTATATCATTTCCACAATTTATATCTCATAATATAAGCTGTGGAAACACTAAAACAAGCAAACTATGCACCGAAAACTGAATCTGTCAAAAACAGAACAGCATGTAGTGAGCGATTTAAAAACCATAATTCTGTACCTCCAAAAATTCTGAAAAATTTGGATAACGTAAAAAATTTGTAACCCAACACTGTGTAAAAATTTAAGAATTTTGTCACGCTCCAGTGCAGAATAGAAATTCCAGCACTGGACGCAAAAGTTTCTGTTTTTGCACAGAATCAAATCAACAAGCATCCACACTATCCCAAAGGCTTTACTTGGCACATTATTGAAAGAAAACATATAAAACATGATTACTACAGTAGCTTAATCATGTGAACACACAAAAATAGTAGGTATTAATATTGGGTTGTCTCCCAACAAGCGCTTTTCTTTAATGCCTTTTTAGCTAGGCATGATGATTTCAATGATGCCCGCATAAAAGTAAAGAATTGAAACACAAAGAGAGCATCATGAATCATATGACAAGCACATTTAAGCCTAACCCAGTTCCTATGCATAGGGATTTTGTGAGCAAACAATTTATGGGGGCAAGAATCAACTAGCATAGGAAGGCAAAACAAGCATAACTTCAAAACTTTCAACACATAGAGAGGAAACTTGATATTATTGCAACACCTACAAGCATATGATTCTCTCTCATAATAATTTTCAGTAGCATCATGAATGAATTCAACAATATATCCATCACAAAAATCATTCTTTTCATGATCTACAAGCATAGAAATTTTATTACTCTCCACATAAGCAAAATTATTCTCATGAATAGTAGTCGGAGCAAACTCAACAAAATAGCTATCATGTGATACTTGATTGGCATAATCCAATTTAAAATTAAAATCATGATGACAAGTTTCATGGTTATCATTATTATTTATAGCATACATGTCATCACAATAGATAGGAGGCATGCGATCATCATAATAAATTTTCTCATCAAAACTTGGGGGACTAAAAATATCATCTTCATCAAACATAGCATCCCCAAGCTTGTGGCTTTGCATATCATTAGCATCATCGATACTCATAGAATTCATACTAACAACATTGCAATCATGCTCATCATTCAAAGATTTTATGCCAAACATTTTATTGAATTCTTCTTCTATCAATTGAGCACAATTTTCCGCTCCATCATTTTCACGAAAGACATGATAAAGACGAAGAATATGAGGCAACCTCAATTCCATTTTTATTGTAGTTTTATTTTATAAATCAAACTAGTGATAAAACAAGAAACTAAAAGATTCAATTGCAAGATCTGAAGATATGCCTTCAAGCACTCACCTCCCCAGCAACGGCTCCAAAAAAGAGCTTGATGTCTACTACACAACTTGTTCTTGTAGACTCGTGTTGGGCCTCCAAGCGCAGAGGTTTGTAGGACAGTAGCAATTTTCCCTCAAGTGGATGACCTAAGGTTTATCAATCCATGGGAGGCGTAGGATGAAGATGGTCTCTCTCAAACAACCCTGCAACCAAATAACAAAGAGTCTCTTGTGTCCCCAACACACCCAATACAATGGTAAATTGTATAGGTGCACTAGTTCGGCGAAGAGATGGTGATACAAGTGTAGTATGGATAGTAGATATATGTTTTTGTAGTGCGAACAATAAAAAACAGCAAGGTAGCAAGTAACAAAAGTGAGCATAAACGGTATTGCAATGCTTTAAAACAAGGCCTAGGGTTCATACTTTCGCTAGTGCAATCTCTCAACAATGCTAACATAATTGGATCATATAACAATCCCTCAACGTGCGATAAAGAATCACTCCAAAGTTCCTATTAGCAGAGAACATAAGATAGAAATTGTTGTAGGGTACGAAACCACCTCAAAGTTATTCTTTCCGATCAATCTATTGAGCTATTCCTATAAGTGTCACAAACAGACCTAGAGTTCGTACTAAAATAACACCATATGATACACATCAACCAACTCTAATGTCACCTAGATACTCCAATGTCACCACAAGTATCCATGAGTTGATTATACGATATGCATCAAACAACTTCATAATCATAATATTCAATCCAACACAAAGAACTTCAAAGAGTGCCCCAAGATTTCTACCGGAGAAAGTAGGACGAAAACGTGCATCAACCCCTATGCATAGATTACCCCAATGTCACCTCGGGAATCCGCGAGTTGAGTGCCAAAACATACATCAAGTGAATCAATATAATACCCCATTGTCACCACGGGTATTCATATGCAAGACATACATCAAGTGTTCTCAAATCCATAAAAGTATTCGATCCGATAATAGTGAAACCTAAAAGGTAAAAACTCAATTCATCACAACAAGATAGAGAGGGGAAAACACCATATGATCCAACTATATTAACAAAGCTCGCGGTACATCAAGATCGTGCCAAATCAAGAACACGAGAGAGAGATCAAACACATATCTACTTGTACATACCCCTAGCCTCGAGGGTGAACTACCCCCTCCTCGTCATGGAGACCGCTGGGATGATGAAGATGGCCTCCGGTGATGATTCCCCCCCTCCGGCAGGGTGCCGAAAAAGGGTTCCAGATGGGATCTCCTTGGTACAGAGGCTTGCGGCGGCGTAAAAACTCATCTAGGTTAACTTTTGAGGGTTTCTGAATATATTTGATTTTTCAGCGTTGGAATCACACGAAGAGGTGCCACAGGGGGCCCATGAGGCACCAGGGCGCGCCTGGGGGGGAGGGGGGGGGGGGGGCAGGCGCGCCCAGGTGGCTCGTGGGGCCCCTGTGGCTCTGCTGCTGCATCCCCGAAGCTTCCTGGGTCCGTTTCCTTCCAGAAAAAATCATCAAAAAGTTTCGCTGCATTTGGACTTCATTTGATATGGATTTTCTGGAAAACCAAAAACAAGCAGAAAACAGCACTGGGCACTAGGTCAATATGTTAGTCCATAAAAAATCATATAAAAGCCATATAAAAGTACACCAAAATCATACAAGACTATAATAAACATGGCATGAATACTTCATAAATTATAGATACGTTGGAGACATATCACGCCACATGCATTACACTATCATATGCCTGGCTAGCAGGGATTTCCTTCCCGTCAGACCCAATGGGTCCCAACTCTGCTAATTCCGTCGTCCTTAGACCAGTGTAGTGGGTCTTCACCATGGCCGAGGCCTCCCTTGCACCTTCTCGGCAAGCTGATACTTTCCAAGCTTGGATCCGACGTCACGCTCTCTTAAGCTGTTCGGCTAGAATGGCCATGTCTTTGGGGACCGGCGTCACATCAGGCCATAAAGCCTGGTGCACATCCTTCATTGACTTTCGTGCACTTTCATGCACCACGGATAGATGAATTGCCATGTCTTCGGACATCGGACCCCGGGAGTCAGGAGGAAGGCCGGATAAAGAAGCTGCCAACAAAACAACATTCGCATGATAATCACCTCAGACAATTTACATGACAAGTATTCCTCAAGAATTACAACTTACCATAAATCATGTCATCCGTTCGCCGATTCTTTGATTCCGCAACAGCGAGTCGAGCTTTCAAGCTCTCAATCTCCTAGGCCTGACGGGCGTTCTCAGCCCTAAGCGCATTCATGCTGTCCACTCTTTGAGTAACCACGTGCTGATTTGCTTGACGTTGCGATTCTGCATACGCCAGATCCTCGCGGGCCTGTGATGACCCACAAGTATAGGGGATCAATCGTAGTCCTTTCGATAAGTAAGAGTGTCGAACCCAATGATACGTCTCCAACGTATCTATAATTTTTGATTGTTCCATGCTGTGTTATATTATCAATCTTGGATGTTTTTATATACATTTACAGCAATTATATATCATTTTTGGGACTAACCTATTAACTTAGTGCCCAGTGCCAGTTGCTGTTTTCTGCCTATTTTTGGTTTTACAGAATATCAATACCAAACGAAGTCCAAATGCCATGAACCTTTTTGGAGATTTTTTTCTGGACATAACCAACACTAGAAGCTTCGGGAGAAGGCCAGAAGCCCCAGGAGGTGGCCACGAGCCATCAGGGCGCGTCTGGGGGGGGGGGGGGGGGGGCAGGCGCGCCCTGGTGCCTCGTGGGCCCACCTCTGCCTCTTTTGACCTAATTCCACCACTACAAATTCCCAAAAATCGGGAAACCAACAGGAGAGTCCACGAAATACTTTTTCCGTCGCCGCAAGCTTCTGTTCTCGAGAGATCCCATCTGGGGGCCTTTTCCGGCATTCCACCGGAGGGGGAATCGATCACGTAGGGGCTCTACATCAACCTTGCTGCCCTTCCGATGATGCGTGAGTAGTTCACCACAGACCTTCGGGTCCATAGTTAGTAGCTAGATGACTTCTTCTCTCTTTTTGATCTTCAATACAATGTTCTCCTCGATGTTCCTGGAGTTCTATCCGATGTAATCACTTTTTGCGGTGTGTTTGTTGGGATCCGATGAATTGTGAGTTTATGATCAGATTATCCATGAAAATTATTTGAGTCTTCTCTGATCTCTTTTATGCATGATTATTATAGCTTCATATTTCTTGTCTGATCTATTGATTTGGTTTGGCCAACTAGATTGATTTATCTTGCCATGGGAAGAGATGCTTTGTAATGGGTTCGATCTTGCGGTGCTCAATCCCAGTGACAGAAAGGGACATGACACGTATGTATCGTTGCTATTAAGGGTAAAAAGATGGGATTTATTCGTGTGTGAGTTTACTTTGTCTACATCATGTCATCTTGCTTAAGGCGTTACTCCGTTCTTTATGGACTTAATACACTAGATGCATGCTGGATAGCGGTCGATGTGTGGAGTAATAGTAGTAGATGCAGGCAGGAGTCGGTCTACTTGTCTCGGACACGATGCCTATATACATGATCATTGCCTTGGATATCATCATGATTATTTGGTTTTCTATCAATTGCCCAACAGTAATTTGTTTACCCACCGTATGCTATTTTCTTGAGAGAAGTCTCTAGTGAAAACTATGGCCCCCGGGTCTATCTAAATCATATATTAAAAACCCTAAAAATACATTGTCGCACTTTTCTTTTATTTATTTTATTTTGTATTTTTGTTTAATCTATCTATCTATCACCATACAATTTAATCTTGCAATTGACCGTCGAGGGATTGACAACCCCTCGTTTGCGTTGGGTGCAAGGATTTGTTGTTTGTGTGCAAGTACTGCTAACGAGGTGTTGCATGATTCTCCTATTGGATTGATAACCTTGGTTTTATAACTGAGGGAAATACTTACCTCTACTGTGCTGTATCATCCCTTCCTCTTCAGGGAAAATACCAACGCAAGCTACAAGTAGCAGCAAGAATTTCTGGCGCCGTTGCCGGGGAGACATCATCAACATCTATCAAGTACCTTTGCATAAACTCTCATCTCCTTGCATTTATTTTATTTGCCTCTCGTTTTCATCTCCCCCACTTCTAAAAAGTTTTTACAAAAATACAAAAATATTTTCCGTTTGCCTTTTTCTTGTTTGCTTGTTTGCTTGCTTCTTATCTTGTTTGCGTAGTCACGATGTCTCAAGAAAATACAAAATTGTGTGATTTCTCCAATTCTAATAATAATGATTTTATTAGTACTCCAATTGCTCCTCCCGCCGCTAGTGCGGAGACTTGTGATATTAATGCCGCTTTGCTTAATCTTGTGATGAAAGATCAATTTTCTGGTAGTCCTAATGAAGATGCTACATCCCATCTTAACACTTTCGTAGAATTGTGTGATATGCAAAAGAAAAAAAATATGTGGATAATGATATTTTGAAATTAAAATTATTCCCATTCTCATTGCGGGATCGTGCAAAAATTTGGTTTTCATCTTTACCACGAAATTGTATCGATTCTTGGGATAGGTGTAAAGATGCGTTTATTACTAAGTATTTTCCTCCCGCGAAAATTATTTCTCTTAGAAATCAAATTATGAATTTTAAGCAACTTGATCATGAACATGTTTCCCAATCTTGGGAAAGGATGAAATTAATGATAAGAAATTGCCCTACTCATGGTTTAAATTTATGGATGATCATACAAGTTTTTTATGCGGGATTAAATTTTGTCTCTAGAAATCTTTTAGATTCTGCCGCGGGTGGTACTTTTATGGAAATTACTTTGGGAGAAGCTACTAAATTTCTTGATAATATTATGGCAAATTATTCACAATGGCATACTGAAAGAGTTCCACTAGTAAAAAGGTGAATTCGGTTGAAGAAATTAATACTTTGAGTGATAAAGTTGATGCGCTTATGAAATTGATTGCTAGCAAAAATGCTCCTATTGATCCTAATGATGTGCCTTTATCCACTTTGATTGAGCAAAATAATGACCCCGTAGATGTGAATTTTGTCTCGCGAACCAATTTTAATAATAATGCTTATAGAGGTAATTTCAATGCTAGACCGTTTCCTGGAAATTCCTCTAATAATTATGGCAATTCCTAAGGTAATCCTTATAATAATAATAGGATACCCTCTGATCTTGAAAGTAATATTAAAGAATTTATCAATGCTCAAAAAGTTTTCAACACTACGATAGAAGAAAAATTGAGTAAACTTGATGATATGTCTAGGAGTATTGATAGAATTATTCGTGATATGGAAAATCTTAAGACTAAAATTTTGCCACCCAAAATTGATATTAATGAATCAATTAGAGCCTTATATGTCTCCATGGATGAGAGTAAGAAAAGAACCACCATGCTAAGAGCTAAACGAGAATTTTTAGAAAAAGCGATTCCTCCCGGTTTCTATCATAGTAATGATGAGGATATTAAAATGATTGGTGTTTCATCTATTGATTCTTTGTTTAGCAAAATGAAACTTGATGAAAAGGGGACTGAAGAAGAGTCAACTTTAGCTAAAGTGCCTCCCCATAATTCGGAGGGTGAAAATCTTGATAAGAAAATTGCTAAAAGTGGGTTTGGAGAGGTAAAAACTTTAAATAGCGATGTGCCCACTCTCTTGGATTACAAAGATTTTAATTATGATAGTTGTTCTTTGATTTAGTGTATTTCTTTGTTACAATCCATGTTAAATTCACCCAATGCTTATGAGCAAAATAAGGCTTTTACTAAACACATCGTAGAAGCAATGATGAAAGCGTTAGAAGAAAAGTTAGAACTAGAGATTTCAATTCCTAGAAAATTATATGATGAGTGGGAACCCACCATTAAAGTTAAAATTAAAAATTACGAGTGCAATGCTTTATGTGATTTGGGTTCTAGCGTTTCCACAATTCCAAAATCTCTATGTGATGTGCTAGGTTTTACCAATATAGATGAATGTTCTCTTAATTTGCATCTTGCGGATTCTACTATTAAAAAGCCTTTGGGTAGAATTAATGATGTTCTTATTCTTGCAAATAGGAACTATGTGCCCATTGATTTTATTGTACTTGACATTGAGTGCAATTCTTCATGCCCCATAATACTTGGTAGACCGTTCTTACGAACCATAGGTGCCGTTATTGATATGAAAGAAGGGAATATAAAATTTTGGTTTCCATTAAAAAATGGTATGGAGCATTTCCCTAGGAAAATAATTAAAGCACCATATGAATCACTTATGAGGGCCACTTATGGAATCAACTTGAAAGATGACAATACATGAAACTATGCATGATGCCTAGCTAGGGGCATAAAACAATAGCGCTTGTTGGGAGGCAACCCAATGAATAAAATAAATTTTTCTTTTTGTTTCTGTTATTGTGTGTTTTCACAATTATGCTACTGTTATGATTGTGTTTTTGTGTTTTTAATTAGTGTTTGTGCCATGTAAAGCCTTTAGGATGATTTGGAACATAGTATAATTGATGCTGTTTGGAAAACAGAAAGTTTAGCGTCCAGTGCTGGAATTTTGGTTCTATACTGGAGCGTCATAAAAATCTAAATTTTTTACACAGTATTGGTATATGAATTGCCCACGTTTTCCTCATTTTTCAGAATTTTTGGAGTTACATAAGCATGGGTTTTAAATAGATTTCTACAGACTGTTCTTTTTTTGACAGATTCTGTTTTTGATGCACTACTTGCTTGTTTTGATGAAACTATGGATTGTATCGGGGGGTATAAGCCATGGAGAAGTTAGAATACAGTAGGTATAATGCAAAAATAAAATATGAATTGGTTTGCAATAGTACTTAAAGTAGTGATTTATTTTGTTATACTAACGGATCTCATGAAGGTTTTGTTGAGTTTTGTGTGATTGAAGTTTTCAAGTTTTGGGTGAGATCACGATGGATGAAGGAATAAGGAGTGGCAAGAGCCTAAGCTTGGGGATACCCATGGCACCCCAAGGTAATATTCAAGGAAGACTCAAGCGTCCAAGCTTGGGGATGCCCCGGAAGGCATCCCCTCTTTCTTCTACCAACCATCGGTAATTTTACTTGGAGCTATATTTTTATTCGTCACATGATATGTGTTTTACTTGGAGCGTCTTCTATTATATGAGTCTTTGCTTTGTTTGATTTTTAGTTTGTCACAATCATCCTTGCTGAACACACCTATTTTGAGAGAGCCACACGTTCATCATAATTTGTTAGAATACTCTATGTGCTTCACTTAAATTTTTTGAGCTAGGCAGTTGCTCTAGTGCTTCACTTAAATCTTTTTGAGCACGGTGGTGGCTATATTTTGAAGAAATAAACTCTCATGCTTCACTTTTATTATTTTGAGAGTTGATAAGATTGAAATTTTGAAGAAATATTTGCACTCTCATACTTCACTTAAATCTTTTTGGGAGTTGATGATAGTAATGGTAATTTGCACAAGATATGAATTTGGTCCCAAAGTGATGAATATTCAAGAGGGATATAATAAAAACTTTCATATAGATCATTGGATATGATAAGTGTGATTCCTTGCAATAGTTTTGCGATATGGAGATGATGATATGTGAGTCATGTTAGTGAGTAATTGTGATTTAGTAAGAATATTAGTGTTAAGGTTTGTGATTCCCTATGCATGCACATCAAGTCAATAGTTATGCAATGAAATTATATCCTACTTATGGTGCATTATTCGGTGCTAGTTATGTTCAATGCATGTTTATGACCATTTTCACTTTTTGGTTGGTTGCTTCTCAATCTATTTGCTAGCCTTCATTTGTACTAAGCGGAAATACTGCTTGTGCATCCAAACTCTTTAAACCCAAGTTGTGCCAGATGAGTACACCATACCTACTGATGACCCACAAGTATAGGGGATCAATCGTAGTCCTTTCGATAAGTAAGAGTGTCGAACCCAACGAGGAGCAGAAGGAAATGACAAGCGGTTTTTAGCAAGGTATTTTCTGCAAGCACTGAAATTATCGGTAACGAGTAGTTTGAGTAAGATAATTTGTAACAAGTGACAAGTAGCAATAGTAACAAAGAGTGCAGCAAGGTGGCCCAATCGTTTTTGTAGCAAAGGACAAGCCAGAATGATCTCTTATGATAAGCAAAGCATTCTCGAGGACACATGGGAATTTCATCTAGTCACTTTCATCATGTTGGTTTGATTCGCGTTCGCTGCTTTGATAATTTGATATGTGGGTGGACCGGTGCTTGGGTGCAGTTCTTACTTGAACAAACCTCCCACTTATGATTACCCCCCTTCGCAAGCATCCGCAACTACGAAAGAAGAATTAAGATAACTCTAACCATAGCATTAAACATATGGATCCAAATCAGCCCCTTACGGAATAGCGCATAAACTAGGGTTTAAGCTTCTGTCACTCTAGCAACCCATCATCTAATTACTACTCCACAATGCATTCCCTTAGGCCCAAAGATGGTGAAGTGTCATGTAGTTGACGTTCACATGACACCACTAAGAGAATCAACAACATACATACCATCAAAATATCAAACGAATACCAAATTCACATGATTACTTATGACAAGACTTTTCCCATGTCCTCAAGAACAAAAGTAACTACTCACAAATCATATTCATGTCCAAGATCGAGGGGTATTAAATAGCATAATGGATCTGAACATATAATCTTCCACCAAATAAACCAACTAGCATCAACTACAAGATGTAATCAACACTACTAGCAACCCACAGGTACCAATCTGAGGTTTTGAGACAAAGATCGAATACAAGAGATGAACTAGGGTTTGAGATGAGATGGTGCTGTTGAAGATTGGTCCTCCCACGATGAGAGGATCGTTGGTGATGTCGATGGCTTCGATTTCCCCCTCCCGGAGGGAAGTATCCCCGGCAGAATCTCTCCGCTGGAGAGCAAAAGTGCTCCTGCCCATGTTCTGCCTCGAGACGGCGGCGCACCATCCCAAAAGTCTTCTCCTTATTTTTTCTAGGGCAAATGGACTTATATACCAGAAAATGGGGGCTAGAGGCTGGCCAGGGGCCCCACGAGCCACCAGGGCGCGCCTGGGGGGGAGGGGTGGCGCGCCCTGGTGCCTCGTGGGCACCTGGGTGGCCCTCTCTGGTACTTCTTGCTTCCAGTATTTTTTATTTATTCCAAAATAAATCTCCGTGAAATTTCAGCTCATTTGGAGATGTGCATAATAGGTATCTCTGACATAGCTTTTTCAGGTCCAGAATTCCAGCTGCCGGCAATCTCCCTCCTTGTGTAAATCTTGCATATTAAGAGAGAAAAGGCATTAGAATTGCTCCACAAAGTGTTATATTGATTAAAAACACTATAAATAACAGTAGGAAAACATGATGCAAAATGGACGTATCAAGTCCCCCAAGCTTAGACCTTGCTTGTCCTCAAGCGAAAGCCGATATCGATAATCATGTCCACATGTTTAGAGAGAGAGAGGTGTCGATAAAAACAAAATACGGACATAGTAGCATCATGATCATTATTATAACAGCAATATTTATCATCATAAAACTTCTCATGAGCAAGTAACAATTCATCACAACAATGAAGTATAAGGCATAAACTTTCTTGAAAACTAACAAAATATGTTCTCAGTCAACAATGCAATTGCAATTCATCATATTTTCAGGAAGGGTCTCATGTAGGAGCTTTTCAGCAAGTCCACATACTCAACCATCATATAGTCTTCTATGATTGCTAATACTCACAACATATATATGGAGCAAAAAGTTTCAGCCAGACACATAGAAAGATAGGGGCTTATAATTTCGCCTCCCAACCTATTCACCTCAAGGGTGATGTCAACAATAATAACTCATGATCACTCATATCCAACTAGATATATATGCCTAGATCTTTCCCCACCACATGATGCTTGCAAAATATAAAAATAAAAAGGATGTAGAGGAGAATAATATTGACTCTTGCATAAAAAGTAAATACATAAAAGTAAAATATAGGCCCTTCGCAGAGGGAAGCATAGGTTGCCATGCGCTTTTTGTTGTTGGATGCACAAGCTCTTAATGCAAAGGAACGCCACTTTATATTGCCCCTTGTGATAGCAACCTTTATTATGCAGTGTGTCGCTTTTATTTCTTTACTATCACAAGTTCGTACAAAGCTTATTTTCCCTTACAATAAAAGTTCAGCCATATTTAGAGGGAATTTTTATTGCTTTTTGCACTGATAACAACTTACTTGAAGGATCTTATTCAATCCATAGGTAGATATAGTGGACTCTCATGACATGAAACTGGGTTTAAGGGTTTTGGATGCACAAGTAGTATCTCTACTTGGTGCGGATTTTTGGCTTGCAAAGATATTGAGAAAGCACCACATGTTGGAGGATCTATAACAATATAACTTCTATGTGAATATAAGCAAACATAATTCATTACATTGTCTTCCTTGTCCAACGTGAATAATTTGACATAAAATACTTAATGGGGGCTCACAATCTTAAAAGATGTCCAAGATAGTGTATTTGCATGTGAATATTCTCTTCCCTTATTAATTCTTTCATGAATTGCATCATTGACTAATGCTATGTTTGTTAACTTCCAATAAATTTTACCACTTATACTTTTCTTTATGTAACGTCATTACTTTCCATAAGATTAGCATATGATCTTTTTCATTATATTCATTGCTAAGATTGAAACATGAAAGTAAAGAAGCAAAAACTCAAACTACTCTTTATTATATAACTCTCAACTCGATTACATAGATAGATAGATCACGAAACTAGCACTCGAAAATAGATCATACTAAACTTTTATTCAACTAAATCACGAAATAACTAAGGATCGAACTAAAAATAGGTAAAGATAGCAAAAGTGATGGTGATACGATACCGGGGCACCTCCCCCAAGCTTGGCACAAGCCAAGGGGAGTGCCCATACCCATGTACTCAAGTTTCCTTCTTCGGTGATGGTGGTGGTGATGAAGTGGTGGGCTTGTCCTTCACGACATTAATTAGGATCTCCTTTAGGCTCTGGATTTCCCGAAGCACATGCTGTATCATCTCTGTATTCCTTTGGACTTCGGCCATAATATGCTTATTCTCTGGGCCCCAAGCATTCTTTCCTGCATCACTTTCATTTGGACGAGAGATGTCCCAATTGGAGGGTATGAGCCTACGAGGAGTATTTTCGACCCCATAATTGTGAACCAAATTATGAAAGTTGTTCCGATGTAACCTGTGTAAGGGCCTCCTAGGGGGAAGCCGTTCTTGTACCTCTGGACTCCCATGGCTTGTAATGCTTCTCACGGCTTGATGAGGGTTCAGAATTGTGGAGATGCCAGCAAGGGTGCCCCTCTCGGAAGCCGGAGGGTGGACCTCAAGCGAATCTCCATCACCCTCTTCCATGGTGACCTCTCCTTCCTCCTCCCTCCTAAGTTCCATCTGAAGCAACCAAGCGTCGTCTCCCACATTGTTAGAGGAAGAGGAAGACATGATGCCTGGCCTCGAAATCTGACAAAAAACAGCACGAAACAAGAACAGAGGAGATTTCAGCGATACGGTAGTCAAAACGTCAGGAAGTATATATAAAGATTTTTTATCTTGCAAAACAAGTATTCGAGAAGAAAAACGGAGTCGAGAAGGCTCACGAGGGGCCCACGAGCCACCAGGGCGCGCCTAGGGGGGGGGGTGGCGCGCCCTGGTGCCTCGTGGGCACCAGGTGGGTCGCCTCGGCTGTTTCTTATTTTTGTATTTTTCTAATATTCCAAAACTGAAAGAAAGTATTTTTATGGAATTTTTGGAGTCGGTTTACTTACCGTATCACGTACCTCTTCCTTTTCAGGGTTCTGGAGCGTTTCGGAAGGTCTCTCTTATGTATTCTTCTGGTGTAATTGTTTCAATGATATTAGTTTCAACATTAATGGGGGTACCTGAAATATAGTGCTTAATTCTTTGCCCATTCACCACTCTCGGATTAGTGACTTCGGAGTTGTTTATTATGATGGCTCCGGAGCGATAAACTTCTTCGATGATATATGGTCCTTCCCATTTAGAGAGAAGTTTTCCTGCAAATAATCTCAAACGAGAATTGTACAATAGAACTTGCTCACCCACTTTGAATTCTCGTTTTTGAATTCTTCTATCATACCATCTTTTAACTTTTTCCTTAAACAATTTGGCATTTTCATACGCTTGGGTTCTCCATTCATCTAGTGAGCTAATATCAAATAACCTCTTTTCGTCGGCAAGTTTAAAATCATAATTGAGTTCTTCAATTGCCCAATATTCTTTATGTTCTAACTCAAGAGGTAAATGACATGCTTTTCCATAAACCATTTTATAAGGAGACATACCCATAGGATTTTTATAAGCAATTCTATATGCCCATAATGCATCATCAAGTTTCTTAGACCAATTCTTTCTGGACCTATTGACGTTTTTTTTGCAAAATTAACTTTATTTCTCTATTGCTTAATTCAAATTGACCACTAGATTGAGGGTGATAGGGAGATGCAATTCTATGGTTGACATCATATTTAGCAGGCAGTTTACGGAATGCACCATGAATAAAATATGAACCACCATCAGTCATTAAATATCTAGGGACTCCAAACCTCGGGAAAATAACTTCTTGAAGCATTTTAATAGAAGTGTTATGATCAACACTACTAGTTGGAATAGCTTCTACCCACTTAGTAACGTAATCAACAACAACTAAAATATGAGTATACCCATTGGATTTAGGAAAAGGTCCCATATAATCGAATCCCCAAACATCAAATGGTTCAATAGCAAGTGAATAATTCATAGGCATTTCCTGCCGTCTACCAACATTACCAATTCTTTGACATTCATCACAAGATAAGACAAACTTACGAGCATCCTTGAAAAGAGTAGGCCAATAAAAACCAGATTGCAATACCTTATGTGCAGTTCTGTCTCCCGCATGGTGTCCTCCGTAAGCCTCGGAATGACACTTCCGTAGGATTTGTTCTTGTTCATGCTCAGGTATACAACGTCTAATAATACCATCTACTCCTTCTTTATAAAGATGTGGGTTATCCCAAAAGTAATGTCTTAAATCAAAGAAGAACTTTTTCTTTTGTTGGTATGTGAAACTAGGTGGTATAAATTTAGCAATGATATAATTAGCATAATCTGCATAGAAAGGAGTACTACGAGAAGCATTTATGACAACTAATTGTTCATTAGGAAAATCATCATTAATAGGAAGTGGGTCATCAAGAACATTTTCCATTCTAGACAAATTATCTGCTACGGGATTCTTAGCTCCCTTTCTATCAATAATATGCAAGTCAAATTCTTGTAGCAATAAAACCCACCTAATGAGTCTAGGTTTAGCATCTTTCTTTTCCATAAGATATTTAATGGTAGCATGATCGGTGTGAAGAGTTACTTTAGAATCAACTATATAAGATCTGAATTTATCACATGCAAACACAACTGCTAAAAATTCTTTTTCAGTAGTAGCATAATTTCTTTGGGCACTGTCTAGAGTTTTACTAGCATAATGGATAACATTTAATTTCTTATCAACTCTCTATCCTAGAATAGCACCAACAACATAATTGCTAGCATCACACATAATTTCAAAAGGCAAGTTCCAATCAGGTGGTTGAACAATAGGTGCAGTGGTTAAGGCTTTCTTAAGTGTTTCAAAGGCTTCTAGACAATCATCATCAAAAACAAATGGAACATATTTTTGCAAAAGATTGGTAAGAGGCCTAGAAATTTTAGAGAAGTCTTTAATAAACCTTCTATAGAAACCAGCATGACCTAGGAAACTTCTTATACCTTTAATATCTTTAGGACATGGCATTTTCTCAATAGCATCAACCTTAGCTTTATCAATTTCAATACCTCTTTCAGAAATTTTATGCCCCAAGACAATACCTTCATTCACCATTAAGTGGCACTTCTCCCAATTCAAGACAAGATTAGTTTCTTCACATCTCTGCAAAACTCGATCAAGGTTGCTTAAGCAATCATCAAAAGAAGTTCCGTAAACGAAAAAATCATCCATGAAAACCTCAACAATCTTTTCACAAAAGTCAGAGAATATAGCAGTCATACATCTTTGAAAGGTAGCAGGTGCATTGCATAAACCAAAAGGCATACGTCTATAAGCATAAGTTCCAAAAGGACAAGTAAAGGTGGTTTTCTCTTGATCGGGTTGTGATACAGGTATTTGAGAAAAACCTGAATAACCATCTAGGAAACAAAAGTGTGTATGCTTAGATAATCTTTCTAACATTTGATCAATAAAAGGTAAGGGGTAATGATCTTTTCTAGTAGCTTTGTTTAATTTTCTAAAATCAATTACCATCCTATAACCAGTTATAATTCTTTGTGGAATGAGTTCATTTTTATCATTAGGAACAACGGTGATACCTCCTTTCTTAGGGACACAATGAACTGGACTTACCCATCTACTATCAGCTATGGGATAGATTATACCTGCTTCCAGAAGCTTTATTATTTCAGTTCTTACCACCTCTTTCATCTTAGGATTTAATCGTCGTTGGTGGTCGACAACTGGTTTAGCATCAGGCTCCATATTAATTTTGTGCTGACATAGAGTGGGACTAATGCCCTTAAGATCATCAAGAGTATATCCAATAGCAGCTCAGTGCTTCCTCAGAGTTTTAAGTAATCTCTTTTCTTCATGCTCTGAAAGGTTAGCACTAATAATAACAGGATATATCTTCTTTTCGTCAAGATAAGCATATTTCAATGTATCAGGCAATTGCTGCAATTCAAATACAGGATCACCCTTAGGTGGAGGAGGACCTCCAAGAGTTTCAACCGGCAAATTGTGTTTAAGTATAGGTGGTTGATCAAAGAACATCTTATCTATTTCATTTCTTTCATTCATATGCATATCGTTTTCATGGTCTAGTAAATATTGTTCTAACGGATCAGTAGGAGGTACGGAAATAGAAGCAAGACCAATAATTTCTTCTTTACTAGGCAATTCTTTATCATGAGGTTGTCTACGAAACTTGGAGAAATTAAACTCATGAGACATACCACCAAAATTAACACTAACAGTTTCTTTAGCGCAATCAATCTTGGCATTAACAGTGTTCAAGAAAGGTCTACCAAATATAATGGGACAAACATTATCTTGTGGAGAACCAAGGACTAGAAAATCTATAGGGTATTTTATTTTTCCACACAAGACTTCAACATCTCTAACGATCCCAAGCGGCGTGATGGTATCTCTGTTTGCAACCTTAATAGTAACATCAATGTCCTCTATTTCAATAGGTGCAATATCATTCATAATTTCTTGATATAAGGTAAATGGAATAGCACTCACACTAGCACCCAAATCACATAAGCCATGATAACAATGATCTAATATTTTGACAGAGACAACAGGCATGCCTACTACAGGTCTGTTTTTATCTGTAGGGTCTGGTTTAGCAATTCAAGCTGCTTCATCACAGAAGTAAATAACATGCCCATCTATATTATCGACCAAGAGATCTTTAACCGTAGCAACATTAGGTTCAACTTTAATTTGTTCAGAGGGTCTAGGTGCTCTAATATTACTTTTGTTAACCACAGTTGAAACTTTAGCATGTTCCTTAATTCTAACAGGAAACGGTGGTTTCTCAATATAAGCAGTAGGCACAACTGGATCAACATGATAAACAATTGTTTCTTCTTTAACACTAACGGGTTCCTCAATCTTTTTTTTAATAGGGGGATGATATTTAAACCACTTCTCCTTAGGGAGATCAACATGAGTAGCAAATGATTCATAAAAGGAAGCTACTATCTCAGATTTAGTGCTAAACTTATGAAAAGCATCGGTATCCATAAAATATTTAACACAATCGAACTCAAGTATTATACCTGACTCATTACCTTTGTCGAGTTCCCAATCTTCAGAGTTGCGTTTAATTCTTTCCAGAAGATCCCATCTGAATTCAATAGTTTTCTTCATAAAGGAGCCAGTCGAAGAAGAATCGAGCATGGTTTGATCATCATGAGAAAGCCGAGCATAAAAATTCTGTAAGATAATTAATATTGAGAGCTCATGATTGGGGCATGTGTACATCATGTACTTAAGCCTCCCCCAAGCTTGAGCGATGCTTTCTCCTTCTTGAGGCCACAAATTATATATATAATTCCGATCACGATGAACCAAATGCATAGGATAAAATTTCTGGTGGAATTCCAGTTTCAATCGGTTCCAGTCCCATGTATCAGTATCATCACATAGCCTATACCATGTCAATGCCTTTCCCTCCAAAGATAAAGGGAATATTTTCCTCTTAACTCCATCTCCGGATAAACCTGCAAGCTTAAAGAATCCACAAATTTCATCCACATAGATCAAGTGCATATCAGGATGTACCGTTCCATCTCGTGCATAAGGATTAGCTAGCAGTTTCTCTATCATACCCAAAGGAATCTCATAATAAATATTTTCAGTAGGTGCAGTAGGTTGAGGAGCAACACTTTGTGCTACCGGTCGAGGTGAAGATACCCCGAACAAACCCCTCAAAGGATTACTTTCCATAGTGACAAGTGATAGTAAATTTCAGCACGTAATATAAATGTTTCCTTACCAAATTCCACTCACCAAAGGCACTTCACTCCCCGGCAACGGCGCCAGAAAAGAGTCTTGATGACCCACAAGTATAGGGGATCAATCGTAGTCCTTTCGATAAGTAAGAGTGTCGAACCCAACGAGGAGCAGAAGGAAATGACAAGTGGTTTTCAGCAAGGTATTTTCTGCAAGCACTGAAATTATCGGTAACGAGTAGTTTGATAGCAAGATAATTTGTAACAAGTGACAAGTAGCAATAGTAACAAAGAGTGCAGCAAGGTAGCCCAATCCTTTTTGTAGCAAAGGACAGGCCGGAACGATCTCTTAGAATAAGCAAAGCGTTCCCGAGGACACATGGGAATTTCATCTAGTCACTTTCATCATGTTTGTTTGATTCGCGTTCGCTACTTTGATAATTTGATATGTGGGTGGACCGGTGCTTGAGTGTTGTTCTTACTTGAACAAACCTCCCACTTATGATTAACCCCTCTCGCAAGCATCCGCAACTACGAAAGAAGAATTAAGATAACTCTAACCATAGCTTGAAACGTATGGATCCAAATCAGCCTCTTACGGAATAGCGCATATACTAGGGTTTAAGCTTCTGTCACTCTAGCAACCCATCATCTAATTACTACTACGCAATGCCTTCCCTTAGGCCCAAAGATGGTGAAGTATCATGTAGTCGACGTTCACACGACACCACTAAAGGAAGTAACAACATACATATCATCAAAATATCGAACGAATACCAAATTCACATGATTACTTATGACAAGACTTCTCCCATGTCCTCAAGAACAAAAGTAACTAATCAAAAATCATGTTCATGTTCAATATCAGAGGGGTATTGAATAGCATTAAGGATCTGAACATATAATCTTCCACCAAATAAACCAACTAGCATCAACAACAAGATGTAATCAACACTACTAGCAACCCACAAGTACCAATCTGAGGTTTTGAGACAAAGATTGAATACAAGAGATGAACTAGGGTTTGAGATGATATGGTGCTGGTGAAGATGTTGATGAAGATTGGTCCTCCCACAATGAGAGGATCATTGGTGATGACGATGGCTCCGATTTCCCCCTCCCGGAGGGAAGTATCCCCGGTGGAATCGCTCCGCCAGAGAGCAAAAGTGCTCCTGCCCAAGTTCCACCTCGAGACGGCGGCGCGCCGTCCCAAAAGTCTTCTCCTTATTTTTTCTAGGGAAAATGGGCTTATATACCAGAAAATGGGCATCGGAGGCTTGCCAGGGGCCCCACAAGCCACCAGGGCGCGCCTGGGGGGTGGTGCGCCCTGGTGCCTCATGGGCACCTGGGTGGCCCCCTCTGGTACTTATTTCTTCCAGTATTTTTTATTTATTCTAAAATAAGTCTCCATGAAATTTCAGCTCATTTGGATATGTGCAGAATAGGTATCTCTGACATAGCTTTTTCAGGTCCAGAATTCCAGCTGCCGGCAATCTCCCTCCTTATGTAAATCTTGCATATTAAGAGAGAAAAGGCATTAGAATTGCTCCACAAAGTATTATATTGATTAAAAACACTATAAATAATAGTAGTAAAACATGATGCAAAATGGACGTATCAGCCTGCTTCAGGTCTCTTTCAAGATGGCCCAGGGCTTCCGCTGCTACAAGGGATTATGGCGTCAATTCTATTTCCATTGGCATTGACCAATTCAAGAACAAAGCACTTACCGTGCGCTTCTCTGGTGAATTTCTTCACCTGTTCAACCTTAGACAAGGCCGCGTCCAGCTGCACCTTTGTTTGAGATAGCGCCAAGGTCAATTACTCGTTCTTCAAGCGAGCTTCCTGTTCATGGAAGTGGTTGCTGGTTAGTATTCAAGTCTTGATTCGACCCCAGGGGCTCGTACCAAGCCTTAGGGGCTACTACTATACTTGGTAGTCATATTTGTATTTAAAACACATACGCAAAAAACCAAACCCGCAACCCCCGTGACAAGACGTCCAGTGATTCATCAAAGGCACCTCGGGTTGCCCCGAGGTATGCATCCACCGCGCTGAGGGCATTGAACTCCCTATCCGAAAAAGCCGGATTATTCAGAGAAGCTTTTCGACGACGATAATTTGTGGTGCATTGAATCTCGGACGGAGTGGCCGAGGTCGCCGAGTCCTCGGGCTGAGGGGCTCCGGGGGCAATTCCCGCGGAATTACGGGCATCTGTTTCCCTGGGCAGAGCCGTAGCTCCCTCGTCCCCCACATTTCTGTGGTGGATAAAGGCTGCCTGTGAATGATCGGGAAGGTTAAAATCCAAAGTATCTTTGCAGCAACATAGATCAAAGTATTACTTGGTGATTGGGTGGGGGGGGGGGGCACTTTCGCCTGTCCCCATGACCTCGGCTTGAGCTTCTTGTACTTCTGGCGGGGACCTTCCTAGTCAAGCCGTTTCTCTGCGTAGGCGTTGGGAGCGCCGCCCCTTTGGAGGAGAAGTCAGATGACTGGGGGCTGGAGGAACAGGGGCTCGCTTTCGATTAGAGGAAGGGAGTGTTACCGATGAGGCTGGCCTCGTCCCCGGCGTGTCAGGGATGATAGCTACCTTTGAGCCATCAAGGCCCTCCAGAAAAAACTTTCTCCCTTCGTAAATAAGGGCCAGGTCTTCATCCTCGTTGTAAAGGGGGTCCTCCGCGCGGCAGTGTAGCTCTGGCTCAGGGGCCGGACTGCTCAGGCCCTAAAGCCAATGCCTCCACCTCTGGTCAAGGACCGATGTGTAATGGATTAAGTATTGAAGATTCCGAGGTTAGCAGGAGAGCTCGAAAGGAAAACTTACTATGTCAGCAGGGTTGTTGTACGACAACCCGTCTTGGAACTGGCGCTTGGCGAATTCCTCGGCGGACCCTTGGTATATGCTGGCCAGCATGGTTCTGAGGGTCATCTGGTCCATAAAAGCTCCCTTGATGGATCGGGAGGTGTCGTCGGACCCATTGTACTCGCACAATAAGTGCTGGCGCTGCCGGAGAGGTTGGAATATTCGGTCTAGGGCAATTGCCATCACATCAATGATGGTGAGGCCAGCGCTTGAAAGTAGCTTCACCTTGGCCGCTAGACTGGTCATGGCTTCGTCTTCCTCTTGTGCCGAGCTCTGTGGCCTCTAGCTGTAACGTTTCCTCGGCGGATCCAAGGAGAAGGATGGGAGTCCGGGCCGAGCTGGCTCGTACAGTGCTACTTGTGAGCTGCGTTGGGATTTCCCCGAAGAGGAGGGGATGATGCTGTACAGTAGAGATAAATATTTCCCTCAGTTATGAAACCAAGGTTATCAATCCAGTAGAAGAATCACGCAACAACTCATTAGCAGCACCTGCACACAAAACAACAAATCCTCGCACCCAACGCGAACAAGGGGTTGTCAATCCTTTGGCGGTCAATTGCAAGATTAAATTGTATGGTGACAGATAAATAGATCGAACAAAAATACAAAATAAAATAAATAAAGTGAAAGTGCAGCAAGGTATTTTTAGGATTTTCAATATATAATTAAGATAGACCCGGGGGCCATAGTTTTCACTAGAGGCTTCTCTCTTGAAAATAGCATACGGTGGATGAACAAATTACTATTGGGCAATTGATAGAAAGGCAAATAATCATGACGATATCCAAGACAATGATCATGTATACAGGCATCACGTCCGAGACAAGTAGACCGACTCCTGCCTGCATCTACTACTATTACTCCACACATCGACCGCTATCCAGCATGCATCTAGTGTATTAAGTCCATAAAGAACGGAGTAATGCCTTAAGCAAGATGACATGATGTAGACAAAGTAAACTCACGCATGAATAAACCCCATCTTTTTACCCTTAATAGCAACGATAAATACGTGTCATGTCCCTTTCTATCACTGGGATTGAGCACCGCAAGATCGAACCCATTACAGAGCACCTCTCCCATTGCAAGATAAATCAATCTAGTTGGCCAAACCAAATCAATAGACCGGAGAGAAATACGAAGCTATAATAATCATGCATAAAAGAGTTGAGAGAAAACTCAAATAATATTCATGGATAATCTGATCATAATCTCTCAATTCATCGGATCCCAACAAACACACCGCAAAAAGTGATTACATCGGATAGAACTCCAAGAACATCGAGGAGAACATTGTATTGAAGATCAAAAAGAGAGAAGAAGCCATCTAGCCACAAACTCTAAACCCAAAGGTCTGTGGTAAACTACTCACGCATCATCGGAAGGGCAGTAAGGATGATGTAGAGCCCCTCCGTGATCGATTCCCCCTCCGGCGGAGTACCGGAAAAGGCCTCCAGATGGGATCTCTCGAGAACAGGAACTTTTGGTGGCGGAAAAAGTATTTCGTGGACTCCTCTGTTGGTTTCCCGATTTTAGAGAATTTATAGAGGTGGAATTAGGTCAAACGGGGCAGAGGTGGGCCCCCGAGGCACCAGGGCGTGCCACCCCCCTGTGGCGCGCCCTGGTGGCTCGGGGCCACCTCCTCTGGCTTCTGGCCCTCTCCCGAAGCTTCTAGTGTCTCTTATGTCCAGAAAAAAAAATCTCCAAAAAGTTTCGTGGCATTTGGACTTCGTTTGGTACTGATATTCTGGAAAACCAAAAACAGGCAAAAAACAGCAACTGGCACTGGGCACTAAGTTAATAGGTTAGTCCCAAAACATGATATATAATTGTTGTAAATGTATATGAAAGCATCCAAGATTTATACTATAATAGCATGGAACAATAAAAAATTATAGATACGTTGGAGACGTATCGTACAGCGGGATGTCATTAATGTAGAACCACTCGGAAGGCTAGTAATCGGCATCCTCCTGAGGTGTGACCACTGGATAGCCAGTCTTGTCGATTCGGCAGACTTCGGCTTGTCAGCCGAGGAGCGGGGCATGATACAGAAATACTTCCGCCATAATCCGAAGTGCGCCTGATAGCCGAGGTGTAGCTCGCAGAGTGCAACGAACCCCGCGATATGTGATGACCCACAAGTATAGAGGATCAATTGTAGTCCTTTCGATAAGTAAGAGTGTCGAACCCAACGAGGAGCAGAAGGAAATGACAAGCGGTTTTCAGCAAGGTATTCTCTGCAAGTACTGAAAGTAGCGGTAACAGATATTTTTGATAGCAAGATAATTCGTAACAAGTAACATGTAACAAATATAATAAAAAGTGCAGCAAGGTGGCCCAATCCTTTTTGTAGCAAAGGACAAGCCGGAACGAACTCGTATAATAAGCAAAGCGTTCTCGAGGACACATGGGAATTTCATCTAGTCACTTTCATCATGTTTGTTTGATTCGCGTTCGCTACTTTGATAATTTGATATGTGGGTGGACCGGTGCTTGGGTGCTGTTCTTACTTGAACAAGCCTCCTACTTATGATTACCCCCTCTCGCAAGCATCCGCAACTATGAAAGAAGAATTAAGATAACTCTAACCATAGCATGAAACATATGGATCCAAATCAGCCCCTTACGGAATAGCGCATAAACTAGGGTTTAAGCTTCTGTCACTCTAGCAACCCATCATCTAATTACTACTCCACAATGCCTTCCCTTAGGCCCAAAGATGGTGAAGTGTCATGTAGTCGACGTTCACACGACACCACTAAAGGAAGCAACAACATACATATCATCAAAATATCGAACGAATACCAAATTCACATGATTACTTATGACAAGACTTCTTCCATGTCCTCAAGAACAAAAGTAACTACTCACAAATCATGTTCATGTTCAAGATCAGAGGGGTATTGAATAGCATTAAGGTTCTGAACATATAATCTTCCACCAAATAAACCAACTAGCATCAACTACAAGATGTAATCAACACTACTAGCAACCCACAGGTACCAATCTGAGGTTTTGAGACAAAGATTGAATACAAGAGATGAACTAGGTTTTGAGATGAGATGGTGCTGGTGAAGATGTTGATGAAGATTGGTCCTCCCACGATGAGAGGATCGTTGGTGATGTCGATGGCTCTGATTTCCCCCTCCCGGAGGGAAGTATCCCCGGCGGAATCGCTCCGCCGGAGAGCAAAATTCTCCTGCCCAGGTTCCGCCTCGAGACGGCGGCGCTTCGTCCCAAAAGCCTTCTCTTGATTTTTTCTAGGGAAAATGGCTTCATATAGCAGAAGGAGGGGGCCAGACGCCAGCTGTGGGCCCCATAAGGCACTAGGGCGCGCCCAGGGGGGCCGTGCCCTACTGCCTTGTGGGCAGCTGGTGGGTCCCCTCTGTAATCTCTTTTCTCTAGTATTTTTTATATATTCAATAAAAAATCTCCGTGAAATTTCAGGTCAATTGGAGCTCTGTAGAATAGGTATCTCTGATATGGCTATTTCAGGTCCAGAATTCCAGCTACCGGCATTCTCCCTCTTCATGTAAATCTTGCAAATTAAGAGAGAAAAGGCATAAGAATTGTACCATAAAGTGAAATAATGATCAAAAACATAATGAATAACAGTAGGAAATCATGATGCAAATTGGACGTATCAACTCCCCCAAGCTTAGACCTCGCTTGCCCTCAAGCGAAAAGTCGAAATCGATAATCATGACCACATGTTTAGAGAGAGATACATCGATAAAAAGAAAATATGGACATGGAGCAACATGATCTTTATTATAACAGCAATATATCATCATAAAACTTCTCATGAAGAAGTGACAATTCATCCACAAGTGAAAGTATGAACCATAAATGAAATTGAAAACTAACAAACTATTATCTCAGTCACTGAAGCAATTACAATTCATCATATTATCAGAAAGAGTCTATGTAAGAGCTTTGTTTAGCAAGTTCACATACTCAACTATCATTTAGTCTTCTATGATTGCTGACACTCACGCATACTTATGGAGCAAAAGTTTCAATCGAACACATAGAAAGATAGGGGCTTATAATTTCGCCTCCCAACGTATTTACCTCAAGGGTAATGTCAACAATAATAACTCATGATCACCTACATTCAACTGGATATATATGCATGGTTCAATCCCCACCACATGATGTTTGCCAAAAGAGAAAATAAAAACGGAATAGAGAAGAATACCATTGACTCTTGCATGAAAGTAAATACATAAAGTAAAAGATAGGCCCTTTGCAGAGGGAAGCAGAGGTTGTCATGCGCTTTTGTTTTATTATGCAGTCTGTCGCTTTTATTGCTCCACCATCACAAGATCGTATAAAGCTTATTCTCCCTTACAATAAAATTTCATACATATTTAGGAGCAATTTTTATTGCTTTGCATCGATGGCAACTTACTTGAAGGATCTTATTCAATCCATAGGTAGATATAGTGGACTCTCATGGCATGAAACTGGGTTTAAGGGTTTTTGGATGCACAAGTAGTATCTCTACTTGGTGCGGATTTTTTGGCTAGCAAAGATAGGTGGCAAACACCACATGTTAGAGGATCCAAAACAATATAACTTCTATGTGAATACCAGCAAACATAACCCATTACGTTGTCTTCCTTGTCCAACGTCAACGAATTGTCATAGAATACTTGATGGGGGCTCACAATCATAAAAGATGTCCAAGATAGTATATTTATATGTGAGACCTCTCTTCGTTTATTTCTTTTTCATGAATTGCTACAATGACCAATGCTATGTTTGTCAACTTCCAACAAGTTTTATCAATTATACTTCTTTTATGTGAAGTCATCACTCCCCATGGGATTAGCATATGATCTAACTTTTTATTCTTTATTTCTAAGATTGGATCATCAAAAGCAAAACACTCAACTCAAACTAATCTTTATTATATAACTTTCACAAACGATTACATAGATAGATCACACAACAAGCACTCGAAACTAAATCATACTAAAACTTTATTCCTCTAAATCATGAAATAATTAAGGATCGAACTAAGATAGATAATAATGATGAGAAAGTGATGGTGATACAATACCGGGGCGCCTCCCCCAACCTTGGCACAAGCCAAGGGGAGTGCCCATACCCATGTACTCAAGTCTCCTTCTTCGGTGATGGTGGTGATGAAGTGGTCTTGTCCTTCATAACATTAATTAGGATCTCCTTTAAGCTTTGAATTTCTCGGAGCACATGTTGTATCATCTCTGTATTCTTTTGGACTTCGGCCATGATATGCTTATTCTCTGGCCCCCAAGCATTCTTTCCTGCATCACTTTCACTTGGACGAGAGATGTCCCAATTGGAGGGTATGTGCATACGAGGAGTATTTTCAACCCCATAATTGTGAACCAAATTATGAAAGTTGTTCCGATGTAACCTGTGTAAGGGCCTCCTAGGGGGAAACCCTTCTTGTACCTATGGACTCCCATGGCTTGTAGTGCTTCTCATGGCTTGATGTGGGTTCGGAATTGTGGAGATTGTGACGCCCCCGACTTAATCGTGCACTAATCATACACGCAAATGCACACGATCAAGCCTAAGGACTCACAGGAAGATATCACAACACAACTCTAAACGCAAATAAAAATCATACATGCTTTATATTACAAGCCAGGAGCCTCGAGGCCTCGAATACAGAAGCTCGCGAACAAGCGTTAGCGGAAGCAACAACAATATCTGAGTACAGACATAAAGTTAAACAAGTCTGCCTTAAGAAGGCTGAGCAAAACAACGACACTAGATCGAAAAGGCGCATGCCTCCTGCCTGGGAGCCTCCTATCTACTCCTGGTTGTCGGTTTCCACGTAGTAGTAGGCTCCACCAGTGGGGTAGTAGTAGTCGTCGACTGGGGTAGCTGGCTCCGGGGCTCCGTCATCTGGTCGCAGCAATCGGGTATGGGGGAAAAGGGGAAGCAAAGCAACCCTGAGTACTCATCCAAAGTACTCGCAAGACTTACATCAGATCTATTCTATGTATGCATCGGTATCAAAGAAGGGCTATATCTGTGGACTAGACTACAGAAATGCCAGAATAGAGGGAAGGCATAGCCTATCGAAGACTAGCATCTTCAGCGTCTTGCAGCATTAGAAGAGTGTAGATTAGTACATAAATATAGTAGTAGCAACAAGTATAATAGTAGCCATGCCCAGAGATCCTTTCTCGACTCCATGCGAGAAAGCGATCCCGGAGCTAACATATTTTAAACATCACCAGTATCCAGTTCTAGTTGTAGTAGATCGGGATACTTTCCGAGCGTCCTGTTACCGTGGACACGGCTATTCGAATAGATATACTTCCCTGCAGGGGTGCACCAACTTACCCAACACGCTTGATTAACTCTGGCCGGACACACTTTACTCGGGTCATGCCCGGCCTCGGTGGATCAACACGTCGTAGCCCTACCTAGTCTCAACAGAGAGGCCAGCACACCGGTCTACTCCCTAAGCGCTCAGGGGTCTTGGGCCCATCGCCCTTTGCACTCCTGCGTGTTGCGAGGACGGTCGGGAACAGACCTAGCCCCTGTATACACACGCAGGCTTTCGCGGTCCACCCGGGCGCGTGCCGCTCAACTGCTGACATCTGAAGAACTTCGGCTGATACATACGACACCGAGTGCCCATACTATTCTCGCGTGGTGGTTAGTGCGAAAAGGCCAGCGGCCTACTCAGATCACATATCCTAACCCATTAGTGTGTTGGGAGCTCGCGGTGACAATCAGCGATCCATGATCTGTGGTCCCATCGCCCTGTCTCGAGGACTTGCGGCAAGGGCCAGGCCCAATTCCTCTCCTCCCTCTCCTGAGGCAATCTGCCCGCCCGGCCACGCCTCGTATTCATTTTGCGGGTACCCTCACGGTCAACCCGACTTCACATCTCCCGCGGGTACCCCTCGGGGCCGACCCGACTTTAACCAGGGACTGAAATGAATACATGTTATCCGTGTGTTCATAACATCAAGGAGGAACCCGATGAATCACCCTCAATGGATTCACACTTGAGGAGTTGCACGACAGAAGCTTTGTCGGAGGTGGTGAAAGAGGAATCACCCTCGGTAACCAACAACCGACTAGCTTTGCTACAGAGATTTCATCAGGAGTGAGGTAGGAGGTATCACCCTCGGCACTCGATAGTAGCTCTGCACAGTCGTACTACTAAGGGGGTGTACGGTGCTGTGTCGGTCTCAGCCCATCGATCACATTGATCGGGGCACCAGTACTAAAGCGGGGCAACTGGGACAAGGATGAGGGGCCACAGATGTTACACTAACCATCCTATACTAAGTATTTAGGACAACAGTTAAGGTATCAACATCAGTTTTACAAAAACAGGCTATGCATCAGAATAGGATCAATCAAAACAGTAGCAAATTCTAATGCAAGCACGAAGGAGAAAGAATGGGTGATATAGGCATGTTCAAGGGGGTTTGCTTGCCTCGAAGCTCTGCGGGAGAAAGAGGGGTCATCGACGTTGTAGTCGTACTCCGGAGCTGCGTCGGTCTCGGGGTCTACCGGAGATAAGAGGGGGAAGAAACAAATAAATACAAGCAACAAATGCAACATAGATGCATGGCATGGCAGTATGCTGTGCTGGGGGTGACCGGATGCAGTGCTACACGTTGCAGACGGAGCGGGAAAATATCTGGGGATACTTTCCCGGCTCCGGACGGTTATCGGTATATGGATCTGGAGGGGAAGGTTCCATGTTTGCGGTGTTGTGGGCATGTGACAGCTACATGGAGGGCATATTCGGATTCGTCTCGCTTTTTTGATCAACTTTCATGTAGAAAACTTTTCGATCCGAGCTACGGTTTATTTTCTACGAATTTTCAAAGTTTTAAACAATTTTCTAAAATTCCTGGAATTAAATCAAATTCAAAAATAACAGAAAAAGGCTTTATTGCGTCAGCATTGCGTCAGGCTGACGTCAACAGTCAACCCAGCCGGTCCAGGTCAAACCTGACGGCTAGGACCCACATGTCAGTGGCACAGGACTAATTAGAGCTTAATTAAATTAAACTAAGGTTAATTAGCAGGTGGGCCCCATATGTCAGTGTCTAAACTAATTACAGATTAAGTTTAATTTTATAAAAACTTTTAATTAGCGATGGGGCCCGCCTGTCAGTGGCACAGGGCTGCCCAGTCAGCATGTTGACTGGGGTCAACCCAGTCAACTGGGCCCCTGGGGCCACTGGTCAGCGACCCAGGGTGGACCCCAGACCGTGCCACGTCGGCGGTGGCCGGCGTCTAGCCGCCGGTGACGTCGAAACACGGCGGAGGTTACTGGACCTCGCCGGAAACGAGCTACAGACGGCCAAAACGAGCGCGACCGGTGCCGTTCGAACGTGCGTTCGACGCCGTGTCGAATGGCACCGGTGGCATGGCCAGAGCTGGCTGGAGTCGACCGGAACGACCACGGCGGGCGGCGGCCGGAATCGGACGAGTTTGGCTACGGCGATGCAGGGAGCGGCAGAGCGGGTGAGTGGTGACGTTAGACTCCTACGAGCACGCTGAGCAGGTCTAGGTGCTCGGACGCGAGCTGCGCGTGCAGCGGCCGCGGCGGCGAGCTCGACTGCGGCGATGGGTACGGCGATGGCGAATGCGGTGGCTATGGCCGAGGAAAGAAGGGGGAGAAGGTGGGGATCCGTGCGGGTGCTCACCGTGGAGCTCAAGAAAGGCTCGGCGAGCAACGGGAGCAGAAGTGGTGGCCGGAATCGCCGGAGTTGTGACGGTGGCCGAAGGAAGAAGATGAGGTCGATGCGCTTGTTGTGGGGCCGCCCAGCTCGAACGGGTGGCTCCAGGCAATGAAGAGGTCGACGGCGGGGTGATCAGACATGGCGGCGCGGTGTGGGGACGACGGTGGCCGTGGGATCGACGCGGCGACGGCGACGACCGCGTCGGGCAAGGAGAAGAGCGAGTGAGTGAGCGAGGGAGAGAGGGGGAGGAGTGGATGAGGACGGTGACGGGGCCGAGGGGAGTCACCCTTATCCCCTCGCCGCCCTGTAGCGGCGCCGTGTCGGCCATTCGCCGGAGCACGCGCGCGCGGCCGGTGGTGTGGCGACACGCACAGGAGAGAGAGAGGAGGGAGACGGTGAGAGGTGGGCTGGGCCACACTGTGGACTTAGGCCCAGTCCACAGTAGCATTTATTCTTTTTTCCAATTTCTTTTCTGTTTTTCTTTTTACAGAGAGATTTGTAATTAATTTGAGCTGCAAAATGCTTTTTGTAAAATATGTGACTTAGTCACATAATTACATTGCAATATACTGCAGTGCCACAAAAAGTTTGGAAGGCATTTGAATCCATTTGAATTTTTTCAAAAATGGAATAGCATTTAAAATGCTCCTTTTTGCACTGTTTTAAATGCCATAGCTCATTTTAGCAAATAGGTGATGTTGTTTTTCTGAACAAATATTTGTTTTGGAATATTTGCTAAAACATGAACTATTTTGCAGCAACTTTTGTGCAACTTCAAATTTCACTTGCAATTTGAATTGAATTTAGTGGTGGAATTTGAAATGAGATATTAATCCAATATGATCAAGCATTGCGAATCACAATGGCTTAGCATAATCATTATGGATTACTGTAGCTCATTACACAGGGGTGTTAAAGAGATGCCGGCAAGGGTGCCCCTCTCGGAGGCTGGAGGGTGGACCTCAAGCGAATCTTCTTCCATGGTAACCTCTCCTGCCCCCTCCTGCCTGAGCTCCATCTGCAGCAACCAAGCATCGTCCCCCACATTGTTTGAGGAAGAGGAAGACATGATGCTGGCTTCGAGATCTGACAGAAAACAGTACGAAACAAGAACAGGGAGAAAACTTGCGATACGGTGGTCAAATCATACGGGAGTATATATAAAGAATTTTTATCTTGCAAAACAAGCAACACGGGAAGAAAACGGAGTCGGGAAGGCACACGTGGGGCCCACAAGGCAATAGGGCGCGCCCAGGGGGTCGCGCCCTTCTGCCTTGTGGGCAGCACGTGGGTCCCCTCGGCTGTTTCTTATTTTTGTAATTTTTCTAATATTCCAAAACTGACAGAAATAATTTTTATGGAATTTTTGGAGTCGGTTTACTTACCGTATCACATACCTACCCCTTTTCAGGGTTCTGGAGCGTTCCGGAACGACTCTTTGATGTGCTCTTCCGGTGTAATTGTTTCAATAATATTAGTTTCAACATTAATAGGAATACCTGAAATATAGTGCTTCCCTAATTCTTTGCCCATTCACCACTCTCGGATTAGTGCCTTCGGAGTTGTTTATTTTGATGGCTCCGGAGCGATAAACTTCTTCGATAATATACGGTCCTTCCCATTTAGAGAGGAGTTTTCCTGCAAAGAATCTCAAATGAGAATTGTATAATAGAACATGATCACCTACTTTGAATTCCCGTTTTTGAATTCTTTTGTCATGCCACCTTTTAAATTTTTCTTTAAACAACTTAGCATTATCATAGGCTTGGGTTCTCCATTCATCTAAGGAGCTAATATCAAATAACCTCTTCTCACCGGCAAGTTTAAAATCATAATTAAGTTCTTTAATTGCCCAGTATGCCTTATGTTCTAATTCAAGAGGTAAATGACATGCTTTTCCATAAACCATTTTATATGGAGACATACCCATAGGATTTTTATATGCAGTTCTGTAAGCCCATAATGCATCATCAAGTTTCTTAGACCAATTCTTTCTGGATCTATTAACGGTCTTTTGCAAAATCAATTTTATTTCCCTATTAGTTAATTCAACTTGACCACTAGACTGAGGATGGTAAGGGGATGCAATTCTATGGTTAACATCATATTTGGCAAGCAACTTACGGAAAGTACCAGGAATAAAATGTGAACCACCATTAGTCAATAAATATCTAGGGACTCCGAACCTCGGGAAAATAACTTCTTTAAGCATTTTAATAGAAGTGTTATGATCAGCACTACTAGTTGGAATAGCTTCTACCCACTTAGTAACGTAATCAACAGCAACTAAAATATGAGTATACCCATTGGATTTAGGAAAAAGTCCCATATAATCAAAACCCCAAACATCAAATGGTTCAATAACAAGTGAATAATTCATAGGCATTTCCTGACGTCTACCAACATTACCAATTCTTTGACATTCATCACAAGAAAGGACAAACTTAAGTGCATCCTTGAAAAGAGTAGGCCAATAAAAACCAGATTGTAATACCTTGTGTGCAGTTCGGTCTCCCGCATGATGTCCTCCATAGGCCTCGGAGTGACACTTACATAGGATTTGTTCATGTTCATGCTCAGGTACACAACGTCTAATAATACCATCTACTCCTTCTTTATATAGATGTGGGTCATCCCAAAAGTAATGTCTTAAATCAAAGAAAAACTTTTTCTTTTGTTGATATGTAAAGCTGGGTGGTATGTATTTAGCAACAATGTAATTAGCATAGTCTGCATACCAAGGAGTATTATGAGAAGCATTTATCACAGCTAATTGTTCATCAGGAAAATCATCATTAATAGGAAGTCGGTTATCAAGAACATTTTCCATTCTAGACAAATTATCTGCTACGGGATTCTCAGCTCCCTTCCTATCAACAATATGCAAATCAAATTCTTGTAGCAGGAGAACCCATCTAATAAGTCTAGGCTTAGCATCTTTCTTTTCCATAAGGTATTTAATAGCAGCATAATCAGTGTGAACAATAACCTTGGAATCAACAATATAAGATCTAAATTTATCACATGCAAACAAAACTGCTAAAAATTCTTTCTCAGTAGTAGCATAATTTCTTTGAGTGCTGTCTAGAGTTTCACTAGCATAATGGATAACATTTAATTTCTTATCAACTCTCTGTCCAAGAACAACACTGACAGCATAATCACTAGCATCACACATAATTTCAAAAGGTAGGTTCCAATCAGGTGGTTGAACAATAGGTGCAAAAATTAAGGCTTTCTTAAGTATTTCAAAGGCTTCTACACAATCATCATAAAAAACAAACGGAACATCTTTTTGCAAGAGATTGGTAAGAGGTCTAGAAATTTTAGAGAAGTCTTTTATAAACCTTCTATAGAAATCAGCATGACCAAGGAAACTTCTTATACCTTTGATATCTTTAGGACATGGCATTTTCTCAATAGCATCAACCTTAGCTTTATTAACTTCAATACCTCTTTCAGAAATTTTATGCCCAAGGACTATACCTTCATTAACCATAAAGTGGCACTTCTCCCAATTCAAGACAAGATTAGTTTCTTCACATCTCTGCAAAACTCGATCAAGGTTGCTTAAGCAATCATCAAAAGAAGTTCCTTAAACGGAGAAATCATCCATGAAAACCTCAACAATCTTTTCACAAAAGTCAGAGAATATAGCAGTCATACATCTTTGAAAGGTAGCAGGTGCATTACATAAACCAAAAGGCATACGATGATAAGCATAAGTTCCAAAAGGACAAGTAAAGGTGTTTTTCTCTTGATCTTCAGGTGATACGGGTATTTGAGAGAAACCAGAATAACTATCTAGGAATCAAAAGTGTGTATGCTTAGACAATCTTTCTAACATTTGATCAATAAAAGGCAAGGGGTAATGATCTTTCCTAGTAGCTTTATTTAATTTTCGGAAATCAATTACCATCCTATAACCAGATACAATTCTTTGTGGGATGAGTTCATTTTTATCATTAGGAACAACGGTAATACCTCCCATTTTAGGAACGCAATGAACAGGACTTATCCATCTACTATCAGCTATGGCATAAATTATACCTATTTCCAGAAGCTTTAATATTTCAGTTCTTACCACATCCTTCATTTTAGGATTCAGCCTTCTTTGATGATCAACAATGGGTTTAGCATCTGGCTCCATATGAATTTTATGCTGACATAAAGTGGGACTAATGCCCTTAAGATCATCAAGAGTATATCCAATAGCGGCACGGTGCTTCCTCAGAGTTTTAAGTAATCTCTTTTCTTCATGCTCTGAAAGGTTAGCACTAATAATAACAGGATATATCTTCTTTTCATCAAGATAAGCATATTTAAGCGTATCAGGTAATTGCTTCAATTCAAACACAGGATCACCCTTGGGTGGAGGGGGACCTCCCAAGGTTTCAACAGGCAGATTATGTTTAAGGATAGGTGCTTGTTTAAAGAATAATTCATCTATTTCATTTCTTTCACTCATATGCATGTCATTCTCATGCTCAAGCAAATATTGTTCTAGTGGATCAGTAGGAGGCACAGCAATAGAAGCAAGACCAATGATTTCATCCTTACTAGGCAATTATTTATCATGAGGTTGTCTATGAAACTTAGAGAAATTGAACTCATGAGACATCTCACCAAAATTAACACTAACAATTTCTTTAGTGCAATCAATCTTAGCATTAACAGTATTCAAGAAGGGTCTACCAAATATAATGAGACAAAAATCATCTTGTGGCGATCCAAGAACAAGAAAATCAGTAGGGTATTTGATCTTACCACACAAGACTTCAACATATCTAATAATCCCAAGCGGTGAAATGGTATCTCTATTTGCAAGCTTAATAGTAACATCAATATCTTCAATCTCAACGGGTGCAATATCATTCATGACTTCTTGATAGAGAGTAAACGGAATAGCACTCACACTAGCACCAATATCACATAAACCATGATAGCAATGATCTCCAATTTTAACAGAAATGACAGGCATGCCAACTACAGGTTTATTTTTATCTTTAGGGTCTGGCTTAGCAATTCTAGTTGCTTCATCACAGAAATATATGACATGTCCATCAATGTTATCGACCAAAAGATCTTTAACCATTGCAACACTAGGTTCAACTTTAATTTGCTCAAAGGGTCTAGGTGCTCTAATTTTACTCTTATTAACTACAGTTGAAGCTTTAGCATGTTCCTTAATCCTAACAGGGAAAGGAGGTTTCTCAATATAAGCAGTAGGCACAACTGGATCAACATGATAAACAATTGTTTCTTCTTAATACTAATAGGTTCTTCTTTCGATTCAATAGGTGGATGATATTTAAACCATTTCCCCTTAGGGAGACCAACATGAGCAGCAAAAGATGCACAAAAGGTAGCTACTATCTCAGAGTCAAGTCCATATTTAGTACTAAACTTACGAAAAGCATCAGTTTCCATAAAAGATTTAACACAATCAAACTCAAGATTTATACCTGACTCATTACCTTTGTTGATTTCCCAATCCTCATAATGGCGTTTAATTCTTTCAATAAGGTCCCATCTGGATTCAATAGTTTTCTTCATAAAGGAACCAGCAGAAGAAGTATCGAGCATGGACTGATCATTATGAGAAAGCCGAGCATAAAAGTTTTGAAGGATTATTTCTCTTGAGAGCTCATGATTGGGGCATGTATGAAACATATACTTAAGCCTCCCCCAAGCTTGAGTGATACTTTCTCCTTCACGAAGCCAAAAATTATATATATATAATTCCGATCACGATGAACCAAATGGATAGGATAAAATTTCTGGTGGAATTCCAGCTTCAACTGGTTCCAGTCCCATGTATCAGTATCATCACATAGCCTATACCATGTCAATGCCTTTCCCTCCAAAGATAAAGGGAATACTTTCTTCTTAACTCCATCTCCGGATAAACCTGCAAGCTTAAAAATCCACAAATTTCATCCACATAGATCAAGTGCATATCAGGATGTACCGTTCCATTTCCTGCATAAGGATTAGCTAGCAATTTCTCTATCACACCCGAAGGAATTTCATAATAAATATTTTCAGTACGTTCAATAGGTGGAGGAGCAACTCTTATTTCTTCTGGTCGAGGTGAAGATACCCCGAACAAGCCCCTCAAAGGATTACTTTCTATAGTGACAAGTGACAATAAATTTCAGCACGTAATATAAATGTTTCCTTACCAAATTCCACTCACCAAAGGTGCTTCACTCCCCGACAATGGCGCTAGAAAAGAGTCTTGATGACCCACAAGTATAGGGGATCAATCATAGTCCTTTCGATAAGTAAGAGTGTCGAACCCAACGAGGAGCAGAAGGAAATGACAAGCGGTTTTCAGCAAGGTATTCTCTGCAAGTAGTGAAAGTAGCGGTAACAGATATTTTTGATAGCAAGATAATTCGTAACAAGTAACAAATATAATAAAGTGCAGCAAGGTGGCCCAATCCTTTTTGTAGGAAAGGACAAGCCGGAACGAACTCGTATAATAAGCAAAGCGTTCTCGAGGACACATGGGAATTTCATCTAGTCACTTTCATCATGTTTGTTTGATTCGCGTTCGCTACTTTGATAATTTGATATGTGGGTGGACCGTTGCTTGGGTGTTGTTCTTACTTGAACAAGCCTCCCACTTATGATTACCCCCTCTCGCAAGCATCCGCAACTACAAAAGAAGAATTAAGATAACTCTAACCATAGCATGAAACATATGGATCCAAATATGCCCCTTAGGGAATAGCGCATAAACTAGGGTTTAAGCTTCTGTCACTCTAGCAACCCATCATCTAATTACTACTCCACAATGCCTTCCCTTAGGCCCAAAGATGGTGAAGTGTCATGTAGTCGACGTTCACACGACACCACTAAAGGAAGCAACAACATACATATCATCAAAATATCGAACGAATACCAAATTCACATGATTACTTATGACAAGACTTCTCCCATGTCCTCAAGAACAAAAGTAACTACTCACAAATCATGTTCATGTTCAAGATCAGAGGGGTATTGAATAGCATTAAGGATCTGAACATATAATCTTCCACTAAATAAACCAACTAGCATCAACTACAAGATGTAATCAACACTACAAGCAACCCACAGGTACCAATCTGAGGTTTTGAGACAAAGATTGAATACAAGAGATGAACTAGGGTTTGAGATGAGATGGTGCTGGTGAAGATGTTAATGAAGATTGGTCCTCCCACGATGAGAGGATCGTTGGTGATGTCGATGGCTCCGATTTCCCCCTCCCAGAGGGAAGTATCCCCGGCGGAATTGCTCCGCCGGAGAGCAAAATTGCTCCTGCCCAGGTTCCGCCTCGAGACGGCGGCGCTTCGTCCCAAAAGCCTTCTCTTGATTTTTTTCTAGGGCAAATGGCTTCATATAGCAGAAGGAGGGGGCCAGACACCAGCTGTGGGCCCCACAAGGCACTAGGGCACGCCCGGGGGGGGGGGGGGGCGCCCTACTGCCTTGTGGGCAGCTGGTGGGTCCCCTCTGTAATCTCTTTTCTCCAGTATTTTTTATATATTCAGTAAAAATCTCCGTGAAATTTCAGGTCAATTGGAGCTCTGTAGAATAGGTATCTCTGATATGGCTATTTCAGGTCCAGAATTCCAGCTGCCGACATTCTCCCTCTTTATGTAAATCGTTCAAATTAAGAAAGAAAAGGCATAAGAATTGTACCATAAAGTGAAATAATGATCAAAACATAATGAATAACAGTAGGAAATCATGATGCAAATTGGACATATCAATATGCAATATTGAATTCGGGTAAAGATGGTGTAGCTGCAGCCCGTAAAACTCCAGCAATCCTCGGAGAAAAGGATGAATTGGAAATCCAAGGCCGCGGAGGAGGAAGGGCACGAAGCATACCCGCTCATCTTCCCGTGGCGAAGGATGACTCTCGGCATGGGCTTGGCCGTCGATGGACGTTAATCCGGGATGGGTGGAAGCCAGATCTGCATCCGGCAAATAACCTTGTGTGGACAGGCGATCTAATTGAAGGCGCGCGACGGAACAAATGATGTCTACTATGCAACTTTATTCTTGTAGACGTTGTTGGGCCTCCAAGTGTAGAGTTTAGGACAGTAGGACAGTAGCAAATTTCCCTCAAGTGGATGACCTAAGGTTTATCAATCCATGGGAGGCGTAGGATGAAGATAGTCTCTCTCAAACAACCCTGCAATCAAATACAAGAAATCTCTTGTGTTCCCAACACACCCAATACAATGGTAAATTGTATAGGTGCACTAGTTCGGCGAAGAGATGGTGATACAAGTGTAGTATGGATAGTAGATATAGGTTTTTATAATATGAAAATAAAAAAACAGCAAGGTAGCAAGTAACAAAAGTGAGCACAAACGGTATTGCAATGCCTGAAAACAAGGCCTAGGGTTTATACTTTCACTAGTGCAATCTCTCAACAGTGCTAACATAATTGGATCATATAACAATCCCTCAACGTGCGATAAAGAATCACTCCAAAGTTCTTATCAAGCGGAGAACATAAGATGAAATTGTTGTAGGATACGAAACCACCTCAAAGTTATCCTTTCCGATCAATCTATTGAGCCATCCCTATAAGTGTCACAAACGGCCCTAGAGTTCGTACTAAAATAACACCATATGATACGCATCAACCAACCCTAATGTCACCTAGATACTCCAATGTCACCACAAGTATCCGTGAGTTCATTATTCGATATGCATCAAACAACTTCAGATTCATAATATTCAATCCACACAAAGAACTTCAAAGAGTACCCCAAAGTTTCTTATCGGAGAAAGATAATGAAAACGTGCAACCAACCCCTATGCCTTGATTACCCCAATGTCACCACGGGAATCCGCAAGTTGATTACCAAAACATACATCAAGTGACTCACTTGAATACCCCATTGTCACCACGGGTATCCGCATGCAAGACATACATCAAGTGTTCTCAAATCTGAAATATTCAATCCGACAATAACGAAACCTCAAAGGGAAAGACTCAATTCATCACAAGAAGATAGAGAGGGAAGAAACACCATATGATCCAACTATATTAACAAAGCTCGCGGTACATCAAGATCATGCCAAATCAAGAACACGAGAGAGAGAGAGAGAGAGAGAGAGAGAGAGAGAGATCAAACACATAGCTACTAGTACATACCCTCAGCCCCGAGGGTGAACTACTCCCTCCTCGTCATGGAGACCGCCGGGATGATGAAGATGGCCTCCGGTGATGATTCCCCCCTCCGGCAGGGTGCCGGAACAGGGCTCCAGATGGTATTTCTTCGATACAGAGGTGTGTGGCGGCGTCGTCGAAGTTCTAGGTTTATTTCTGGGGGTTTCTCTATTTATAGGATTTTTCATTGTTGGAATCACGCAAAACGGAGCTACGAGGGCCCCACAAGGCAGCATGGCGCGACCCCCCCCCCAGGCCGCGCCGTGGTACCTTGTGAGCACCTCGTGAGGCTTCTGGTCCATCCACGAAGCTTCGGGGGTCTCTTTTGGTCCCCAAAAAATTGTCAAAAAGTTTCATCCAATTCCGAGAACTTTTATTTCTGCACAAAAAACAACACCACGGTAGTTCAGCTGAAAACATCGTCAGTCCGGGTTAGTTCTAATCAAATCATACCGAAACCATATAAAATTGTTATAAACATGGCATGAATACTTCATAAATTATAGATACGTTGGAGACGTATCAACAGCTCCCCCTGTCACCTCTCTCAGGGCCGTGAGGATGCTTTGATGATCCTCCACCGTTCGCCATTGTTTGGGCTCTTAAGCTTGGGCTTGAGATGGAGAGGAATTTTTTGCTGCGGTTGCAGCCGAGATGCGTATTGCCGCTAGCCAGGGCCGCGCGTCTATTAAATAAAGACGGAAGGGGCTGACGCTTCGACATTTTTTCCATAAAGAGGCCCTGTTCCCTAGAAGACACGACTCTCAAAGTCTGAAATTGGGCCCCAACGGAATCTCAAAGGTTGCCGAGAACTCTAAGTCGGGCCGGAGAATAAAGCACGGGAACTTGTTTGTCGAGCCAAGACTCCGGAATGGGAGATCGAAAGGCGTCGACTTCGGCATCGAAGACCAGTTCAGGGGCTACTGACGGTGTCCTGGATTAGGGGGTGCTAACCTAGCCAACCCGTCTCTTCGGTTGGGCCGTGGGGCCCTCATACGTGATCAAGGTGGACTCTCATGGCCGTACACAGGAGGCGTGATCTAGACTGCCTCCACCGAAGACTTGACGTGTACTCCAAGATCTCTCCTACCACCTTACTCCTAGTTACCGACCTTGTAACCCTAGATACCCTCCCTGGCGTGTATATAAGCCATAGGGTTTTGCCCGTAGAGGGGGGGAACGCAATATCATTCGCCTAGCCCTAGAGTTAGACACACATTACGATCTCGAGGTAGATCAACTCTGTACTCGATACATCTCCATCAATATAAACAAGAGCAGGACGTAGGGTTTTACCTCCATCAAGAGGGCCCGAACCTGGGTAAACATCGTCTCCCTTGTCTCTGTTACCATTGATCCACGATCCACAGCTCGGGACCCCCTACCCCGAGGTCTGCCGGTTTTGACACAGACACCCTCTATGCAGCGGTGTAACACCTCTTCTCCCCGCTGTAATATCTACTTAAACATGGTGCTTAATGCTACATATTATTATTCAATGATGTGTTGCCATCCTATGATGTTTCAGTAGATTTGTTTTGTCCTATGGGTTGATTGATGATCGTGATTGGTTTGAGTTGTATGTTTTATTTTGGTGCTGTCCTATGGTCCCCTCCGTGTTGCGCAAGCGTGAGGGATTCCCGCTGTAGGGTTTTGCAATACGTTCATAATTCTCTTATAGTGGGCGGCTAGAGTGACAGAAGCTTACACCCGAGTAAGGGGTTATTGCGTATGGGAGTAAAGAGGACTTGTTACTTAATGCTATGGTTGGGTTTTACCTTAATGATCTTTGGTAGTTGTGGATGCTTGCTAGAGTTCCAATCATAAGTGCATGTGATCCAAGTACGGAAAGTATGTTAGCTCATGCCTCTCCCTCATATAAAATTGCAATAATGATTACCGGTCTAGTTATCGATTTCCTAGGGACAAATCCTTCTCTTGTGTTACAAAAAGCTTTCTACTAAACAACTAACTTTTATTATCTTGCAAATTACTTGCAGTTTTATTCTCGCAAAGTACTCCTAGTTTTATTCTTGCAAAGTAGTTCTAGCATTACACCTACAAAGTATTTCTAGTTTCATACTTGTTCTAGGTAAAGCAAAAATTAAGTGTGCGTAGAGTTGTATCGGTGGTCGATAGAACTTGAAGGGAATATTGATTCTACCTTTAGCTCCTCGTTGGGTTCAACACTCTTATTTATTGAAAAAGCTACAATTGATCCCCTATACTTGTGGGTTATCAAGACCTTTTTCTGGCGCTGTTACCGGGGAGCAATAGCGTGGGGTTAATATTCTTGTGTGTTCTTGTTTGCTTTATCACTAAGTAGTTTTTATTTTTTGTTCTAAGTTGTTTCATATCTTTAGTTATGGATATGGAACACGAAACACCAAAAAAATTAGTTGTACTTGCTACTCATGGAGATGGGGAACCTCCTAAAACCCTCGATGCTGGTTATGTGGAAAATATTAAATACTACTTTGATAATCCTGATAAATCTCCATTCAACTTGATAATGGGAGATACTTTGGATCAACGGGAATACTTTCGGGATTATCGCTTGTCTCAAAAAGGGAAACTCTTATGGGATCAAATTAAAATGCTGCGTTGGTATGCTTGGAATTTATGCTTAAGGTGTGATTATACTTGTTGCTCTAAGATGAAGGCTCCACACCTTTCCTTTCAATGTGAATTTAATGATAATGAAACCTTGGCTTATTATGCTAATGGTATATATGATTACTATGATGTGGAACTAATAGAATAATTTGTTGCTTTTATGGGTGCTTATGAAATTAAATCTTTGTTTGAAAAGTATGAAGATTGTGATGCTGCTATTTACAGATCTGAAAATTATGCTATACTTAAATATTGCTATGAGAGTTATGAATACAATGCCTATATTGATGAATTTATTAAGAAAGTCTCCCCTGTCCAAGAAGAGACTAATATTTTGCAGGCTCCTATGGAAGAAGAAATTGCTGAAATCGTGAGCTCATTAGATGAAAAAGATGACGAGGAGAGCGAAGAACAAAGGGAGGTAGAGCGGATTAGCTACCCTTGCCCACCTTATAATGATAGTAACTATTCAACTCATACATTGTTTAATTTCCCTTCGTGCTTACCGAAGGATGAATGCTATGATCCCTTTGATTCGTTTGAAATATCCCTTTTTGATGAAATTGATGCTTGCTATGCTTGTGGCCATGATGCCAATATGAATTATGCTTATGGAGATGAACTTGCTATAGTTCCTTATGTTAAGAATGAAATTGTTGCTATTGCACCAACGCATGATAGTCCTATTATCTTTTTGAATTCTCCAAACTACACTATATCGAAGAAGTTTGTGCTTATTAAGGATTATATTGATGGGTTGCGTTTTACTATTGCACATGATGATTTTTATAAATATAATATGCATGTGCTTGCTGCTCCTAATTGCAATTATTATGAGAGAGGAACTACATCTCCGCCTCTCTATGTTTCCAATACGATAAAATTACAAGAAACTGTTTATACTATGCATTGGCCTTTACTTGATGTGCATGAATTGTTCTTTTATGACATGCCGATGCATAGGAAGAGAGTTAGACTTCATCATTGCATGATATATATTGCTTTGTGCTCATTACTAAATTACAAATCATTGTTAATTAAAATTGGTTTTGATATACCTTGGGATCCGGGTGGATCAATTACTTGAGCACTTTATGCCTAGCTTAATGGCTTTAAAGAAAGCGCTGCCTGGGAGACAACCCGGAAGTTTTAGAGAGTCGTTTTTTTCAGTTGAGTGCTTTTAAAAAGTTTAAAAACAAAAAAATATAGAGGGGAACCTAAAACTTTTCAAAAAGAAAAGTGAAAGTGAGAAAGACGAACACCGTTGAAGTGGGGGACGTCCTTGAACTTTGTTCATGCCCGTGGAAGCTTTGTGAATCTTAATTACAGAAAATTTTCAACAAAAATAATTATACCCTTGTAAAAATCCATTGTATTATTAAAATAATGTGCCAAGATTTACCTTCAGGACGTTTAAATTGCTTGTTTGGTGTGTGCTGTGAAAAAACAGAAACTTTTGTTGTAGTGTTTGAATTTCTATATTTTACTGGAACATGAAAAAATTCTGAAATTTTTACACAGTACTTATATGCAAATTTTTTATTTTTTCCTAATTTTTCAGAATTTTTGGAGTTACATTAGTATATGTTTCATTTGCATCTTTACAGACTGTCCTGTTTTCACAGATTGCTGTTATAGTTTCTTTATTTGCGTATGTTTGAAATCTTGTTGAGCCCCATTGACTTGGGAGCCATAGAATTGTGATAGCATACAGTGGGTAATGTTTGATTTTAATTATACAATAATGTTACATGTACTAACCTCTCTAATAAAAAGCTCGGTTAAGTTTTGTGTGGATGAAGTGTTCGAAGAATGAGGAGGTCTCGATATGAGGAGAATAAGGAGAGACAAGAGTTCAAACTTGGGGATGCCCAAGGCACCCCAAGTAAATATTCAAGGAGACTCAAGCGTCTAAGCTTGGGGATGCCCCAGAAGGCATCCCATCTTTCTTCGACAATTATCGGCATGTTTCAGTTTTTGTTTCGTTCACGTGTTATGCATAAATTCTTGGAGCGTCGTGTGCTTTTTCTTTTTCTTTTAATAATGTACCATGCTGGTATGAGATAGTCCTTGGTTTATTTATAGAATGCTCTTTGCACTTCACTTATATCTTTTGAGTATGGCTTTATAGAATGCTTCATGTGCTTCACTTATATCATTTGAAGTTTGGATGCCTGTTTCTCTACATATAGAAAACCGTTATTTGTAGAATGCTCTTTTGCTTCACTTATATTTATTAGAGCGTGGGAAAATCTTTTGTAGAAAGAGTTAAACTCTCATGCTTCACTTATATCTATTTAGAGAGTCAACAGGAATTGGTCATTCACATGGTTAGTCATAAAATCCTACATAAAACTTGTAGATCACTGAATATGATATGTTTGATTCCTTGCAATAGTTTTGCGATATTAAGATGGTAATATGTGGGTGTACTAGTGAATGATTGTGGTTTAGTAACAATATTGGTGTTAAGGTTTGTGATTCCCGAAGCATGCATGTATAGTTATACAACGAAGTTATATCCTACTCATGTTAGTATCCAATGTTAATTATTCGCAATGCATGATTATGACTGTTGTCGCTCTCTGGTTGGTCGCTTCTCAATCTATTTGCTAGCCTTCACCTGTACTAAGCGGGAATACTGCTTATGCATCCAAATCCTTAGACCAAAGTTGTTCTAGATGAGTCCGCCATATCTACCTATATGTGGTATTACTCTGCCGTTCCAAGTAAATTTGCATGTGCCACCTCTAATCATTCAAATAAGCATCTGTTTTGTGTGCCCATACCGCTCATGGAGCAGAAGTGGGTGGTTAGTATCTTCCATGCTAAGCGGGCTATTCTCACGATGGGTGTTTATTCACTTGTCATTGCACGAGAGAGGCTGGTAATTGGGATGCCCGGTCCTGTGGTCAAAATCGAATTATAAATGCAACAAACTCCCCCGGAAAGTTGATTGTATGGAGGGTACCCGAGGATTGGGCTAGCCATGGCTTGTGTTTGAATGGTTGAGGGGGAGTAAACTTTACCTTTCCGCTTGGGAACCGCCTATAATGTGCTTAGCATGGAAGATATTGAGAACCCTCGGTCGTGACATTGACAGGAAAAGTACACCTCTCAAAATGTATTCATCTCTGATTTAAGCTTCGAGCTCTGGCACCTCTGCAAATCCATGCTTCCCTCTGTGAAGGGCCTATCTATTTACTTTATGTTATTTTACTTTTATTGTTGAGTCATCACGTTCTCATTCAAGCACCAGTTGGAGAGCACTATTGTCATTTTTATGCATTGAGTATAGTTAATGTTATGTACATCGTGACTGGATCAATGATTGAGCATGACGGGCTAGGGATAGCATTCTTTAGCATTTTTATTTTTGAAAGACATGATTGTTTGTTGGTATGCCTGAGTATTGATGTCTTTATGTCAAATGATAGACTATTGCTTTGAATCACTCGTATCTTAATATTCATGCCATGATTAGATTACATGATCAAGATTATGCTAGGTAGCATTCCACATCAAAAAATATCTTTTTATCATTTACCTGCTCGAGGACGAGCAGGAATTAAGCTTGGGGATGCTGATACGTCTCCGTCGTATCTATAATTTTTGATTGTTTCATGCGAATATCCTACAATTTCAACATACTTTTGGCATCATTTTATATGATTTCTTGGACTAACATATTGATCCAGTGCCCAGTGCCAGTTCCTGTTTGTTGCATGTTTTTTGTTTCACAGAAAATCCATATCAAACGAAGTCCAAATGCGATAAAAATTTATGGAGATTTATTTTGGAATATATGTGATTTTTGGAAAAAAGAATCAATGTGAGACGATGCCCGAGGACACGGCAAGCCTGCAGGGTGCGGGCCGCCCTTGGGCGTGCCTAGGGGTCTTGTGGCTCCCCTGTAGGTCGGTTGAGGGTGTCCTTCTGCCGCAAGGAAGTTAATATCCGGATAAAAATCCCCTCAAAATTTCAGCTCAATCGGAGTTACGGATCTCCGGGAATTTAAGAAACGGTTTATGGCCAGAAAACAGGAACGCGAAACAGAAGAGAACAGAGAGAGAGATCCAATCTCGGAGGGGCTCCTGCCCTCCGGGAGCCATGGTGTCCATGGACCAAAGGGGAAACTCTCCTCCCATCTAGGGGGGAGGCCAAGGAAGAAGAAGATGGAGGGGGGCTCTCTCCCCCTCTCTCCCGGTGGCGCCGGAACGCCAACGGGGCAACCATCGTGACGGCGATCTACACCAACAACTTCGCCGCCGTCAACACCAACTCTCCCCCCCTCTATGCAGCGGTGTAACACCTCTTCTCCCCGCTGTAATCTCTACTTAAACATGGTGCTTAATGCTACATATTATTATTCAATGATGTGTTGCCATCCTATAATGTTTGTGTAGATTCGTTTTGTCCTATGGGTTGATTGATGATCGTGATTGGTTTGAGTTGTATGTTTTATTTTGGTGCTGTCCTATGGTGCCCTCCGTGTCACGCAAGCGTGAGGGACTCCCGCTGTAGGGTTTTGCAATATGTTCATAATTCTCTTATAGTGGGCGGCTAGAGTGACAGAAGCTTACACCCGAGTAAGGGGTTATTGCGTATGGGAGTAAAGAGGACTTGTTACTTAATGCTATGGTTGGGTTTTACCTTAATGATCTTTGGTAGTTGCGGATGCTTGCTAGAGTTCCAATCATAAGTGCATATGATCCAAGTACGGAAAGTATGTTAGCTCATGCCTCTCCCTCATATAAAATTGCAATAATGATTACCAGTCTAGTTATCGATTACCTAGGGACAAATCCTTCTCTTGTGTTACAAAAAGCTTTCTACTAAACAACTAACTTTTATTATCTTGTAAATTACTCTTAGTTTTATTCTCACAAAGTACTCCTAGTTTTATTCTTGCAAAGTAGTTCTAGAATTGCACCTACAAAGTATTTCTAGTTTCATACTTGTTCTAGGTAAAGCAAACGTTAAGTGTGCGTAGAGTTGTATCGGTGGTCGATAGAACTTGAAGGGAATATTGATTCTACCTTTAGCTCCTCGTTGGGTTTGACACTCTTATTTATCAAAAAAGCTACAAGTGATCCCCTATACTTGTGGGTTATCACGAGACTACAAAGGAAACTTCATAGTTGCTGCGACCTGGGTCTTGCCACACGTTAGTAATGCAGAATCAGCTGAAATGAGTGCAATCCGGAATGGTCTGTTCTTGGCAAGAAACATTGGATGCAATAAGATGACAATTGAATCTGACAGTATGCTGGCAGTAGAATTGATAAATATAGATAATGTTTCTTGATAATTACTTTGTTTTTTTCTTTATTTGTGAAGAGAAATTCCTAGGCAGCCAAAGTTTAGAGTTAAGCATTTAGTACATGTGTAGATTTGAACTCGGACTAAGGGAAATTGTTGCCTTCTCTTTCCTTCTCCACAAGAAAACATCCCAAGCTTTCCTGTTCCTCCCGTCGGCACCACCGCCGGTCCGCCCCGTCTCTGTCGGGGCCGGATTTCGGGACACAATATCCCAGAAATTAACCCCTCATGTCGTCACCAGCCCCAAGATCATTTGTTACTGGTGGACACGTCCTTGTTACAGATTACCAAGAAATTACAAGAATTGGATACAAGACCATAAAGGTCTAATGATACAACATTGATTTCTAACAGTGGATGGCGGAAGCGGGTAGCGGATCTCCATCTCTGGTGGGGCTCCATTCCCACAGGAATAGCTGACCTGGATAACTCCTATCCGCATGGCTGCTATCTCCGATTCCTAGGTTGCGGGGTGTGCCTTCGTAGTGCTCTTCTCCTAATCGTGATCTGGCCAAGACAATAGCCAGGGACAAGCCAGTGAGTATGTTTGAATGTACTCGCAAACATCATGAACAAAAGATATACCGAATCCAACTGGGAGCATATGATCATGATGAACTAAATTATATGCATATGCTGACTGAAATTAAAGCATGGCATGATAAATATCAACATGGTGTGGATGGATAAATATATATCATTTTAGTAATAAACCAAGAAATATAATATGGAATCTCAGGCGTTAGACCGCCCGAGGATTCCAAGAAAATAAAATGGAACATCGGGCGTTAGACCGCCCGAGGATTTCCTAGATAAATGCCAAACGGGTGTCTGAATGCGACGCCTCGAGAGGTCTTGAAAAGAAATGCCAAACGGGTGTCTGAATGCGATGCCTCGAGAGGTCTTGAAAAGAAATGAGTATCCAGGTGGCACAACCATCCCAAGAGATACTCAAAGAAAAATAGAAATGAGTATCCAAGTGGCACAACCATCCCAAGAGATACTCAATAAAAATAGAAATGAGTATCCAGGTGGCACAACCATCCCTAGAGATACTCAAAGAAAAATAGAAATGAGTATCCAGGTGGCACAACCATCCCAAGAGATACTCAATAAAAATAGAAATGGGTATCCAGGTGGCACAACCATCCCAAGAGATACTCAAAGAAAAATAGAAATGAGTATCCAGGTGGCACAACCATCCCAAGAGATACTCAATAAAAATAGAAATGAGTATCCAGGTGGCACAACCATCCCAAGAGATACTCAGGGTTACATATAAGAGAAAAGGGTTAGTCCACAATAATATTCATGTTAACAATAATATTCATGATAGTATCAGTAGTGGCAATAATCATACATTAAAAGTGGATCATGATCAGTTATATTATTTCCTTCAAAGACCGACACTTGACCAACCCAGACTGTAGTCCTTAACCGCGGACATAACTATTCGAATAGGTTTTAAAACTCTGCAGAGGATGTACTCTTTGCCCACAAGTAAAGGATTTCTTTAGTCAACCCCGAAACGTTGACTAATTCCAATCACGGTTTTTAGGTTGCAAACACACCTAACCAGCACACACCAGATCAAATTTCCTGATGCCAGGAATCACCCAAAGCATCGTTCAAGAAAAACTCTAAGACGGGGAGACCACCGTCTCGAATAGCACGGGATCACAATTTATAACGCGCGGAATACAAGGGGTGCCCCTCCATGCCCCCTGACCCGATGACTGGCATTAGACCTGGATCATGGAAACATTCATCGCGGCCCCTTTGTACGGTGTGAGCAGGAAAGGGGTTAACAACTTACTGAACTGTACCCTACCTGTGGCAGGGACAAGTGGCAGCACGAGACAAGTATGGGGGTTACCGGAACAAGACTCGATCTATGGTCGACTCGGGAGGTTTAAGTTTTCCTACAGTGGTTAGTACAATATATTTTCTTGGTAGTACCCAACAGGGTCACCATCTGGCATGTCCCAACATGCCATCACTGATCATTCTCGTGACAACGAGATTTCAGTCTCACGGTCATTTTTCTCTTGTGACTGATTCTTTCTTGCAGGTTAGTTCCGGACCAACATGGACATCTGTGGCAGGTGAGAACAATCACCCTCACTCATGTTTCAGGTCTAAGTGAGGTTAACAAAATATCAATGGATCATGCATGCAAAAATAGCAATATGCAAGTTTCATTCAAAATTATCATAATCATGATTCAAACATCCTAGCTAGCAAACTACCAAACATTCACCATATCAAGTGTTCAAGATGCTTGCCTTAAACATGCAGAAGGATTGGGTGCACTCCAAAACTTTTGAAAAGTTTCTTCCCTCCATTTTTCCTATTTTCAAAATATTGCAAATATCACATAATTTGAAAACAGTACAAAAAAATGTTTGGAAAATTTTGAAATAAATACTAAAATAAACTAGATGAAAAATAAAGATTGTAGGAAAAAGAATCAGTTCATTTGGAGTTGTAGTTAAAAAGTTAAGCTAGTCAAAGTTGTAGTCAAAACCTGATTTTTAATAAAATATAAAAAGAAAACATTTCGGCAGCGAATACGCTTTCGAAGGAGGAAGACGTATTATGTGGAATACGCCTTCACTTAACCGGCTCGAGCGTGACCTCCAGTCACTGATGGTGGGTCCCGCGGGCCCATTGGTCAGGTTTGACCAGGTCGCCTCGCGCCCTCTCTCTCTCTCCCCTGCCGAACAGAGGCGGGACTCCAGGGCGAACATCGGCGCCGTTCGGGAAGCTGAGGCCACCCACGAGCTCAGGAGACCCTGGCGATCCTCCCGGTGTTTCGCACGCCCTCCGGAGAGCACCAGGTCACCGGCGGCGAGTTTCCCTGAGGCACTCCGGTGGAGCTCGAAGAGGGCTTTCGTCCACGGCGTTCCTCCAGCGAAATTGACGAGGGGGATGGACTCTAGAGTCGACGAGGAAGCTACTGGTGGAGATAACGGGGAGGGGGAGGCTTTGGTGGCGGGGGAATCTTTGAGACAGTGGCGGCGGTTGGCTTGGCCGGAAACGAGGAAGACGGCCATTCCCGGCCGTGTGGTTGCTTTGGGTGGCCTACAGAAGGGGTGGAGGAATGCCCCTGAGTGCAACGAGCTCGGGGTGGCTTTTATAGGGAGGGGGAGGTGGTGCTGCGGTTCCAGAGAAGGGACGCGTCGGTGGCGGCCATTGATGACGGAACGGCGGGCGGTGGCGAGGCCGGTATGGATGGCGGGGTCGGTGGAGAGTTTGGTGAGGGCGGTGGCTGTGGTCGGGCGAGCTGGAAGGCCAGGAGGGCGCCAGGTGGCTCAGGAGGGCCGTGGCTTCCCGAATCGGGACATGGCGGTGGTCGGCCATTGATGGCTTCCCACGGTCGGTGGCGAGGCCAGTATGGACGGTGAAGGTCGGTGACGGCCTGCAATAATGGTGGAGCATGCTGGCAGCTCCTGGCTAGCGCCAGGTGTGCTGGGCGGTGCCGTACCCGAGTGGAGGACGATGGCGGCACGGGGGAGGTTGGGGCAGGTGCGGGCGGCTACCAGGGTGTTGCGGGGCAGGCCGTGGAAGGCAGCAGCGGGGAGGCAGAGCTCGGGCGCCGGTGGGTGCAACACGGGCGCTCTGGCCACGTCCAGTGCATGCGCGCAGTGTGCTCGGCCAAATGCCAGGGCACGCTAGGCTGCTCCAACTGAGCTCAATTTTGGCAGGGTGGCAAGTCTTTGTTTGGGTAGAGTGTTGGACATGATAGTTTAGCCAAATGACCAAGTGTTCAATGCAGCTTAGGAAGAGGCAAAATTTATGTCATGCACACAAGGTGCTCCACAGATTGCTAGGGCTATCTAGGAGTTTTTGTAGAGTGTGAAAATTGGCAGGAGGATATCTCCTTACATGATAAAGAGGGTGGCAGGATTGGTTTGGCAGAATAAGAAAGTGTCTAGTGCAAGTTTTACCCAAATTCAGTTCTGGACAGAAACTACAGGGAATTGTTTGGTGTGCTTAAGTTATGCTAATGGAGCTGGTCTTCTGGACTTAAGGGTTTGGTTGGAAGCACTAAGTTGGAAAATTTTCAGAATTTTTGGGGCAAGCAAAATTGGGGTTGCAGTTATAACTCCAGAATGGGACAGAATTGAAAAGAGGAAGTTTTGCTCAAAATTTTCAAAGGACCATGATGGGTTTTTGCATAAAAGTGATCTATAGGCATCACATGACCCCTCATAATTTTTGTAGAATTTTAGGAGAATTATTTAAAATAGCTATAGTGCAACAGGAGCATTTCAAAGCTTGAAAATGCTATTAAAAGAATTATTTTGGGCAAATTTTATTATGAAAATATTTCCTATTGTTATTTAAATATAAATTAAATGATTTAACAAAACTACCAAAGCCCATGATATTTTCCAAATAATTTTCTATGGAGGGAAGAATTTTGGAAAACAGAAAACAGGAGAGACTCTGGAATCATTAAAAGACCTAATATAAATCAAAATTTTATTTCTGGCCAAATTTTACTTAATAAAAACATGATTAAATTTTTGGGGTGTTACAAACTCTACCTCCCCTTAAGAAAATCTCGCCCTCGAGATTTGTTAGGGACGGATGAACTAATGCAGATCACAACACTACAAACATATGTAGAATGCAATCATAGCAATGCACTTATGACATACGCCCTAAAATACAACACAAAGGTTGCGTTATGTAAACAAGTGCTAGACACGGTAACAACCACACTCATGACCGTCTAAGGTTCGAAGGTGAGATCTACAGGGTCTTGCGGAAAAGTTTCCGGTGCCGGAGCACAATCTTCTTCTTCTTCCGGAGGAAGTGGGGGAAGTAGACGAAGAACATGTCCTTCCTGAGTTGGCAGAGGTGGTCTGCCAATGGCGATCTGGGGATTCAGGACAGCAAGATAATGGAGATAGTCCATTAGTTGTTGGGTGAGATGCTCCTGGGCCATCACATACATAATGAGATTGGCCAGAGCTGGATCTCTTTCTATACGTTCACAACGGAACGTAGCTTCTGCTCCAAAGGCTGCGCGGCTCGGAAAATAGCAGTATTTCCTTTCACTGGCATAGGGTACCGTGACTCGAAGACGGGTAATTGCTTCATAAGCAGCAGCCTCAATGGCCATGCCTGAGGTTGGCATGGATCTCCCGATGAAGAAAACATATGGAGGGCCTTGGTCTAAATCTTCTGGTGGGATGTGCACAACTTCCCAGTATTTCGAGGAATCAGGGGTGATCCTCAATTTGAACAACTCATACGGGGGTAGTTGGCTAGTACCAAGATTATTGCGGGTGCAATTCCACAAAACCTTAACAAAACTATCAGGGCTTGCATCTGGGGTTCTCAGGTAGGCTCCAGAGTGAGACATGGATGGATGGATGGGGAAAAGCTGTGCTCAAGGTTGATGGTTGCTGGTGTAGAGTGGGATGAGACCGCTTATAAGGTACTTGGGTTAGGAAACATGAGGTGGCGCCGGTACGGCTTGTGTATCGGCTCCGTCATAGGGTTGTCCAAGTCAAAGTCTCGGACCTCACTCCCCAAAAGGAATGTGACGTATTACTATGCGTGTCGGTGCTACTTGTAGCTTGCGTTGGTATTTTCCCCGAAGAGGAAGGGATGATGCAGCACAGTAGAGGTAAGTATTTCCCCTAGTTATGAAACCATGGTTATCAATCCAGTAGGAGAATCACGCAACACCTCGTTAGCAGTACCTGCACTCAAACAACAAATCCTTGCACCCAACGCAAACGAGGGGTTGTCAATCCCTCGGCGGTCAATTGCAAGATTAAATTGTATGGTGATAGATAGATAGATTAAACAAAATACAAAATAAAATAAATAAAGAAAAAGTTGTAGGAAATATTCCCTAGAGGCAATAATAAAGTTCTTATTATTTTATATTTCCTTGTTCATGATAAAGGTTTATTATTCATGCTAGAATTGTATTGACCGGAAACTTAAATACATGTGTGAATACATAAACAAATACCGTGTCCCTAGTGAGCCTCTACTAGACTAGCTCGTTGATAAAAGATGGTTAAGGTTTCCTAACCATAGACATGAGTTGTCATTTGATAACGGGATCACATCATTAGGAGAATGATGTGATGGACAAGACCCATCCGTTAGCTTAGCATATGATCGTTCTGTTTATTGCTACTGCTTTCTTGAATGTCAAATACATGTTCCTCAGACCATGAGATCATGCAACTCCCGGATACCGGAGGAATACCTTGTGTGCTATCAAACGTCACAACGTAATTGGGTGATCATAAAGATGCTCTACAGGTATCTCCGAAGGTGTCCGTTGAGTTGGCATGGATCGAGACTGGGATTTGTCAATCCGTGTTTCGGAGAGGTATCTCTGGGCCCTCTCGGTAATGCACATCATAAGAAGCTTGCAAGCAAAGTGACTAAGGAGTTAGTTACGGGATGATGTATTACGGAACAAGTAAAGAGACTTGCCAGTAACGAGATTGAACTAGGTATGGAGATACCGACGATCGAATCTCGGGCAAGTAACATACCGACGGACAAAGGGAATTACGTATGTTGTCATTGCGGTTCGACCGATAAGATCTTCGTGGAATATGTAGGAACCAATATGAGCATCCAGGTTCCGCTATTGGTTATTGACCGGAGAGGCGTCTCAGTCATGTCTACATCATTCCCGAACCCGTAGGGTCCGCACGCTTAACGTTCGTTGACGATATAGTGTTATATGAGTTATGTGAATTGGTAACCGAATATTGTTCGGAGTCCCGGATGAGAACCCGGACATCACGAGGAGTCTCAGAATGGTTGAGAGGTAAAGATTTATATATGAGAAGTCATATTTTGGGTTCTGGAAAAAGGTGCAGTTTTTTCGGTATTGTACCGGGAAGCTTCTAGAAGGTTCCGGAGGATTCCGGAGGGGTTCGGAAGTCCACAAGTGGGTCCACCACGTCCCAAGGGCTGGCATGGGCTAAGGGGAGGCGCCCTGGCCTTATTGGGCCAGGCGCACCAAGTCCTCAAAAGCCCACGCAGCTAGGGAAGGAAAAAAGGGAGAGTCCTAGTAGGAATAGGATTGGACTTTGGAGTCCAAGTCCACGTGTGTACTATTCACGGTTACTGTTCACGTGGCACTATTCCTTCTACTCCAAGCCCCTACACATATATAAATAGAGGAGAGGGGGCGCCCCAAAGGAGACACAACATTGTCTTAGCCGTGTGCGGCGCCCCCCTCCACAGTTCCGTCCCTCGGTCATATTTTCGCAGTGCTTAGGCGAAGCCCTGCGGAGATAACATCACCATCACCGTCACCACACCGTCATGCTGCCGGAACTCATCCACTACCTCGCCGTCTTGCTGGATCAAGAAGTCGAGGACGTCACCGAGCTGAACGTGTGCTGAACGCGGAGGTGCCGTACGTTCGGTGCTCGGTCGGTTGGATCGTGAAGTTGTTCGACGACATCAACCGCATTGTTCTAACGCTTCCGCTTACGGTCTACGAGGGTACGTAGACACACTCCCCCTCTTGTAGCTATGCATCTCCATGGATAGATCTTGCGTGTGCATAGAATTTTTTTTGTTTTACATGCAACGTTCCCCAACAGTGGCATCATGAGCCAGGTCTATTCGTAGATGATATGCACGAGTAGAATGCAAAGAGTTGTGGGCAGTGATCGTCATACTACTTACCACCAACGTCTTATTTTGATTCGGCGGTATTGTAAGATGAAGCGGCCCGGACCAACCTTACATGTCCACGTACATGAGACCGGTTGCACCGACAGACATGCAACTTGTTTTGCATAAAGGTGGCTGGCGGGTGTCTGTTTCTCCTAGTTTAGTTGAATCGAATTTGACTGCGGCCGGTCCTTGTTGAAGGTTAAAACAGCAAACTTGATAAATCACCGTTGTGGTTTTGTGCCGTAGGTAAGAACGGTTCTTGCTAGAAGCCCATAGCAGCCACGTAAAACTTGCAACAACAAAGTAGAGGACGTCTAACTTGTTTTTGCAGGGTATGCTGTGATGTGATATGGTCAAGACATGATGTGATATACGTTATTGTATGAGATGATCATGTTTTGTAATTTATTGGCAACCGGCAGGAGCCTTATGGTTGTCTCTTTATTGTATGAAATGCAAGTGCCATGTAATTGCTTTACTTTATCGCTATGCGTTAGCAATAGTTGTAGAAGCAATAGTTGGCGAGACGACCACGACGCAACGATGGAGATCAAGGTGTCGAGCCGGTGACGATGGAGATCATGACGATGCTTTGGAGATGGAGATCAAAAGCACAAGATGATGGCCATATCATGTCACATATTTTGATTGCATGTGATGTTTATCCTTTATGCATCTTATTTTGCTTAGAACGACAGTAGCATTATAAGATGATCCCTTCACTAAATTTCAAGATAAAAGTGTTCTCCCCGAGTATGCACCGTTGCTAAAGTTCATCGTTTCGAAGCACCTTGTGATGATCGGGTGTGATAGATTCTAGGTTCACATACAACGGGTGTAAGCCAGTTTTACACAAGCAGAATACTTGGGTTAAACTTGACGAGCCTAGCATGTACAGACATGGTCTCGGAACACTGGAGACCGAAAGGTCGAACATGAGTCATATAGTAGATATGATCAACATGGAGATGTTCACCATTGATGACTATCCCATCTCACGTGATGATCGGACATGGGCTAGTTGATTTGGATCATGTATCACTTAGTTAACTTGAGGGATGTTAATTTAAGTGGGAGTTCATTAGTAATTTGATTAATTGAACTTAATTTATCATGAACTTAGTCTTGATAGTTTCTTTGCATATCTATGTTGTAGATAAATGGCCCGTGCTACTGTTCCGTTGAATTTTAATGCGTTCCTAGAGAAAGCTAAGTTGAAAGATGATGGTAGCAACTACACGGACTGGGTCCATAACTTGAGGATTATCCTCATTGCTGCGCAGAAAAATTATGTCCTTGATGCACCGCTAGGTGATGGACCTGCTGCAGGAGCTGCTGCAGACATTGTGAACGCCTGGCAGGCTCGATCTGATGACTACTCGATAGTTCAATGTGCCATGCTCTACGGCTTAGAACCGGGACTGCAAAAGCGTTTTGAACGCCACAGAGCATATGAGATGTTCCAAGAGCTGAAATTGATATTTCAAGCTAATGCCCGGGTTGAGAGATATGAAGTCTCCAACAAGTTCTTTAGCTGTAAGATGGAGGAGAACAGTTCTGTCAGTGAACACATACTCAGAATGTCTGGGTACCACGACCACTTGACTCAGCTGGGAATTGATCTTCCGGTTGAGAGTGTTATTGACAGAGTTCTTCAGTCACTGCCACCAAGCTATAAAGGCTTCGTGATGAACTATAATATGCAAGGGATGGAGAAGACAATTCCCGAGCTCTTCGCGATGCTGAAATCAGCGGAGGTAGAAATCAAGAAGGAGCATCAAGTGTTGATGGTTAACAAAACCACTAGTTTCAAGAAAAAGGGCAAGGGAAAGAAGGGGAACTTCAAGAAGAACGGCAAGCAAGTTGCCGCTCCCACGAAGAAACCCAAAGCCAGACCCAGGCCTGAAACAGAGTGCTTCTACTGCAAAGGGACTGGTCACTGGAAGCGGAACGGCCCCAAGTATTTGGCGGATAAGAAGGATGGCAAAGTGAGCAAAGGTATATTTGATATACATGTTATTGATGTGTTCCTCACTAATGCTCGCAGTAGCGCCTGGGTATTTGATACTGGTTCGGTTGCTCATATTTGTAACTCGAAACAGGACCTACGGAATAAGCGAAGATTGGCTAAGGACGAGGTGACGATGCGCGTCGGGAATGGTTCCAAGGTTGATGTGATCGCCGTCGGCACGCTACCTCTACATCTACCTTCGGGATTAGTTTTAGACCTCAATAATTGTTATTTGGTGCCAGCGTTGAGCATCAACATTATATCTGGATCTTGTTTATTGCGAGACGGTTATTCATTTAAGTCAGAGAATAATGGTTGTTCTATTTATATGAGTAACATCTTTTATGGTCACACACCTGTTGTGAATGGTCTATTCTTGTTGAATCTCGATCGTAGTGATACACATATTCATAATATTGATGCCAAAATATGCAAAGTTGATAATGATAGTGCAACATACTTGTGGCACTGCCGTTTAGGTCATATTGGTGTAAAGCGCATGAAGAAACTCCATGCGGATGGACTTTTCGAATCTCTTTATTATGAATCATTTGATACTTGCGAACCATGCCTAATGGGCAAGATGACTAAAACTCCGTTCTCCGGAACAATGGAGCGAGCTACTGATTTGTTGGAAATAATACATACCGATGTATGCGGTCCGATGAATGTTGAAGCACGCGGCGGGTATCATTATTTTCTAACCTTCACAGATGATTTGAGTAGATATGGGTATATCTACTTGATGAAACACAAGTCTGAAACATTTGAAAAGTTCAAAGAATTTCAGAGTGAAGTAGAGAATCATCGTAACAAGAAAATAAAGTTTCTACGATCTGATCGCGGAGGCGAATATTTGAGTTACGAGTTTGGCCTTCATTTAAGAAAATGTGCAATTGTTTCACAACTCACGCCACCTGGAACACCACAGCGTAATGGTGTGTCCGAACGTCGTAACCGTACTTTATTGGATATGGTGCGTTCTATGATGTCTCTTACCGATTTGCCACTATCGTTTTGGGGTTATGCATTAGAGACAGTTGTATTCACGTTCAATAGGGCACTGTCTAAATCCGTTGAGACGACACCATATGAACTATGGTTTGGCAAGAAACCTAAGCTGTCGTTTCTTAAAGTTTGGGGATGCGATGCTTATGTGAAAAAGCTTCAACCTGATAAGCTCGAACCCAAAGCGGAGAAGTGCGTCTTCATAGGATACCCTAAAGAAACAATTGGGTACACCTTCTACCACAGATCCGAAGGCAAGGTCTTTGTTGCCAAGAATGGGTCCTTTCTAGAGAAGGAGTTTCTCTCGAAAGAAGTGAGTGGGAGGAAAGTAGAACTTGATGAGGTAATTGTACCTTCTCTCGAATTGGAAAGTAGCTCATCAGAGAAAACCGTTCCCGTGATGCCTACACCAATAAGAGAGGAAGATAATGATAAAGATCATGAAACTTCAGATCAAGTTACTACTGAACTTCGTAGGTCGACCAGAGTACGTTCCGCACCAGAGTGGTACGGTAATCCTGTTCTGGAAGTTATGTTGTTAGACAACGGCGAACCTACGAACTATGAAGAAGCTATGATAAGCCCGGATTCCGACAAATGGCTTGAGGCCATGAAATCTGAGATAGGATCCATGTATGAGAACAAAGTGTGGACTTTGGTGGACTTGCCCGATGATCGGCAAGCCATTGAGAATAAATGGATTTTTAAGAGGAAGACAGATGTTGATGGTAATATCACTGTCTACAAAGCTCGACTTGTCGCGAAAGGTTTTCGACAAGTTCAAGGGGTTGACTACGATGATACTTTCTCACCCGTAGCGATGCTTAAGTCTGTTCGAATCATGTTAGCAATTGCCGCATTTTATGATTATGAAATCTGGCAAATGGATGTCAAAACTGCATTCCTTAATGGTTTTCTCAAAGAAGAGTTGTATATGATGCAACCAGAAGGTTTTGTCGATCCTAAGGGTGCTAACAAAGTGTGCAAGCTCCAGCGATCCATCTGTGGACTGGTGCAAACATCTCGGAGTTGGAATATATGCTTTGATGAGGTGATCAAAGCATATGGTTTTGTACAGACTTACGGTGAAGCCTGTATTTACAAGAAAGTGAGTGGGAGCTCTGTAGCATTTCTAATATTATATGTGGATGACATATTGTTGATTGGAAAAGATATAGAATTTCTGGATGGCATAAAGGGATACTTGAATAAGAATTTTTCAATGAAAGACCTCGGTGAAGCTGCTTATATATTGGGCATCAAGATCTATAGGGATAGATCAAGACGCTTGATAGGACTTTCACAAAGCACATACCTTGACAAAGTTTTGAAGAAGTTCAAAATGGATCAGTCAAAGAAAGGGTTCTTGCCTGTCTTGCAAGGTGTGAAGTTGAGTCAGACTCAATGCCCGACCATGGCAGAAGATATAGAGAAAATGAAAGTCATTCCCTATGCCTCAGCCATAGGTTCTATTATGTATGCCATGTTGTGTACCAGACCTGATGTGTGCCTTGCCATAAGTTTGGCAGGGAGGTACCAGAGTAATCCAGGAGTGGATCACTGGACAGCGGTCAAGAATATCCTGAAGTACCTGAAAAGGACCAAGGACATGTTTCTCTTTTATGGAGGTGACGAAGAGCTCGTCGTAAAGGGTTACGTCGATGCAAGCTTCGACACTGATCCGGATGACTCTAAGCCACAAACCGGATACGTATTTATATTAAATGGTGGAGCCATCAGTTGGTGCAGTTCCAAGCAGAGCGTCGTGGCGGGATCTACGTGTGAAGCGGAATACATAGCTGCTTCGGAAGCAGCACATGAAGGAGTCTGGATGAAGGAGTTCATATCCGATCTAGGTGTAATACCTAGTGCATCGGGTCCAATGACAATCTTTTGTGACAACACTGGAGCAATTGCCATAGCCAAGGAGCCCAGGTTTCACAAGAAGACCAAACACATCAAGAGACGCTTCAACTCCATTCGTGAATATGTCAAGGATGGAGACATAGAAATTTGCAAAGTACACACGGATCTGAATGTGGCAGACCTGTTGACTAAGCCTCTTCCACGAGCAAAACATGATCAGCACCAAGACTCAATGGGTGTTAGATTCATTACTATGTAATCTAGATTATTGACTCTAGTGCAAGTGGGAGACTGATGGAAATATGCCCTAGAGGCAATAATAAAGTTGTTATTATTTTATATTTCCTTGTTCATGATAAAGGTTTATTATTCATGCTAGAATTGTATTGACCGGAAACTTAAATACATGTGTGAATACATAAACAAATACCGTGTCCCTAGTGAGCCTCTACTAGACTAGCTCATTGATCAAAGATGGTTAAGGTTTCCTAACCATAGACATGAGTTGTCATTTGATAACGGGATCACATCATTAGGAGAATGATGTGATGGACAAGACCCATCCGTTAGCTTAGCATATGATCGTTCTGTTTATTGCTACTGCTTTCTTGAATGTCAAATACATGTTCCTCAGACCATGAGATCATGCAACTCCCGGATACCGGAGGAATACCTTGTGTGCTATCAAATGTCACAACGTAACTGGGTGATCATAAAGATGCTCTACAGGTATCTCCAAAGGTGTCCGTTGAGTTGGCATGGATCGAGACTGGGATTTGTCACTCCGTGTTTCGGAGAGGTATCTCTGGGCCCTCTCGGTAATGCACATCATAAGTAGCTTGCAAGCAAAGTGACTAAGGAGTTAGTTACGGGATGATGTATTACGGAACGAGTAAAGAGGCTTGCCGGTAACGAGATTGAACTAGGTATGGAGATACCGACGATCGAATCTCGGGCAAGTAACATACCGACGGACAAAGGGAATTACGTATGTTGTCATTGCGGTTCGACCGATAAGATCTTCGTGGAATATGTAGGAACCAATATGAGCATCCAGGTTCCGCTATTGGTTATTGACCGGAGAGGCGTCTCAGTCATGTCTACATCATTCCCGAACCCGTAGGGTCCGCACGCTTAACGTTCGTTGACGATATAGTGTTATATGAGTTATGTGAATTGGTAACCGAATATTGTTCGGAGTCCCGGATGAGATCCCAGACGTCACGAGGAGTCTCGGAATGGTCGAGAGGTAAAGATTTATATATGAGAAGTCATATTTTGGGTTCCGAAAAAAGGTGCAGTTTTTTCGGTATTGTACCGGGAAGCTTCTAGAAGGTTTCGGAGGATTCCGGAGGGGTCCGGAAGTCCACAAGTGGGTCCACCACGTCCCAAGGGCTGGCATGGGCTAAGGGGAGGCGCCCTGGCCTTATTGGGCCAGGCGCACCAAGTCCTCAAAAGCCCACACCGCTAGGGAAGGAAAAAAGGGAGAGTCCTAGTAGGAATAGGATTGGACTTTGGAGTCCAAGTCCACGTGTGTACTATTCACGGTTACTGTTCACGTGGCACTATTCCTTCTACTCCAAGCCCCTACACATATATAAATAGAGGAGAGGGGACGCCCCAAAGTAGACACAACATTGTCTTAGCCGTGTGCGGCGCCCCCCTCCACAGCTCCGTCCCTCGGTCATATTTTCGCAGTGCTTAGGCAAAGCCCTGCGGAGAGAACATCACCATCACCGTCACCACATCGTCGTGCGGCCGGAACTCATCCACTACCTCGCCGTCTTGCTGGATCAATAAGTTGAGTACGTCACCAAGCTGAACGTGTGCTGAACGCGGAGGTGCCGTACGTTCGGTGCTCGGTCGGTTGGATCGTGAAGTTGTTCGACGACATCAACCGCGTTGTTCTAACGCTTCCGCTTACGGTCTACGAGGGTACGTAGACACACTCCCCCTCTCGTAGCTATGCATCTCCATGGATAGATCTTGCGTGTGCGTAGAATTTTTTTTGTTTTCCATGCAACGTTCCCCAACAAAAGTGCAGCAAGTATTTTTAGGGTTTTAGTATATGATTTAGATAGACCTGGGAGCCATAGTTTTCACTAGAGGCTTCTCTCATAAAAATAGCATACGGTGGGTAAACAAATTATTGTTGGGCAATTGATAGAAAAGAAAATAACCATGACGATATCCAAGGCAATGATCATGTATATAGGCATCACGTCCAAGGCAAGTAGATCGACTCCTGCCTGCATCTACTACTATTACTCCACACATCGACCGCTATCCAGCATGCATCTAGTGTATTAAGTCCATAAAGAATGGAGTAACGCCTTAAGCAAGATGACATGATGCAGACAAAGTAAACTCACGCATGAATAAACCCCATCTTTTTACCCTTAATAGCAACGATACATACGTGTCATGTCCCTTTCTGTCACTGGGATTGAGCACCGCAAGATCGAACCCACTACAAAGCACCTCTTCCCATGGCAAGATAAATCAATCTAGTTGGCCTAACCAAATCAATAGATCGGAGAAGAAATACGAAGCTATAATAATCATGCATAAAAGAGTTCAGAGAAAACTCAAATAATATTCATGGATAATCTGATCATAAACTCACAATTCATCGAATCCCAACAAACACACCGCAAAAAGTGATTACATCGGATAGAACTCCAAGAACATCGAGGAGAACATTGTATTGAAGATCAAAAAGAGAGAAGAAGCCATCTAGCTACTAACTATGGACCCGAAGGTCTATGGTAAACTACTCACGCATCATCGGAAGGGCAGCAAGGTTGATGTAGAGCCCCTTCGTGATCGATTCCCCCTCCGGCGGAGCACCGGAAAAGGCCTCCAGATGGGATCTCTTGAGAACAGAAACTTGCGGCGGCAGAAAAAGTATTCCGTGGACTCCTCTGTTGGTTTCCCAATTTTTGGGAATTTATAGTGGTGGAATTAGGTCAAAAGAGTCAGAGGTGAGCCCACGAGGCACCAGGGCGCGCCTGACCCCCCCCCCCCAGGCGCGCCCTGGTGGCTCGTGGCCACCTCCTGTGTCTTGTGGCCTCCTCCCGAAGCTTCTAGTGTTTGTTATGTCCAGAAAAAAAATCTCCAAAAGGTTTCGTGGCATTTTGGACTTCGTTTGGTATTGATATTCTGTAAAACCAAAAACAGGCAGAAAACAGCAACTGGCACTAGGCACTAAGTTAATAGATTAGTCCCAAAAAATGATATATAATTGCTGTAAATGTATATAAAAACATCCAAGATTGATAATATAACAGCATGGAACAATCAAAAATTATAGATACGTTGGAGACGTATCAGCATCCCCAAGCTTAATTCCTGCTCGTCCTCGAGTAGGTAAATGATAAAAACAGAATTTTTGATGTGGAATGCTGCCTATCATATTCATCATATATTCTTTTCTTTTATAGCATGGACATTTGGACTTGAATGATTCAAAGCAATAGTCTGTAATTTGACATGAAGATATAAATACTCAAGCATACTAACAAGCAACCATGTCTTTCAAAATATCAACGCTAAAGAAAGTTATCCCTAGCCCATTATGCTCAATCATTGATCCATTCATGAAACACACTCAAATATTAGCTACACACAATGCACAACTATGTCAATAGTGCTCTCTAGTTGGTGCTTTTATAAGAGAAGATGGAGACTCAAAATAAAAATAAAAATTGCATAAAAGTAAATAGATAGGCCCTTCGCAGAGGGAAGCAGAGATTTGCTAATGTGCCAGAGCTCAAAGCTTAAATGAGAGAGATAAAATATTTTGAGAGGCATGCTTTTCCTGTCAACGAAAACGACCGAGAATTCCCAATATCTTCCATGCTAGACACATCAAAGGCGGTTCCCAAACAGAAAGTAAAGTTTATTTCATTTCCACCATTCTTTCACAATCCATGGCTAGCCGTATCCACGGGTGCCCTCCATACCAACACTTTCCAAGGAATTTTGTTGTTATTAATTTTTGATTCATTATGGGACTGGGCATCCCTATTACCAACCATTCTCTCATGCAATGACAAGTGAATAAACACTCATCGTGAGAATAACACACCTAGCATGGAAAATATTGGCCACCCCCTGCCGCTTCATGAGCGGTACGGGCACACAAAACGGAAAAATTATTTTGAAAATTAGAGTTGGCACATGCAAATTTACATGGAACAGCATTGAAATACCGCATATAGGTAAATATAGTGGACTCATTTGGCACAACTTGGGTTTAAGGAGTTTGGATGCACAAGCAGTATTTCTGCTTAGTACAAATGAAGGCTAGCAAATAGATTGAGAAGCAACCAACCAAAAAGCGAAAACGGTCATAAACATGCATTGAACATAACTAACACCAAATAATGCACCATAAGTAGGATATAATTTCTTTGCATAACTATTGACTTGATGTGCATGCATAGGGAATCACAAACCTTAACACTAATATTCTTACTAAATCACAATTACTCACTAACATGACTCACATATCATCATCTCCATATCGCAAAACTATTGCAAGGAATCACACTTATCATATCCAATGATCTATATGAAAATTTTTATTATATCCCTCTTGAATATTCATCACTTTGGGACCAAATTCATATCTTGTGCAAATTACCATTACTATCATCAACTCTCAAAAAGATTTAAGTGAAGCATGAGAGTGCAAATATTTCTTCAAAATTTTAATCTTATCGACTCTCAAAATAATATAAGTGAAGCATGAGAATTTATTTCTCCAAAATTTAGCCATCGCCGTGCTCAAAAAGATTTAAGTGAAGCACTAGAGCAACTGCCTAGCTCAAAAAAATAAGTGAAGCACATAGAGTATTCTAACTAATTATGATGAACGTGTGGCTCTCTCAAAATAGGTGTGTTCAGCAAGGATGATTGTGACAAACTAAAAATCAAACAAAGCAAAGACTCATATAATACACGACGCTCCAAGTAAAACACATATCATGTGATGAATAAAAATATGGCTCCAAGTAAAATTACCGATGGTTGGTAGAAGAAAGAGGGGATGCCTTCCTGGGCATCCCCAAGCTTAGACGCTTGAGTCTTCCTTAATATTACCTTGGGGTGCCTCGGGCATCCCCAAGCTTAGACTCTTGCTACTCCTTATTCCTTCATCCATCGTGATCTCACCCAAAACTTGAAAACTTCAATCACACAAAACTCAACAAAACCTTCGTGAGATCCGTTAGTATAACAAAATAAATCACTACTTTAAGTACTGTTGCAAATCCATTCATATTTTATTTTTGCATTATACCTACTGTATTCTAACTTCTCCATGGCTTATACCCCCCGATACAATCCATAGTTTCATCAAAACAAGCAAGTAGTGCATCAAAAACAGAATCTGTCAAAAACAGAACAGTCTGTAGCAATCTATTTAAAAGCCATACTTATGTAACTCTAAAAATTCTCAAAAATAAGGACAACGTGTGCAATTCATATATAAATACTGTGTAAAAATTTCAAATTTTTCTGACACTCCAGTACAGAACCAAAATTCCAGCACTGGACGCAAAACTTTCTGTTTTCCAAACAGCATCAATTATACTATCTTCCAAATCATCCTAAAGGCTTTACTTGGCACAAACACTAATTAAAAACACAAAAACACAATCATAACCGTAGCATAAATGTGAAAACACACAAGAACTTATTTTATTCATTGGGTTGTCTCCCAACAAGCTCTTTCTTTATAGCCATTAAGATAGGCTTGAGATTTCAATGATGCTCACATGAAAGATAATAATTGAAACACAAAGAGAGCATCATGTAGCATGTGAAAAACATATTTAAGTCTAACATACTTCCTATGCATAGGCATTTTATAGGCAAACAAATTATCAAGGCAAGCAATTTCTAGCATATGCAAAGGAGAAGAATAAAACATTGATGATTTCAACATAACGAGAGGTAATTTAGTAATATGAAAATTTCTACAACCATATTTTCCTCTCTCATAATAATTACATGTAGGATCATACTAAAATTCAAAAATATAGTTATCATAAACAATACTCTCTTTATGATCCACATGCATAAATTTTTTATAATCTTACGAAATAGTGGGATAATCATCAACGAAAGTCATGACCTCTCCAAACCCACTTTTATCAAAAATTTCATAAGATTGAACATTCTCCAAATACGTGGGATTATTTTTACCAAGAGTTGACACTCTTCCAAACCCACTTTCAATATTATTGCAAGCATTATTATCAATATCATATTCATCATGATGCTTAAATAAATTTTCAAGATCATAAAAAGCATTATCACCCCAATCATGATCATTGCAATAAGTAGTGGACATGACAAAATTATCATCACCAAGCTTGTGGTTTTGCATATCATTAGCACAATTGACACTAATAGAATTTATAGTAACATCATTGCAATCATGCTTTTCATTCAAGGAGCTATCAAGTATGGGTGTTATAGCCATAATTTCATTTTTAACATAAGGAACTATAGAAAGTTCATCTCTATAAGCATCTTTAATATTGGCATCGTGGCCATAAGAATAGCAAGCATCACATCCATCAAGAGGGGATATTTCAATCGAATCGACGGAATCACAATCATCTATAGATTTATGCATATCATTATACTCTTCCAAAGCAGTAGAAATTCTCTCAATAAATTCTTTAACATAGGCATTAGGAGCATAGTTTTCATAGCAATATTTAAGTATGTAAAAAATTTCAGATTTGTAGAGAGTAACATCATACTTTTCAATAAAAGAAGCAACTTCATAAGCACCCTTAAAAGCAACAAATTCTTCAATTTGTTCGATATCGTAGTAATTATAAACACCCTTGGCATAAGAAGACAAGATTTCATTATCATTAAACTCACATAGGTAGGGAAGGTGTTTTTTAGGGTTGTTAGAGCAACAAGTAAAGTCATAAATTTCACATAGATTCCAAGCATAACATAGCAAACAATTTATTTGACGCCATAGTCATAAATCTTGGTTTCTGGTCACAATTTCAGTTTGTGAAGCAACTATATTTTATATTGCTTCAAAAATTCTGAAATTAATCCAGGACCTAAATATCCCTAAATAATGTGAGTATGCCAAAACTCACATTATTTTTCCAAGCCAATTTCTCCACAAAATTCCCCCAAGTTTCTGTCCAGTGTGGAGCATTGTGAAGGAAGTACCATTTTTATTCATCCAAATGGGATGAAATTTTTATGGTACCTTCATATGCCCAAATTATCATACTCCACAAATATTCAGCCCAATCCAACACTCCATGTGAGTGCTACTTCCTGATCTTCTTTCTGGACCAGAATATGTGGTTGTGAAGCAACTATATTAAATACTGGTCCAAATCTCTTCAAAATCCACAAGATTGTAGTCCTTCCTACCCTAAACCCCTGAGACATCCTGGTTATCTCTTATCTCATTCCATTTGACCACGACATCATGCTTAAGTTTGCAACAGCAAAGTTCAGTCGATCCCTCCCATCAACGCATAGTCACTTTGTCCGAGCCATCAGATCAGTGGGACTGTGTCTTGGAGGGACAACACAGTTGACAACTTTTGGCAGGCAGTAGTGCCCTATCCTTGCCATGCCACGCGGTGACCACGCTGTTGGCATGCGTTTGGCGCGCTCTGTGCGTCGGCTAGCTCCGGGCACTCCTCTGCTCGCCGTTTCCGCGCGTTTCTTCGTGTCCCAGAGCTTCGTGGCAGCCTCACGCTCACTCTCCCGCCTTGGCCCTCTCCTCCTTCGCCCTCCTCGCGCCATGGCGACCTTGCTCGCATGCGCACAGTGGCCAGGTGGCCGACCGGACACCGCGCCGCCCGCGTCTGCACCTCCACTAGCTCTCTCCCATCGCCCTCAACCTCTCTTCTGCGAGCGCACGCGTACGCGGTATGCCAGAGCACGCCCCGCCCGGCCGCGGTGACATCCGGGGGCGGCACCACCTCCACCGTGGCTATTTAAGCCCACCCCGACCTCCCTCGACCTCACCAGCCTCTCCTCCACCCTCCAAGAACCCTCCCCGATAGCTCAACTGAGCTCGGGAGCCTCTCCTCGCTCCACATGGCCGCCATGGCCGCCATTCGGCCTCGCTCAAATTCGAGCAACGTGGCGCCTCCCTCTTCTTCCTACCACCACCCGGAGAACCCCCATAGCCCGTAGAACCTCCCCACCTACTCGTTCGGTCGCCGGAGCACCCGTGGCCGCGAGCCCCTACACCGCCCGAACCGCCATCCGCCATTGTCGAGGGAGCACAAGCTCCTGCCCTCCCCGAGCTCCGCCTCCTGCCTGGGGGGATGCGGCGTGGCATGCCAAGCTCGCCGATATGCCGGGCGCCGCCGGAGACGGCCGGTAGCTCTGGCTATCGCCGTCGAGCTTCGCCTCTGTCTCGGCCGTGCGCGGGCGATGGAGGTTGAAGGCGACGACCAGCCAGGCGGGCCCCACCACCCAGCAACCCCACCAGTCAGCCGCACAATTGAGTCAACCCCGGGCCCGCGCGTATAAGTGGAAGCGTACTCCGGAGTTTACGTCTTCGGTTAACTGAAGGCGTACTTCTGTACTACTTAAGTTCAGAATGCGTTTTCACTTTACCGAAAGCGTATTCTCCCGAAAGACGCCTTCTGTTTAAACCCAGCCGGCCGAAAGGGTTATATAGAGGACGTTCGTCCGTTAGCAGCAGAAAAACTCAACTTTTATTTGTTTTTCTGTCTATCGAACGAACGACCATAACTCGGCAACCGTAACTCCGATTCAGGTGATTCCAAAGCCCACGATCTCAGTTCGTCGAGCCCGTTCCGATGGTATCATTTTCATGAGGTTGTCACACTATGAAAATGACCATTTTGCCCTTGCCCTTAAACAGCTCCGCCGAGAGGGAAACCTTTCCGGCGATTCTTTCCCCGAGTTCATCGCACTTCTCCCCGGTGAATCCTCCACCCCCAGGCAAGCCACAACAGCCACTTGCATGATGGCATTGCAGTAGCCATGGTTTCCACTTGAATATTTAATGATTGTTTGCTCATTTAATTATTTCGTGAATAATATATGCTTGTGAATCCATGCTCGTTCTTATGCCTTGATCATTTGCATCTAGTAAGTTAAATAATTATTTGCTAGTATTATTATTATCATATTAGTTCTCGGATTTATTTTCCGATGCTAGTGATAACGATATGCTCAATTGAATAGTTAGGGTTTACTTGTTATATTCATGATTGTCATTATGCCATGCTCATTTGCATCCCGTAGAATAAATGAGTTATCATTTTGATGCTATGTTGTTAAATGGTTATGTTGCCCATCCATGGTTACACTGATATCATGCTCATATGCATTGTTATTTCATTATGTTGCTATGACTCAGCTCATCACCATTCAAGATTAACCTGACATTAATCGAACTTGAACAAATCTGTTGGCTGAGTCATGGTGCCACCGAATCGAGCTCACCAGTGCAACCACACTTGCCTGGATGGGGAGGCCCTAATGCGGTCTATTGTCATGCCTCTCGCCGGTGCCTCCTACTAGGGAAGGTTATGGGTGCGCGCTACCCTGATCAGGTAGGCTACCATAAGCCTTGAGTACCCGAGTTGTATGGATCCGAGGTCCCCGTTTGGGACGATGTTGATGTTTGGCCACGACGGTGGCAGCCACAGAGGTGGCGGATGTCACATGTTGACATCAGGGTAACCCAGGACATAGCCCAAAGGGGAGTTTGTCGGAGTGGCCGGGAGAGTATCATGCAATAGACTGGTTTTGTCGGAACGTCGTTGGTCCACCCGAATGGGAACACGAGGCCATGAGTTCCGTAGTGTGAGTACAGTGTACTAACCTCTGCAGAGTGTATAATCTATCGATAGCCGCGTCCTCGGTCATGGACACAGTTCGTAGTAGGTCACACTATGGGTCAACAGTAATAATAATCTGAATAATGACAACCCCGGTTCGATGAGTAAAGAAGTTGGTTGATATTTATGTGGTCATGCGATGATCACAGGTAGAGATCAAGCTCCGTGTGGTCATGTGCTGATCACGATGGTATAGTTGATACCGAGCTTGGTTGATCCTGAGGTGATCGTGTGATGATCCCGATGGTAAGTTTGTGGTTACGAGATAATCTCCGAGCAGAGTAAGTTGGTCCATGAGACCTTAAATGTCGAACCCCTTGCATGCTAGTGCTAGTATCATCCTGTTCATATCTTGAATTATATGTACATGCCATGCTCATGTTGTTGCCATACTCATGTTATTCTAGTAGTATCGTGTTCATCATTGATGGTTAACCTGTAAAGGCCATGCTGTTGTATGTCTTGATTGCTTTGGTTGCTGTGAGCTTGCGAGTACATTCAAAGTACTCACCTGGCGTGTCATGCCAGATTGCAGGTGATGCCGTGATTGCTTGTTTGTCGAGGACCCCGAGGTTGCGCTCTAGGATACGTCCCAGCCAAAGTCCCTGCGGAGTGGAGTTCATCACCATCGTCATTGTTCCGCTGTTAGAAGTTATTCCGCTTTGAGATGTCTCGCTGCTAGCATAGAGCTATCTGAGCAGGCGAAGTATCGCCGTGCCCCTGTAACCTTCGTGCCTTTAGAACCCTTGTACCTGTCTTATTCGTAATAAAGAGTTGATTTGTTCTATGCCAAGCAGTGCCGTATTCCAGAAGACTTGATCTCTGGGCTGGAATACGGGGTGTTCCGGTCTCTCTGAGCCGGGGTGCCACAGGTTGTTGGAAATATGCCCTAGAGGCAATAATAAATTGGTTATTATTATATTTCCTTGTTCATGATAATCGTTTATTATCCATGCTATAATTGTATTGATTGGAAACTCAAATACATGTGTGGGTACATAGACAACACTGTGTCCCTAGTAAGCCTCTAGTTAACTAGCTCGTTGATCAAAAGATGGTGAAGGTTTCCTAGCCATGAACATGAGATGTCATTTGATAACGGGATCACATCATTAGGTGAATGATGTGATGGACAAGACCCAAACTATAAACGTAGCATATGATCGTGTCAGTTTATTGCTATTGTTTTCTGCATGTCAAGTATCTGTTCCTATGACCATGAGATCATGCAACTCACTGACACCGAAGGAATACCTTGTGTGTATCAAACGTCGCAACGTAACTGGGTGACTATAAAGATGCTCTACAGGTATCTCCGAGGGTGTCTGTTGGGTTGGCATGGATCAAGACTGGGATTTGTTACTCCATGTAACGGAGAGGTATCTCAGGGCCCACTCGGTAATACAACATCACAATGAGCCTTGCAAGCAATGTGACTAAAGTGTTAGCCACGAGATCTTGTATTACGGACCGAGTAAAGAGACTTGCCGATAACGAGATTGAACTAGGTATAGAGATACCGACGATCGAATCTCGGGCAAGTAACATACCGAAGAACAAAGGGAACAGCATACGGGATTAACTGAATCCTTGACATAGAGGTTCGACCGATATAGATCTTCGTAGAATATGTAGGCACCGATATGGGCATCCAGGTCCCGCTATTGGTTATTGACCGTAGAGGTGTCTCGGTCATGTCTACATAGTTCTCGAACCCGCAGGGTCTACACACTTAACGTTTGGTGACGATTAGTATAGTTGAGTTATTGTGTTGGTGACCGAAGGTTGTTCGGAGTCCCGGATAAAATCCCGGACATGACGAGGATCTCCGGAAGAGTCCGGAGGTAAAGATTGATATATGTGATAATAGTGTTTTGATCTCCGGAAGGGTTCCGGAATTCACCGGAAGGGGTTCCGGATGTTTACCGAAGTGTTCGGGTGCAGCAACACTTTATATGTGCCAAAGGGGTAAAGCCCACGAGGTATTGGAAAGTGCAAAAGGAAGTTTTGCTGCTACCTTAAGCGGTACTACCGCTGGTAAGGCAGTACTACCGCGTAAGCGGTACTACCGCTTGTGTGAAGCGGTACTACCGCTCAAGCGGTACTACCGCTCATGAGCGGTACTACCGCTTGTACGCGGTACTGCTGGAATCCGAGTGGGACTCTTTCCGTGCGGGCCAAACCGACCTTGTGCGGGCAAAACCGACCTTGTGGAGGCTTTCTCTCCAAGTTTAGACCCCAGGGCTCAACATATAAATAGAGGGGCAGGGCTAGCACACGGGACACATCAAGATTTCCCAAGCCGTGTGTCGGCAACCCTAACCCTCTAGTTCCTCCCGTCATAATCTCCGTAGTGCTTGGCGAAGCCCTGCAGAGATTGTTCCTCACCACCATCACCACGCCGTCGTGCTGCCGGAACTCATCCACTACTTCACCATCGCTCGCTGGATCGAGGAGGTGAAGGCGTCATCAAGCCGTACGTGTGTTGAACGCGGAGGTGCCGTCCGTACGGCGCTAGATCGTGTCTGGATCGAGGGACGACTTGCGATTTGGATCGCGAAGATGTTCAACTACATCAACCGCGTTTCTTAACGCTTCCGCTTAGCGATCTACAAGGGTATGTAGATTCACTCTCCCTCTCGTAGATGCTCATCACCATGGATAGATCTTGCATGTGCGTAGGAAATTTTTTGTTTCCCATGCGACGTTCCCCAATAGTGGTATCAGAGCTAGGTCTATGTGTAGATGAGATCTCGAGTAGAACACAAAGGAGTTTGTGGGCGTTGATATTCAGATTGCTTCCTCCCTTGGTCTTTTCTTGTTTCGGCGGTATTGTGGGATGAAGCGGTTCGGACCAACATTACTCGTACGCTTACGAGAGACCGGTTCCATCAACTGACATGTAACTTCGTTGCATAAAGATGGCTGGCGGGTGTCTGTCTCTCCTACTTTAGTCTGATCGGATTTGACAAAGACGGTCCTTGAGAAGGTTGAAAAGCAATTTTTGTATCACCGTTGTGGTTTTTGCGTAGGTAAGAATTGTTCTTGCTAGATACCCGTAGCAGCCACGTAAAACTTGCAACAACAATTAGAGGACGTCTAACTTGTTTTTGCAGGGTATGTTGTGATGTGATATGGCCAATTTCATGATGAGATATATGTGATGTATGAGATGATCATGTGTTGTATAGAATATCACGACTTGCATGTCGATGAGTACGGCAACTGGCAGGAGCCATAGAGTTGTCTTTAATTATTTTCGCCGTTTTGCTTTACTTTATCGCTTTGAGTTAGCAATAGTCGTGGAAGCAACAGTCGGCGCGACAACGTCATGGCGACACGTTGATGGAGATCAAGATGATGGAGATCATGGTGTCATGCCGGTGACGATGGAGATCATGCCGATGCTTTGGAGATGGAGATCAAAAGCACAAGTTCATGGCCATATCATGTCACTTATGATTTGCATGTGATGTTAATCCTTTTATGCATCTTATTTTGCTTAGGATGACGGTAGCATTATAAGGTGATCCCTCACTTAAATTTTAAGATAAAATTGTGTTCTCCCCGAGTGTGCACCGTTGCGAAAGTTCGTCGTTTCGAGACACCACGTGATGATCGGGTGTGATAGACTCTACGTTCGCATACAACGGGTGCAAGCTAGTGTTGCACGTGCGGAACACTCGGGTTAAACTTGACGAGCCTAGCATGTACAGACATGGCCTCGGAACACAAGAGACCGAAAGGTCGAACATGAGTCATATAGTAGATATGATCAACATGAAGATGTTCACCATTGAAACCACCTCAACTCACGTGATGATCGGACTTGAGTTGGTGGATTTGGATCATGTGACACTCGAATGACCGGAGGGATGTCAATTTGAGTGGGAGTTTTTAAGTAATATGATTAACTAAACTCATTATCTTAAACAATAGTCTAAGTTGTCTTTGCTATATTTATGTTGTAGATCATGGCTCACGCAGTAGCACCCCTGAATTTTAATGCGTTCCTAGAGAAAGCTAAGTTGAAAGATGATGGAAGTAACTTTGTGGACTAGGCCCGTAATCTAAGGATTATCCTTACGGCTTCCCAGAAGGCTTATGTCCTTGATGCACCGCTTGGTGATCCACCCGCTCCAGTTGAGTCTCTAGACGTTGTGAACGCCTGGCAGGCTCGCTCTGATGATTACTCAATAGTTCAATGTGCAATCTTGTATGGCTTAGAACCGGGACTTCAAAGACGTTTTGAACGTCATGGAGCATATGAGATGTTCCAGGAGTTGAGGTTTATCTTTCAGAAGAATGCCCGGATCGAGAGGTATGAGACCTCCGATAAGTTCTATACTTGCAAGATGGAGGAGAACGGGTCTGTTAGTGATCACATACTCAGAATGTCTGGGTACTCCACCCGTCTGGCTGAATTAGGGATGCCCCTTCCGCCAGAGGCTATCACTGACAGAGTTCTTCAATCATTGCCACCTAGCTACAAGAGCTTCGTGTTGAACTATAACATGCACGGGATGAACAAGTCAGTCGCCGAGCTGTTTGCGATGCTGAAAGTCGCTGAGTCTGAAATTCAGAAGGAGCACCAAGTGTTGATGGTCAATAAAACCACTAGTTTCAAGAAAAATGGCAAGGGTAAGAAGGGTAACTCCAAGAAGAGTGGCAAAGCAGTTGCTCCTCCCGTGAAGAAACCCAAGGCTGGACCCAAACCAGAAACTGTGTGCTTTCATTGCAAGGGAACTGGACACTGGAAGCGGAACTGCCCCAAGTATTTGGCTGACAAGAAGGCGGCCAACAACAAACAAGGTATATATGATATACATGTTATTGATGTGTACCTTACCAACTCTCGTTGTAGTGCCTGGGTATTTGATACCGGTGCGGTTGCTCACATTTGCAACTCTAAACAGGAACTGCGGAATAGACGGAGGCTGGCAAAGGATGAAGTGACGATGCGCGTGGGAAATGGTTCCAAGGTTGATGTGATCGACGTCGGCATGCTCACTCTTCGATTACCATCGGGATTAGTGATGAACCTGAATAATTGTTATTTAGTGCCTGCGTTAAGCATGAACATTATATCTGGATCTTGTTTATTGCGAGACGGTTACTCATTTAAATCAGAGAATAATGGTTGTTCTATTTATATGAGTAATATCTTTTATGGTCATGCACCCGAAGTGAGGGGTTTATTCTTATTTAATCTCGGTAGTAATGATACACATGTTCATAACATTGATGCCAAAAGATGTAGAATTGATAATGATAATACCACTTTCTTGTGGCACTGCCGTTTAGGTCATATTGGCGTAAAACGCATGAGGAAGCTCCATGCTGATGGACTTTTGGAGTCACTTGATTTTGAATCACTTGACACATGCGAGCCATGCCTCATGGGCAAGATGACTAAAACGCCGTTCTCTGGAACAATGGAACGGGCAAGTGACTTGTTGGAAATCATACATACTGATGTGTGCGGCCCGATGAGCATTGAGGCGCGCGGTGGTTATCGTTACTTTCTCACCTTCACTGATGACTTAAGTAGATATGGGTATATTTACTTAATGAAACACAAGTCTGAAACGTTTGAAAAGTTCAAACAATTTCAGAGTGAAGTTGAGAATCATCGTAACAAGAAGATTAAATTCCTACGATCTGATCGAGGAGAAGAGTATCTGAGTTATGAGTTTGGCAGTCACTTAAGACAGTGTGGAATTGTTTCACAATTAACACCGCCTGGAACACCACAGCGTAATGGTGTGTCCGAACGTCGTAATCGAACCTTATTAGATATGGTGCGATCTATGATGTCTCTTGCTGATTTGCCACTATCGTTTTGGGGTTATGCATTAGAGACAGCTGCATTCACTTTAAATAGGGCACCATCGAAATCCGTTGAGACGACGCCATATGAACTTTGGTTTGGCAAGAAGCCAAAGCTGTAGTTTCTTAAAGTTTGGGGATGTGATGCTTATGTCAAAAAGCTTCAGCCTGAAAAGCTGGAACCCAAAGCGGAGAAATGCGTCTTCATAGGATACCCAAAAGAGACAGTTGGGTATACCTTCTACCTCAGATCCGAAAGCAAAGTGTTTGTCGCTAAAAAACGGAACATTTCTTGAGAAAGAGTTTCTCTCGAAAGAATTGAGTGGGAGGAAGATAGAACTTGATGAGGTTGTTGAACCTTTACTTCAACCTGAGAGTAGCGCAGCGCAGAAATATGTTTCTGTAGAGCCTACATCAGCTGAAGAGGAAGTTGATGATGATCATAAAGCTTCGGATCAAGTTGCTATCGAACCTCGTAGGTCGACAAGGACGCGTACTGCTCCTGAGTGGTACGGCAACCCTGTCTTAGAGGTCATGTTGTTGGACAACGATGAACCTACGAGCTATGGAGAAGCGATGATGGGCCCGGATTCCGAGAAGTGGTTAGAGGCCATGAAATCTGAGATGGGATCCATGTATGAAAACAAAGTGTGGACTTTGGAAGTATTACCTGAAGGGCGTAAGGCCATTCAGAACAAATGGATCTTTAAGAGGAAGACGGACGCGGACGGTAATGTCACCGTCTATAAAGCTCGACTTGTGGCAAAGGGTTTTTCACAAGTTCAAGGAGTTGACTACGATGAGACCTTCTCACCCGTAGCGATGCTTAAGTCCGTCAGAATCATGTTAGCAATAGCTGCCTTTTTCGATTATGAAATTTGGCAGATGGATGTCAAAACAGCATTCCTTAACGGTTTCCTTAAGGAAGAGTTGTATATGATGCAACCAGAAGGTTTTGTCGATCCAGAGAATGCTGACAAAGTTTGCAAACTCCAGCGATCCATTTATGGACTGGTGCAAGCATCTCGGAGTTGGAATCTTTGCTTTGATGAGGTGATCAAAGCCTTCGAGTTTATACAAGTTTACGGAGAAGCTTGTATTTACAAGAAAGTGAGTGGGAGCTCTATAGCGTTTCTAATATTATATGTGGATGACATATTACTGATTGGAAACAATATAAAAATGTTGGAAAGCGTGAAGGAATATTTGAACAAGAGTTTTTCAATGAAGGACCTAGGAGAAGCTGCTTTCATATTAGGCATCAAGATCTATAGAGATAGATCAAGACGTTTAATAGGACTTTCACAAAACACATACCTTGATAAGATTTTGAAGAAGTTCAAAATGGATCAATCCAAGAAGGGGTTCTTGCCTGTTTTGCAAGGTGTGAAGTTGAGTAAGACTCAATGCCCAGTGACTGCAGAAGATAGAGAAAAGAAGAGTGGCATCCCCTATGCTTCAGCCATAGGCTCTATCATGTATGCAATGCTGTGCACAAGACCCGATGTCAGCCTTGCCATAAGTATGGTCGGAAGGTTTCAAAGTGATCCAGGAATAGAACACTGGACGGCGGTCAAGAATATCCTGAAGTACATGAAAAGGACTAAGGACATGTTTCTCGTTTATGGAGGTGATCAAGAGCTCGCCGTAAAGGGTTACGTCGATGCAAGCTTTGACACTGATCCGGATGACTCTAAGTCGCAAACCGGATACGTATTTATTCTTAATGGGGGTGCGGTTAGCTGGTGCAGTTCCAAGCAAAGCGTGGTAGCTGATTCTACATGCGAAGCGGAGTACATCGCTGCCTCGGAGGCGGCGAAGGAAGGTGTCTGGATGAAGGAGTTCATGACAGATCTTGGAGTAGTGCCTAGTGCGCTTAACCCAATGACTCTGTTTTGTGATAATACTGGTGCCATTGCTCTAGCCAAGGAACCAAGATTTCACAAGAGGACCAGACACATAAAGCGACGTTTCAATTCCATCCGCGATTACATCAAGGAGGACGACATAAATATTTGCAAAGTACACACGGATCTGAATTTTGCAGATCCGATGACTAAACCTCTTCCAAGGGCTAAACATGAACAACACCAGAACTACATGGGTGTTCGATTCATTACAATGTAAATCACATAGTGATGTGAACTAGATTATTGACTCTAGTGCAAGTGGGAGACTGTTGGAAATATGCCCTAGAGGCAATAATAAATTGGTTATTATTATATTTCCTTGTTCATGATAATTGTTTATTATCCATGCTATAATTGTATTGATTGGAAACTCAAATACATGTGTGGGTACATAGACAACACTGTGTCCCTAGTAAGCCTCTAGTTAACTAGCTCGTTGATCAAAAGATGGTGAAGGTTTCCTAGCCATGAACATGAGATGTCATTTGATAACGGGATCACATCATTAGGAGAATGATGTGATGGACAAGACCCAAACTATAAACGTAGCATATGATCGTGTCAGTTTATTGCTATTGTTTTCTGCATGTCAAGTATCTGTTCCTATGACCATGAGATCATGCAACTCACTGACTCCAGAGGAATACCTTGTGTGTATCAAACGTCGCAACGTAACTGGGTGACTATAAAGATGCTCTACAGGTATCTCCGAGGGTGTCTGTTGGGTTGGCATGGATCAAGACTCGGATTTGTTACTCCATGTAACGGAGAGGTATCTCAGGGCCCACTCGGTAATACAACATCACAATGAGCCTTGCAAGCAATGTGACTAAAGTGTTAGCCACAAGATCTTGTATTACGGACCGAGTAAAGAGACTTGCCAATAACGAGATTGAACTAGGTATAGAGATACCGACGATCGAATCTCGGGCAAGTAACATACCGAAGAACAAAGGGAACAGCATACGGGATTAACTGAATCCTTGACATAGAGGTTCGACCGATATAGATCTTCGTAGAATATGTAGGAACCAATATGGGCATCCAGGTCCCGCTATTGGTTATTGACCGTAGAGGTGTCTCGGTCATGTCTACATAGTTCTCGAACCCGCAGGGTCTACACACTTAACGTTTGGTGACGATTAGTATAGTTGAGTTATTGTGTTGGTGACCGAAGGTTGTTCGGAGTCCCGGATAAAATCCCGGACATGACGAGGATCTCCGGAAGAGTCCGGAGGTAAAGATTGATATATGTGATAATAGTGTTTTGATCTCCGGAAGGGTTCCGGAATTCACCGGAAGGGGTTCCGGATGTTTACCGAAGTGTTCGGGTGCAGCAACACTTTATATGGGCCAAAGGGGTAAAGCCCACGAGGTATTGGAAAGTGCAAAAGGAAGTTTTGCTGCTGCCTTAAGCGGTACTACCGCTAGTAAGGCAGTACTACCGCGTAAGCGGTACTACCGCTTGCGTGAAGCGGTACTACCGCTCATGAGCGGTACTACCGCTTGTACGCGGTACTGCTGGAATCCGAGTGGGACTCTTTCCGTGTGGGCCAAACCGACCTTGTGCAGGCAAAACCGACCTTGTGGAGGCTTTCTCTCCAAGTTTAGACCCCAGGGCTCAACATATAAATAGAGGGGAGGGCTAGCACACGGGACACATCAAGATTTCCCAAGCCGTGTGTCGGCAACCCTAACCCTCTAGTTCCTCCCGTCATAATCTCCGTAGTGCTTGGCGAAGCCCTGCAGAGATTGTTCCTCACCACCATCACCACGCCGTCGTGCTGCCGGAACTCATCCACTACTTCACCATCGCTCGCTGGATCGAGGAGGTGAAGGCGTCATCAAGCCGTACGTGTGTTGAACGCGGAGGTGCCGTCCGTTCGGCGCTAGATCGTGTTTGGATCGAGGGACGACTTGCGATTTGGATCGCGAAGACGTTCGACTACATCAACCGCGTTTCTTAACGCTTCCGCTTAGCGATCTACAAGGGTATGTAGATTCACTCTCCCTCTCGTAGATGCTCATCACCATGGATAGATCTTGCGTGTGCGTAAGAAAATTTTTGTTTCCCATGCGACATTCCCCAACACAGGCATCACGTCCGAGACAAGTAGACCGACTCCTGCCTGCATCTACTACTATTACTCCACACATCGACCGCTATCCAGCATGCATCTAGTGTATTAAGTCCATAAAGAACGGAGTAACGCCTTAAGCAAGATGACATGATGTAGACAAAGTAAACTCACGCATGAATAAACCCCATCTTTTTATCCTTAATAGCAACGATACATATGTGTCATGTCCCTTTCTCTCACTTGGATTGAGCACCGCAAGATCGAACCCATTACAAAGCACATCTTCCCATGGCAAGATAAATCAATCTAGTTGGCCAAACCAAATCAATAGATCGGAGAAGAAATACGAAGCTATAATAATCATGCGTAAAAGAGTTCAGGGAAAACTCAAATAATATTCATGGATAATCTGATCATAAACTCACAATTCATCGAATCCCAACAAACACACCGCAAAAAGCGATTACATCGGATAGAACTCCAAGAACATCGAGGAGAACATTGTAATGAAGATCAAAAAGAGAGAAGAAGCCATCTAGCTACTAACTATGGACCCGAAGGTCTGTGGTAAACTACTCACGCATCATCGGAAGGGCAGCAAGGTTGATGTAGAGCCCCTCCGTGATCGATTCCTCCTCCGACGGAGCACCGGAAAAGGCCTCCAGATGGGATCTCTCGAGAACAGAAACTTGCGGCGGCGGAAAAAGTATTTTGTGGACTCCTCTGTTGGTTTCCCGATTTTTGGGAATTTATAGTGATGGAATTAGGTCAAAAGAGTCAGAGGTGGGCCCACGAGGCACCAGGGCGCGCCTGCCCCCCCCCCTAAGCGCGCCCTGGTGGCTCGTGGCCACCTCCTGGATCTTCTGGCCTCCTCCCGAAGCTTCTAGTGTTTGTTATGTCCAGAAAAAAAAACTCCAAAAAGTTTCGTGGCATTTGGACTTCGTTTGGTATTGATATTCTATAAAACCAAAAATAGGCAAAAAAACAGCAACTGGCACTGGGCACTAATTAATAGGTTAGTCCCAAAAAATGATATATAATTGCTGTAAATGTATATAAAAATATCCAAGATTGATAATAGAACAGCATAGAACAATCAAAAATTATAGATACGTTGGAGACGTATCAGTCGGTTAGGGTGATTCTGGTAGTCACGCCTAGAATTTACTCTGCCACCACACGTCAACAATTTATGCTAGACCACGCATACTACTATTAAGACAATGTTACACAAGTAATTTACAAACTTACTACGCCATACAACTGCTACTACGAAAATACAGGGTAACATGGCCACTAAGGCTCTACAACAATTCTGGTGGACTCAGTCCACCTCGTTGACATCTAGCCGGGCGGGTCTGGCAGGTATCGAGGCTTCTCCGTGAGCTTCAGTGTCGGAGCTGGCCGGGGTCGGATGGGGAGCTACAGGGCTGGGGTAGCGGTGGTGTCCCTCGCGGGGTGTCGTGGCCACAGTCCCGTTGGAGTAAGTCTCCAAGAGATGACGGAGTTCCCCGGGGGAGACGAAGGCATTGCCCAGATGGATAACAGGGACAGATTCCGAGGGCTCGATCGGTCTCCCGAACAGCACTATCGGGGTGTCGGTGACGGTTGCAGCTACTCTTCTTACCGGAGTCAGGAGAGCGAGCGTCCTGTGGGACGCAATCAGATCAAGGGTGACCTGATCGAATAGTGCCTCTTGCGCTCTCAGGTAGCGCACCAGATGCACTAGAGCGGGATCCGTCTCATGGTCTCCGTTGGCGACTTGGGTCGGGCTACCATAGCTTTCACAACTAGGGTAGTAGTAGAAAGGTCGGATGTTAACCCTCGGCGACAAATGCCGGAGATTAACTATAGCCTCTCGGGCTGCAAGTTGGATGGCTTGGGGCTCGCCGGAGGTCGTCTTCCCGGTGAACTGGTAGGGGCGTTCTTGTGTGGTGCCCCTCCCGTAGATGTGCACCATGGCCCAAAAGTGGTGGATGGCATCACTCGTGTGCTCCTGGTATACAACATACTCCGGGGGCTCTTCTATGCCAAAAGCTCGACGGGTGAGATTGGCGAGGATGACTACAAAGTCTCCAAGCTCGGCTACGGTGGTTGATACGTCTCCAACGTATCTATAATTTTTTATTGTTCCATGCTATTATAGTATCAATCTTGGATGTTTTTATATGCAATTATATATCATTTTTTGGGACTAACCTATTAACCCAGTGCCTAGTGCCAGTTGCTATTTTCTGCTTGTTTTTGGCTTTCCAGAGAAACAATACCAAATGAAGTCCAAATGCCACGAAACTTTTTGGAGATTTGTTTTGGACACAAGAAACCTGGGAAGCTTTGGGAGGAGGCCAGAAGCCTCACGGAGGCTTCACAAGGCACTAGGGCGCGCCCCGGGGGGGGCGCCGTGCTACCTTGTGGGGCCCACGTGACTCCGTTTGACCTAATTCCACTTCTATAAATTCACAAATATTGGGAAACCCCAAAAGAGCCAGAAGAGAAAACCTTTCCGCCGCCGCAAGCCTCTGTTCTTCCGTGACCCCATCTGGAGGCCTTTTCCGGTACTCTGCCGGAGGGGGAATCGATCACGGAGGGCTTCTACATCAACCTTGCTGCCCTTCCGATGATGTGTGAGTAGTTTACCACAGACCTACGGGTCCATAGCTAGTAGCTAGATGGCTTCTTCTCTCTCTTTGATCTTCAATACAATGTTCTCCTCGATGTTCTTGGAGTTCTATCCGATGTAATCTTCTTTTGCGGTGTGTTTGTAGGGATCCGATGAATTGTGAGTTTATGATCAGATTATTCATGAGAAATATTTGAGTCTTCTCTGAACTCTTTTATGCATGATTGTTATAGCTTTGTATTTCTCTCCGATCTATCGGTTTAGTTTGGCCTACTAGATTGATTTATCTTGCAATGGGAGAGGTGCTTTGTGATGGGTTCAATCTTGCGGTGCTCAATCCCAGTGACAGAAAGGGACATGACACGTATTTGTATTGTTGCCATTAAGGATAAAAAGATGGGGTTTATTCATATTGCTTGAATTTGCTTCTCTACATCATGTCATCTTGCTTAAGGCGTTACTCTGTTTCATACTTAATACCCTAGATGCTTGCTGGATAGCGGTCGATGGGTGGAGTAATAGTAGTAGATGCAGGTAGGAGTCGGTCTACTTGTCTCGGACATGATGCCTATATACATGATCATTGCCATGAATCCGTCATAATTATTTTCTTTTCTATCAATTGCCCAACAGTAATTTGTTTACCCACCGTATGTTTATGTGCTCAAGAGAGAGCCTCTAGTGAAAACTATGGTCCCCGGGTCTATCTTTATTATATAAAAAACCTAAAAATACTTTTATTTTAATTAGTAGTTTAGTTTATCTATTTACCTCGATAAGATTTAATCCTTGCAAATAACCGCTAAGAGGATTGACAACCCTCTTATTTGCGTTGGGTGCAAGTGTTTGCTCTTATGTGTGCAGGTGCGCTTAACGGAATTTTGCTTGGTTCTCCTACTGGATTGATAACCTTGGTTCTTAACTGAGGGAAATACTTATGTCTACTGTACTGCATCATCCTCTCCTCTTCGGGGAAATACCAACACAGACTACAAGTAGCAGTGGTCTCGTTACGAACGATGGGACCAGGCATCTTGGTGATTGGATTATCGAACTGAGAGTGAGGTTGTGGTGTGCTGAGTTGTGGCAAGGATTCCTTTATAGGTCAGTGGAGTCTTCCATCGTACGCTTGTGGATGGGACCACTCAGGTGTCGGCCACAGGCACACGGCCTGTGGGCAGGGCTGATAGGTTGGGCACCAACTATCAAAAGATGTTGGCTGGCCACTGTGTAGGCTTATCGGATGAGATGGGCTTGACTACGGACAGGAAAGGTTTTAGATGGTGTGGAAAACTAGGGATAGCGACCAGGCTAAGATAGGATTAGCCAATGGTCAGCCTGGCTCTGATACCAAGGTTGTCGGGGCCGGATTTCCGGGACACAATATCCCAGAAATTAACCCCTCGTGTCATCACCAACCCCAAGATCATTTGTTACTGGTGGACACGTCCTTGTTACAGATTACCAAGCAATTACAAGAATTGGATACAAGACCATAAAGGTCTAATGATACAACATTGATTTCTAACAGCGGATGGCAGAAGCGGGTAGCGGATCTCCATCTCTGGTGGGGCTCCATTCCCACAGGAACAGCTGACCTGGATAACTCCTATCCCGCATGGCTGCTATCTCCGATTCCTAGGTTGCGGGGTGTGCCTTCGTAGTGCTCTTCTCCTAATCGTGATCTGGCCAAGACAATAGCCAGGGACAAGCCAGTGAGTACGTTTGAATGTACTCGCAAACATCATGAACAAAAGATATACCGAATGCAACTGGGAGCATATGATCATGATGAACTAAATTATATGCATATGCTGACTGAAATTAAAGCATGGCATGATAAATATCAATATGGTGTGAATGGTTAAATATATATCATTTTAGTAATAAACCAAGAAATATAATATGAAATATCGGGCGTTAGACCGCCCGAGGATTCCAAGAAAATAAAATGGAACATCGGGCATTAGACCGCCCGAGGATTTCCAAGATAAATGCCAAACGGGTGTCTGAATGCGACGCCTCGAGAGGTCTTGAAAAGAAATGCCAAACGGGTGTCTGAATGTGACGCCTCGAGAGGTCTTGAAAAGAAATGAGTATCCAGGTGGCACAACCATCCCAAGAGATACTCAAAGAAAAATAGAAATGAGTATCCAAGTGGCACAACCATCCCAAGAGATACTCAATAAAAATAGAAATGAGTATCCAGGTGGCACAACCATCCCAAGAGATACTGAAAGAAAAATAGAAATGAGTATCCAGGTGGCACAACCATCCCAAGAGATATTCAATAAAAATAGAAATGGGTATCCAGGTGGCACAACCATCCCAAGAGATACTCAATAAAAATAGAAATGAGTATCCAGGTGGCACAACCATCCCAAGAGATACTCAGGGTTACATATAAGAGAAAAGGGTTAGTCCACAGTAATATTCATGTTAACAATAATATTCATGATAGCATCAGTAGTGACAATAATCATACATTAAAAGTGGATCATGATCAGTTATATTATTTCCTCCGAAAACCGACACTAAGACCGACACTTGACCAACCCAGACTGTAGTCCTTTACCGCGGACACGGCTATTCAAATAGGTTTTAAAACTCTGCAGAGGGTGTACTCTTTACCCACAAGTAAAGGATTTCTTTAGTCAACCCCGAAACGTTGACTAATTCCAATCACGGTTTTTAGGTTGCAAACACACCTAACCAGCACACACCATATTAACTTTCCTGATGCCAGGAATCACCCAAAGCATCGTTCAAGAAAAACTCTAAGACGGGGAGACCACCGTCTCGAATAGCACGGGATCACAATTTATAACGCGCGAAATACAAGGGGTGCCCCCCTCTCGGCACAGTCGGATACACCCATGCCCCCTGACCCGATGACTGGCATTAGACCTGGATCCTGGAAACCTTCATCGTGGCCCCTCTGTACGGTGTGCGCAGGAAAGGGGTTAACAACTTACTGAACCATACCCTACCTGTGGCAGGGACAAGTGGCAGCATGAGACAAGTATGGGGGTTACCGGAACAAGACTCGATCTATGGTCGACTCAGGAGGTTTAAGTTTTCCTGCAGTGGTTAGTACAATATATTTTCTTGGTAGTACCCAACAGGGTCACTATCTGGCATGTCCCAACATGCCATCACTGATCATTCTCATCACAATGAGATTTCAGTCTCACGGTCATTTTTCTCTTGTGACTGATTCTTTCCTGCAGGTTAGTTCCGGACCAACATGGACATCTGTGGCAGGTGAGAACAATCACCCTCACTCATGTTTCAGGTCTAAGTGAGGTTAACAAAATATCAATGGATCATGCATGCAAAAATAGCATTATGCAAGTTTCATTCAAAATTATCATAATCATGATTCAAACATCCTAGCTAGCAAACTACCATATCAAGTGTTCAAGATGCTTGCCTTAAGCATGCAGAAAGATTGGGTGCACTCCAAAACTTTTGAAAAGTTTCTTCCCTCCATTTTTCCTATTTTCAAAATATTGCAAATATCACATAATTTGAAAACAGTACAAAAAATGTTTGGAAAATTTTGAAATAAATATTAAAATAAACTAGATGAAAAATAAAGATTGTAGGAAAAAGAATCAGTTCATTTGGAGTTGTAGTTAAAAAGTTAGAGCTAGTCAAAGTTGTAGTCAAAACCTGATTTTTAATAAAAATATAAAAAGAAAACGTTTCGGCAGCGAATACGCTTTCGAAGGAGGAAGACGTATTCTGTGGAATACGCCTTCACTTAACCGGCTCGAGTGTGACCTCCAGTCACTGACGGTGGGTCCCGCGGGCCCACTGGTCAGGTTTGACCAGGTCGCCTCGCGCCCTCTCTCTCTCTCTCCTGTCGAAGAGAGGCGGGACTCCGGCAGTCCTCGCCGGCGAACGGCGGCGCCGTTCGGGAAGCTGAGGCCACCCACGAGCTCAAGAGACCCTGGCGATCCTCCCGGTGTTCCGCACGTCCTCCGGAGAGCACCAGGTCACCGGCGGCGAGTTTCCCCGAGGCACTCCGGCGGAGCTCGAAGAGGGCTTTCATCCACGGCGTTCCTCCGGCGAAATTGGCGAGGGGGGTGGACTCTAGAGTCGACGAGGAAGCTACTGGTGGAGATAACGGGGAGGGGGAGGCTCTGGTGGCGTGGGAATCTTCGAGACAGTGGCGGCAGTCGGCTTGGCCGGAAACGAGGAAGACGGCCATTCCCGGCCGTTTGGTTGCTTTGGGTGGCCTACAAAAGGGGTGGAGGAATGCCCCTGAGCGCAGCGAGCTCGGGGTGGCTTTTATAGGGAGGGGGAGGTGGTACTGCGGTTCCAGAGAAGGGACGCGTCGGTGGCGGCCATTGATGGCGGAACGACGGGCGGTGGCGGGGTCAGTGGAGGGTTTGGTGAGGGCGGTGGCAGTGGTCGGGCGAGCTGGGAGGTCAGGAAGGCGCCAGGTGGCTTGGGAGGGCCGTGGCTTCCCGAATCGATACACGGCGGCGGTCGGCCATTGATGGCTTCCCGCGGTCGGTGGCGAGGCCAGTATGGACGGTGAAGGTCGGTGACGGCCTGCAATAATGGTGGAGCATGCTGGCAGCTCCTGGCTGGCGCCAGGTGTGCTGGGCGGTGCCGTATCCGAGTGGAGGACGGCGGCGGCGGCTCGGGACGGCGGCTGGCCGGTGCTGAGGTCAAGGAGGGGGTACGGGGGATGTTGGGGCAGGTGCGGGCGGCTACCAGGGGTTGCGGGGCAGGCCGGGGAAGGCAGCAGCGGGGAGGCAGAGCTCAGGCGCCGGCGGGTGCAACATGGGCGCTCTGGCCACGTCCAGTGCACACACGCAGTGTGCTCGGCCAAATGCCAGGGCACGCTAGGCTGCTCCAACTGAGCTCAATTTTGGTAGGGTGGCAAGTCTTTGTTTGGGTAGAGTGTTGGACATGATAGTTTAGCCAAATGACCAAGTGTTCAATGCAGTTTAGGAAGAGGCAAAATTTATGTCATGCACACAAGGTGCTCGACAGATTGCTAGGGCTATCTAGGAGTTTTTGTAGAGTGTGAAAATTGACAGGAGGATATCTTCTTACATGATAAAGAGGGTGGCAGGGTTGGTTTGGCAGAATAAGAAAGTGTCTAGTGCAAGTTTTACCAAAATTCAGTTCTGGACAGAAACTACAGGGAATTGTTTGGTGTGCTTAAGTTATGCTAATGGAGCTGGTCTTTTGGACTTAAGGGTTTGGTTAGAAGGACTGTAAGGTGGAAAAATTTCAGAATTTTTGGAGCAAGGAAAATTGGGGTTGCAGTTATAACTCTAGAATGGCACAGAATTGAAAAGAGGAAGTTTTGCTCAAAATTTTCAAAGGACCATGATGGGTTTTTGCATAAAAGTGATCTATAGGCATCACATGACCCCTCATAATTTTTGTGGAATTTTAGGAGAATTATTTAAAATAGCTATAGTGCAACAGGAGCATTTCAAAGCTTGAAAAATGCTATTAAAAGAATTATTTTGGGCAAATTTTATTCTGAAAATATTTCCTACTGTTATTAAAATATAAATTAAATGATTTAAGAAAACTACCAAAGCCCACAATATTTTCCAAATAATTTTCTATGGAGGGATGAATTTTGGAAAACAGAAAACAGGAGAGAATCTGGAATCATTAAAAGACCTAATATAAATCAAAATTTTATTTCTGGCCAAATTTTACTTAATAAAAACATGATTAAATTTTTGGGGTGTTACAGTCTCGGATGACTTTTGGGCCATGGAAGTGCGGAGGATCTCGGGCCCCCTCCGGCGAGAGGGACCCTGTTCTCGTTCTTGTTAGGTTTAGTGTCTTGGTTGGGACTGTTTGGCGGCGGCGATGTCCCTCAGTAGGAATAATGTCTCCCACGTTCTATCCCCGCTCCGATAGCGCGTCTAGCGTCGTCGGAGGGCGTGTGGTGGTGTGTTTCCGTCGGATCTCGTGGGATTCGATCGGTGCTGGTCTTCGGTGGATCTGTTTGGATCCGGTCTTCGTCTTGGTTTGGGTGTTTATAAGTTTGATGCTTCCGATCTACGACTTTCTTTATTGGCGATGGCTGCTGCTCTGGTGCGCTGGTCCTACGGGGCCTTAGTACGACGACTTCCCGACTGTCTACTACAACAAGGTTTGCCCGACTCCAGCGAGGGAGGGGCGATGACGGCGGCGCTCCTTCGGCTCGCTCTAATGCTTGTAGTCGTCGCTAGGTGGTCCACGGACCTGGTTGTGATTTTTATTATCTCTGGTGTTCTTTGTACTACCATGATTAGAGATGAATAGATCAGATATTTCTCACGCAAAAAAAAAGAACTCGGACTAAGGGATACAACGATTTTTCATATCACACTACACATATCCATTCGCTCACAACATGGCAGCGGGGTTCCACCACTGGAAACAATAACGGAGCAACAGAAGCCCAGGTCCCTCTGCCCCTATTTTTACAACAACGTGGAAACGGGCCTCGTCAGTGATAGATCAACCACTCCATGCTAACGACAGAGACAATAATTCCACTTAGCCAATAATTAACCCATGGATCCATCTTTCCGATTACCATAATTAGCATCGGCTAGCTGGCGACGGATCGATCGCACCGGGAGGCCGGCGGGCACTGCTTCCGCTGGGGACAAGCCTGCCGGCACTGCAACCGCATGTGCTCTCCTGCACGCAGCATCGCGTCGCGTTCGCACCAAGGAAAAAAAAATAGCGTGCTATACAAAATAGCGGCGTCCCTGAAAATATGCTATTAGCACGCTATTAGCGGCGTCCCTGAAACATTGTACATATATCAATTTAGCGAGACGATTCTCAATATGCTATAGCGTGCTATTAACGGCGCTATAGCGCGCTATTTTTTTAACTAGTTCGCACGCCAAATCAGCAGCGGCGTGCATGCGATGCAGATGACAATGAGGACGATCGATGGATGGATCATGGATCAGATTCAGATCTGCTGCCAGAGTGAGTGAGTGCCAGGATGTCCACCCGTCCGGAGATCTCTCCGCATGCAGATCTTGGCCGTTGCGTACGTACAGTGTCGTACGCTACGTACGTCCGCCGTATCCGTTCCATGGTCGATGGATGGATCGATCTACAGGCTGGACATGCAGGCAGCGCATGTGTTTGTGTGCTATGGATCAGCAAGACAATTAACCAGCTCCGAGAAATTCGTCGATTAACCGGTGATGGCTCACGTTTTTCACATTACCCGTAGGTGTAGCACTTTTGCTTCCTGTAGTAGTACTACTGATAGTGAAGCTTACCACTCGCCTTCCGGCCCGGCCAGACTCAACCACCACCACCTGGTTCCTCGCACTCCGGTGGGAGGGGGGCCGTGGTTTTCTTCTCCGGCGCCAGCAGTTTCCCCCACCCTAGACCCTAAGAGCATCTACATCCGGCGCCTTAAACACGCCTCGTACGCCCAGGCGGGCCGCCCGGTCACTGATCGGTCATGATTTTTTCGACCCAGCCGGGCGCCTTAAAGGGGCCTCAAACGCCCGGGCTGACCAGCACCCCCCATATCCAGACCAAATATGGGGCGGATATGGGGGCGCCCGGGCACGCCCGCCACGTCGGCCTGGCCCGCGCTGGCCCGCCCCGACCCCACATATATTCGTCCCCATCCTCTCGCGGACCAAACCCTAGCCACTTCACACTCCTCTTCCCTCCACTCCCTCCGCCACCCGAGCTCACCTCCATCGATTTCCAGGTGGATCCGGCATGGCGGGCAGCGGATCTGACTCCGACCAGTCCGGATCCATCGACTGGGGTGTCATCCCGTGAGGATTGGAGGAGGCATTGGCGGTCCGCATTGCACTCCACCGCTCCCGGGAGGACAGCGCCCGGTCGACGGACGGATCTGTCCACCGCGACTCTATAGCGTCGGCTCAACGTGCGCTCGGGTCCTCTGGAGATGGATCATCGCGGTCCCGGTGGCCGGAAAATCTCTCCTTCCCCATCACCGGTCGGGCAGACTATGAGTCCCACCGGGAATGGGCAGCCCGCCGTGGGAAGGAGAGGATGAGGGCCGTCGAGGCCCGTATCGCGGCCGAAATGGCGGCCGCGGAGGCGGCTGATGCGGCGGCACGGGCGGCCGCAGAGGAGGAAGCCATCCGCGCCCGCATTCTGAAGAAACGGCAGCGGAGGAACACGCGCGCCCTCGTCCGAGAGCAGAATCGGGCGGTCCGTGCCATGGCCGGACTGCCACAGAAGGAGAAGGAGGACAGCGACGGCGAGGGCAGCTCCGGCGACGAGCAGACCCGGCTCGATCCCTACTGCGTCTTCGACCGGTACTTTCGCGAGAAGGACGGTAAGGGCACCGGGAAGGGCAAGGGCAGCCGTGGATGACCTCCACCATAGCCAAACATGCCAAATTTTGGTAGTCCGATGGCATGTAGTAGTGATAGATTAGCCGGACGGGGTAGCCGGCCGATGTGTGTAATGCATCGACGTAGTTGCATGAGTTTGTATGGATTTGAGATATGATAATTGAGGTGTCCGGATGTGAATTGCATTATTTAAGGGGTGCCCAGTCAGTGTCCGTGGACGCGCCCCGCATCTTCGCCTCTCCCATCGCGGCCTCCCCCACGAAGGATCGGAGCATGCACATGCAAAACTCGACGCAGATCTGGAAAAATCACTCACGGTCGTCTGAGCTTTAACCAAGCCGTTAAATAAGCTAGGCCATCCTACAGATACAGTGAGTCAGTGAGGCACATGCACACAGGCGTACCTACAGGCTACAGTCTATCTACTGCAATAATGCACACGTACGTACGTACGTCCCTGCGTACGTACGTGGGCGTGCAAACTCGACCAATACGAGTTAACCCTGCTTGCCCACATCAACGGATCGGCCCCTTGTGGTACGTTGCTGATCTTCGCGTACATGCATGCCAGGTCGCCTTCTCTAGCACTCTACTCCCGGCGTCCATGTCAGCACGTCACCGGCAGTACTCCGTCCGTTTTTACTTACTCTGCCATAATAGTTATAGTAAGTCGACTGAATTTGCAATTTAGGTAAGTCGATTTTGTGGGAGTACGAACCGTTGGAGAAGGAAGAAAGCTGAGGAAGAAGAAAGAGTGACGGGCCTTGGATCTTAATCTAGTGGCCCAGAAAATTGACTTACCCAAAATAAATTTTCAGGCGACTTACGAAATATGTAGAGTCGGTCCTGCTTTGTTAAAAGTCAAACTTTAATACGAATATTTATAAGAAAAATATGATGTAAAAAGTATTATTTTTTTTTTAAAACGAGACCAACCCGGGCTAGACTAGCCTGTTGGCATTTTTTTATAGAAGAAAACTCCGTGAGCACCAAGCGCTCGAGCCGAGACTCGAACACTGGTGGGCTGGCTGCGAACTCCCGCGCCTTGCCAACTGAGCTATGCTCCGTTCTCATGTAAAAAGTATTTTCAACAATTGATCTAATGATATTGATTTGGCACTGTGGACGTTAATCTTTTTTCTATAAACTACATGATCAAATTTTACAAAGTTTGACTTTATTCAAAGCTAAGGTGCAGAGTAAATAAAAACGGAGGGAGAACAGATAAACACCATGTCATATTATGCAATGAAGCATCAAAAAAAAGGGAAAAAAAAACTTGGACGAGCCAAAGGGTGCTCCTTCTAGAATAGAACAGAGCTAAAGAGGTGGTCCAAAGGAGGAGAGAGGAGCTAAGCTAAGCTAGCTGTGGATGCATATGAGAAGGATCTGCGCAGCACGCCATGCGTGCAGCTCCCCTGACGTACGGGTCCACACGTCAGTGGCCCAACTGCACCCTGCAGTACGTCAGAGGAGCCTCATCCGCATGCATGGCCTACCTTGCTGCTGCGACCTCATTTAGAGTAGATCCATATCCCGTGCATGCATGCGTTCCATGCTTTGGATTCGGTAAATTAATCTACCGTCTACGGCAGCCATAAAGTTCTCTATCTCTCTCTCTCTCTCTCTCACACACACACACTCACACACTCACACACTCACACACACACTCTCTCTCTCACACTGTGTCTACGTACAGTAGGCAGCAAGCACGCAGCTGGCTAGTGCTTGTTGGGTTATATAAGCAGCGTGAAGGATGGAGATCGAGAGGGCAAATGGCATGGAGAGATCAGCGGCCAGCAACGGAGATTAATTCCAGCAAGCTAGCTAGCCTGCGGCAGGCAGATCTCTCATTCAAGCTAGTCCATGCCATGCCTTTCCACAGCTTTCTTGAACTTCTCTTGCGCCTCTCCTTAATTACTCCCCACTCTCTCCTCTCCCCTCCGTTGGTAGAGAGAGACATGAATGGGGAGGGAGAACAAGAGCACGCAGGAGCAGCAAGAAGAGGGTCAAGAAAGCTGTGGGAAGAAATGGCATATCCAGGACTTCGAATTGCAGTTAATTTATTTCCAATTGCTGGGAGGGGGTGGGAGATTGGATGTTAATCTCCATAGAAGTGTAAGTTAATTCGTATCAGATCACTGGGATTAATTAGCCCTTTCCCGGAAAAAATGGATTTATTAGATCTAGATCATCGGTGCATTTTGATCTTTCCATACATCTTTGTTTCATTTCTTAAACCTCGGCTCTTCTTATTTACTGGCTGAATTAGATGCCGCTGTTTTTTTCTACCTCTCTCATTTATATTTTATTTTGAAGATTGTTGTTCTTTTCAGCTGCTGTTGCATATACTCTCTCCGTTCCAAAATAGTTGACGTTCTAGGTTTATCTTAAGTCA
>CM077674.1:363632249-363949749 GCA_039707655.1 Elymus sibiricus
TTAGCGACAAGATAATAAGTCTACATGCATGCTATGCAGCAAACAAATGCAACAACCAAATGCAGCCAGCAAGCTAGACTCTGAACTACCGGTTTCTAACGCTCGCGCGGACTAGGGCGTCCTACAGCCAGGCCTGCTCTGATACTAAGCTATGTGGCACCCCGGCTCAGAGAGACCGGAACACCCCGTATTCCAGCCCAGAGATCAAGTCTTCTGGAATACGGCACTGCTTGGCATAGAACAAATCAGCTCTTTATTACAAATAAACGGGGTACAAGGGCCCGACATTACAAAGGTTACAGGGGCACGACGACACTTCGCCTGCTAAACTAGCTCTATGCTAGCAGCAGATCATCTCAAAGCGGAATAACTTCTAGCAACGGAACAACGACGACGATGATGAACTCCACTCCGCAGGGACTCTGGCTGGGACGTATCCTAGAGCGCAACCTCAGAATCCTCGACAAGCAATCAATCACGGCATCACCTGCAATCTGGCATGACACGCCAGGTGAGTACTTTGAATGTACTCGCAAGCTCACAGCAACCAAAGCAATCAAGACAAACAACAGCATGGCATTAACAGGTTAATTAACAATGATGAACACAACACTACTAGAATAACATGAGCATGGTAGGTACATATAATTCATGATAGGAACATGATGATACTAGCACTAGCATGCAAGGGGTCGACGTTTAAGGTCTCATGGACCAACTTACTCAGCACGGAGGTTATCTCGTAACCACCATATGCATCAAGCTTACCGTCATGAACATCACACGACCACCTCAGGATCAACCAAGCTTGGTATCAACTATACCATCGTGATCATCACATGACCACACGGAGCTTGATCTCTACCTGTGATCATCGCATGACCACATAAAGATCAACCAACTTCTTTTCTTATCGAACTGGGGTTGTTATTATTCAGGTTATTACTTCTGTTGACCCACAGTGTGACCTACTACGAACTGTGTCCATGACCGAGGACGCGGCTATCGATAGATTAAATACTTTGCAGAGGTTAGTACATTGTACCCACACTACAGAACTCATGGCCTCGTGCTCTCATTCGGATGGACCAACGACGTTCCGACAAAACCAGTCTATTGCATGACACTCTCCCGGCCACTCCGACAAACTCCCCTTTGGGCTATGTCCTGGGTAGCCCTGATGTCAACTCGTGACATCCGCCACCATCGTGGCTGCCACCGTCGTGGCCAAACAAACAAACTCATCCCAAACGGGGACAACCACGCGCAAACAACTCAGGCACAAGGCTTATGGCCGCCTACCTGATCAGGGTAGCGCGCGCACATAACCTTCCCTAGTTGTAGGCACCGGCGAGAGGCATGACAATAGACCGAAGCAGGGCCCCCCATAAGGCAAGTGTGGCTGCACTGGTTAGCTCGATTCGGTGGCACCATGACTCAGCCAACAGATTTGTTCAAGTTTGATTAATGTCATGTTCAACTTGAATGGTGATGAGCTGAGTCATAACAACATACTAACAATGCATATGAGCATGATATCAGTGTAACCATGGATGGGCAACATAACCATTTAACATCATAACATGGACGATGATAAATCATTTATTCTACGGGATGCAAAATGAGCATAGCATAACGAGGATCATGGATATAACCAGTATTTTCATATCTAACCGTAATGATTCATATGAGCATATCGTTATCACTAGCATCGGAAATAATTACAAGAATAAAACATGATAAGAATATCCTTAGCAATTAATCATATCGCCTACTAGATAAAAATGAACGTGGCATAAGCAATGGGCACGAATTCACAAGCATATCAGAAATATTCAAAATAATAATACGAGCAAGCAATTATTCAAATATTCAAGTGGAAACCATGGCTATTTCAATGCCATCATGCAAGTGGCTGTCGTGGCTTGCCTGGGGATGAAGGATTCACCGGGGAGAAGTGCGAGGCACTCGCGGAAAAATTTGCCAAAAACGATTCTCTCTCGGCGGAGCTGAATAGGGGGCAGGGGCAAAATGGTCATTTTTAGAATGTTACAACATGATGAAAATGATGTCAACAGAAAGGGCTCGGCGAACTGAGATCGTGGGCTTTTGAATCACCTGATTCGGAGTCACGGTTAAAAAGTTGTGGCCGTTCGTTCGTTAGGCAGAAAACAAATAAAAAATATTCATTTTTGCTGCTAACGGGTGAACGTTCACAATATAACTATTTCAGCCAGCGGGAAAAACAGAAAGCGCATTATGAAGAATACTATTTCTCCCCTGAGAAAGCGCATTTCACACCGAAGCTGCAGAGGAATACGCTTTCGACCGGGGAAAGTGTATTCTTCCGAATACGTTTCCACTTGCCACGTCAGCGGGCCCGTGGGGTCAACGCGTAGAGGCTGCCATGTGGGGCCGCTGTGAGGTGGGGCCCGCCTGGCCTAGCTCGTCTTCAACCTCTCGCACGCGCCTGTGGGACAGAGAGGCGCGCGGCGCCGGCGCTCTCCGGCGACACCGGCCATCTCCGGCCGAGGTGAGGGCACCGGCGAGCTCGGGAGAGCGGGCCGCACCCACCCAGGTGTTGTACGCATGCCGGGGAGGACCGGGGCAGCGGTGGCTCGGACGCCCGCGGCGGTGGCCGTCGACCGGACTTGGGAACGCGGCCACGGGCGCCTCGGAGATGCAACGAGGGGATGGGGAGGTCCGACATGGCTAGGGGAGCGCACTGGTGAAGGTTAGAGGGAGGGAGAAGGCTTGGGCAGCTCCAATTTAGGAGGAGGCCGAGGCGGCAATGGCGGCCGTGGGAGGGGCAGAGGAGCTCTTTGAGCTTGTTTGAGAGGTCGGGGAGGTTCCTAGGAGAGTGGAGGGGAGCTATGTGAAGAGAACCAAGGCCGGGGAGGGCTTAAATAGCCACGGCGACGATGCCCTCGCCGGATGCCGCCACAGACCCCAGAACGATTCTCTGGCACGACCGCGTATGCGTGCGCACGCGCGGAGGTGGAGAGAGGCCAGGGGGGTTGCACGTGGTGCGGAGATGCCGCGGGGAGGAAGAGGACAGAGGCAGCGCGACGACGGCCGTGGGCACGCGGAGCGGCATGGCTCGCCAGAGTGGAAAGAGGAGGGGGAGAGGGGTCCAGAGGGGATGCGTGGACGCAGGAGAGTGAGTGCAACGCAGTGGACATGGTGCGGTGTCGCGAGGGCGGCGTTTGGGCGGCGGCAGAGGGGTCCCGACAGCCAGAGCACGCGTTTGGCCTGCCAGACCACGTGGTCACCGCGTGCACAGGCGCACGCGGTGCATTCTGGCCAACCAAAAGATGTCTAGCATGTAGTCCTTCCTAAGTGGGTCCTACCAGAGGTGATGGGGCGAGGAAAGCAGCTGTGTGCTGATGTGAGTGATCGACTGAAGTTTGCTGTTGCAAACTTAGGCATGAAATAGTGATCAAATTAGAGGGGATAAGAGCTAACCAGGATATCTCAGGGGTTTAGGGTAGGAAGGACTATGATCCTGTGGATTTTGAAGAGATTTGGACCAGAATTTAACATAGTTGTTTTACAACTGCCAAATCTGGTCCAGAAGCTAGATCAGGAAGTAGCACTCACATGGTTACTTGGATTGATCTGAAAATTGGTGGAGTATGATCATTTGGTCATATGAACGCACCATAAAAATTTCATACCATTTGGATAAGTATAAATGGTACTTCCTTCACAATGCTTTCCTCTGGACTGAAACTTGGGGGAATTTTGTGGAGAAAATTACTGGGCAAAATGATGTGAATTTTGGCATGCTCAAATTATATAGGGATACTTAGGTCCTGGATTAATTTCAGATTTTATGAAGCAACACAAAATATAGTTGCTTCACAACCTGAAATTATGACTAGAAGCAAGGATTTGAAGGTGTGCTCACATAGTTAGTTGGATGGAGATGAAATTTGGTGGAGAGTAATGATTTTATCATATGAATGATCTACCAAAATTTCAACTCATTTGGATAAGCCCAGCTAGTACTTCCTTCACAAAGCTTCTCTCTGGTTAGAAACTTTGGGAATTTGCTGAGGAAGATTTACTAGGAAAATGAAGCTGAATTTTGGCATGTGGCAATAATTTGGATAGGAAAGAGTGCCCAAAATTTGTGGGGTCAATCAAGAAAAGATAAATAACACTTCCTTCACAAAGTCCCACACTGGACAGAATAGGAAATGAATATTCCTGAATTATTTTTGAACTAGGCAAGGATGGGTTTTGGCATATTTGTGGAAGATATGATCCAAAGAATTTATGAGAATTTTTCGGAAATTTTATGGAAGGCAGAAATGTAGGTTGCTTCACAACCTAGGACAAACAGGGTTATTACTTTAATAGAAAAAGGAATATTCCCAAGAAATAAAATTTGGGGTTGGGCTAAGATGGAAATGACATGGCCTTGGGATAGATTTGGGAGTGACAAGCCACTTGGGAGAAGAAGAAGAGATGATTCTCCCAGGTTTCAAGACCACGTAGCCACGGAAAAAGAACTCCAAACAAAAATTTGAAGAAAACAAAAAGAAAAAGAAAGGGCCAAAAATCGGGGTGTTACATATGTAGATGTTGCTTTCCACCTGCCGGTATTAGTAGGCGGCAAGGTGTTGTCCGTAGGGCTGCCGACATCTTCATCCATGTTGGTTGCCTCGTCGTAGTCAAGCAAGTCGGTTAAATCGTCAACAGTGGCGACTAGATGGGTGGTGGGTGGGATGTAAATTTCCCGATCATCGGCTTTAAGTCCGATCTTGTCATAAACCGAGGAGTTCAAGATTGACAAACTTTGGATCTGGTCAAGCATCTCATTAAGGTGAGATAGCTCCTCAGGGTTCATGGTCTGGCCATAAGCCGGATCGACTCGCAGTGGCACGCCTGATGCGTTTTCTGCCGTACGAGGAAGCGGGGTGGATTCAAGATCCGCCACCGGGATCGGTTCTAAGCCAAATTTGGTGTCCCAGGCCAAACTCTGATCCACGTCGGAGTCAGGCGCCGCGACAGGGTTATCCGAGGAGGGGGAGGGAAGTTCCTCCATAGACCCCGGCGGTGTTGGGGGGCATGATTTGTGGTCTTTAGCGGAGATCCGTTCCGAGGTCGAACCTCTGGAGTTTACCAGATCTGAAATCCGGCCGGGGGTCCAGCCTGATAAGATGAGCTCACCGCGGGAGTCCGCGGTGTACTCCAGACCTCCGAAGGTGACGATCTGATCGGGAGCGTAGTTCTCGATGGTGGCCAGGTGGCCTGTCGAGTCGGCACAGAAGATCATGCTGCCGAGCACAAAAAGTTGGCCGGGGACATAGGTGTCCCCACAACCATTGCCGCAGTAGATCTGCAGATGAGCCATCGATCTTTTGTGATCACACAGCGGAACTTTCAATGAAAGCACCAGTGTCGGTGTAAAAACCGGCAGACCTCGGGGTAGGGGGTCCCGAGCTGAGGATATCGGACAGATGGTAACAGGAACAGGGAGACGATGTTTACCCAGGTTCGGGCCCTCTTGATGGAGGTAAAACCCTACGTCCTGCTCTTGTTTATATTGATGGAGAAGTATCAAGTACAGAGTTGATCTACCTCAAGATCGTATGATCTAGTCCTAAGGCTAGGTGAATGAGATTGTGTTGAGGTCCCCTCTACGTGCTAAACCCTTCGTCTTATATACACGCCGGATAGGGTATCTAGGGTTACAAGGTCGGTATCCAGGCGAGGAGGCAACAGGGGAAGTCTTGGAGTATACGTCAAGTCTTCGGCATATGTAATCTTGTTCTTCCTTCTCGCATGCATCTTCCGGAGTCCATCTTGATAAAATAAGGGCCCACTGGCCCAACCCGAGGAATATGGGCCGACTAGGTTGGTACACCCTAGTCCAGGACACCGTCATTGGGGCTTGGACCAGCCCCAAGCACCGCAGCCAGCACCTGAGCCAGAGCCGAACCAGGAGCCCATCTATCAGTGGGAGCCTCAGGAGGCAGTTTACCAGTGGGACCCTCAGCAGCGTCAGTACTATCAAGGAGGCGCTGATTTTGACCCATGGCCATAGAACAACTTAGGCAAAAAGGATAAGCTTGGGGGAGTACGTATTTCTCACCAACATTACATTCATGTTCACACATTCACTCCAGTTGTCGGTGTTCATCCTTTTTCATTGTATTATCCATGTTAGTTTATTTTCACTTTCTTCTTGTGTGTTTGAAAAACTTTCGAAAACCCAAAAAAATTAGTTGTAGCTTCTTTCTTGTTTAGTTAATTCGTAGAAGTAAAAGAAAACCCAAAAATATTTCTCGTTTCTTCTTTTGCTTGTTGGGAGCTTTCCCGTGTAAATAGTTTTCTCGTTTTTCCTTCGCTAATTTGCTTTCTTCAGAAAAACAAAAAACTCCAAAAATATTTCAGTGTGTTTCTCTGAATTTCTTTTCTTTTTGTTGGGTCGTCATAAGGAGAAAGACCACGATGAAAATGTTGAGTGGCCCTCATATGCTTTATTGTTGATCTAACGAAGAGCCACTATTACTTTGTCTTCTCCTTTGAATAAATGTTTGCAGATTCCAGCTTAGTCCACGCCACACTTGCACCATTATAATTATTATCATATCATTCGATCGTGCAAGTGAAAGGTAATAATGACGATATTTGATGAAGTGATTGCGGTGAAGAAAAGCTGGTATGAACTCTTCTTGTTTTTGTCTTTGTAAATATGTTTAGCTCGGTATTCATGATTCAGCATTATTATGAGTAAACATGTTTGTGATGACAATTAGAGATTATAGTTGCTCATGCCATGCTTAAATAACTAGGAGTGGATAATGATTTATCTTGAGTGTCAACATGCATTAAAATGGTTGTGATGTAGTATGTTAGCATGGTATCCTCCTCTGAGTAATTCGAGTGGCTTGACTTGGCACATGTTCATACATGTAGTTGAATCAAAACCAACATAGCCTCCATGATATTTATGTTCAGGGTGTTGATATCCCACTCATGCTCGTATTCAATGTTAATTATTCGCAATGCATGTCTATGACCGTTTTCGCTCTCTAGCTGGTCGCTTCTCAATCTATTTGCTAGCCTTCGCCTGTACTAAGCGGGAATACTGCTTGTGCATCCAAAATCCTTAAACCAAAGTTGTTCCAGATGAGTCCACTATATCTACCTATATGCGGTATTACTTTGTCGTTCCAAGTAAATTTGCATGTGCCACCTCTAAACATTCAAACGAGCATCTGTTTTGTGTGCCCGTACCGCTCATGGAGCGACAGGGGGTGGTCAGTATCTTCCATGCTAAGCGGGTTATTCTCAGATGAGTGTTTATTCACTTGTCATTGCACGAGAGAGGCTGGTAATCGGGATGCCCAGTTCTATGCTCAAATCGAAATCATATAATGCAAACAAACTCCCCCGGAAAGTTGTTGGTATGGACGGCACCCGTGAATTCGGCTAGCCATGGCTTGTGTTGGTATGGTGGAGGGGGAGTAAACTTTACCTTTCCGCTTGGGAACCGCCTATAATGTGTTTAGCATGGAAGATATTGAAAACTCTCGGTCGTGACGTTGACAGGAAAAGCATACCTCCCAAAATTATTTTCATCTCTAATTTGAGCTTCGAGCTCTGGCACCGCTACAAATCCATGCTTCCCTCTGCGAAGGGCCTATCCATTTACTTTTTATGTTATTTTACTTTTATTGTTGAGTCATCACCTTCTCATTTAAGCACCAGTTGGAGAGCACTATTGTCATTTTTATGCATTGAGTATAGTTAATGTTGGGTGTGACCATGATTGGATATCCTCTGCCCTGAATTACAATGTTTAGTCGTTGCTTGAATCTCAGAGGAGCTCTGCATTTATGTTTTGCGGTCTCAGAAAGGGCTAGCGAGATACCATGTTATCATATTATATCATGATTGTTTTGACAAAGTGTTGGCATTCGATATATCTTCTTATTGCTCTCTAGTTGGTTATGTTATTGCCATGAGTAAAAGTGAGACCTAAGTGTTATCATTCATATGGTTAATTCATAATCTTTGCTAAAAACTTGGATGCTAGTTAAGTATATATACAGACAACAAGAACAAAAGAGTTTGTAAAAGTTTTTCTTTGTCACTTTCAGTTTGTCAACTGAATTGCTTGAGGACAAGCAATGAGTTAAGCTTGGGGGAGTTGATACGTCCCAAACGTATCTACTTTTCCAAACACTTTGCTAAATACTGGTGCAAAGATCCACCAGAGGGGGGCCCACCAGGCGCCACAAGCCTGGGGGGCGCGCCCACCCCCCAGGGCTCGCCTGGCAGGCTTGTGGGGCCCTAGCAACTCCGTTTACCCTAATTCCAGTGCTATAAGTACCTATTCGTGGAGAAAAAAACCAGAGAGAAAGAATCATCGTGTTTTACGATATGGAGCCGCCGCCACCTCCTGTTCTTCATCGGGAGGGCTGATCTAGAGTCCGTTCGGGGCTCCGGAGAGGGGGATTCAACGCCGTCGTCATCATCAACCATCCTCCCTCACCAATTTCATGATGCTCACCACCGTGTGTGAGTAATTTCTTCGTAGGCTTGCTGGACGGTGATGGGTTGGATGAGATTTACCATGTAATCGAGTCAATTTGTTAGGGCTTTGATCCCTAGTATCCACTATGTTCTGAGATTGATGTTGCTATGACTTTGCTATGCTTAATGCTTTTCACTAGGGCCCGAGTGCCATGATTTCAGATCTGAACCCTTTATGTTTTCATGAATATATTTGAGTTCTTGATCCTATCTTGCAAGTTATATGCACCTATTACGTGTCATGATCCGCATCCCCCAAGGTGATAATAATTGGGATTCTTTTCGGTGTTAATGCTTTGTTCCAGTTCTCTATTAAAAGGAGGCATTAATATCCCTTAGATTTCCTTGTGGACACCGCTGCCACGGGAGGGTCGGACAAAAGATGTCATGAAAGTTCTTACTATAAGCACGTATGACTATATACGGAATACATGCCTACATTACATTGATGAATTGAAGCTATTGTGTAACGCCCTAGGTTGTGACTGTTACATGATGAATGTCATCCAACATAATTATCCATCACCGATCCAATGCCCACGCTTTTCGCATATTGATCTTTGCTAAGTTACTTTCGTTGCTGCTGCTGTTACAATCACTACAAAACTGCTACTGTTACTGTTACTATTGCTACTGTTACTACTGCTATTGAAACAATCATACTACTGTGCTACTAAACACTTTGCTGCAGATATTTAGTTCTCCAGGTGTGGTTGAATTGACAACTCAACTGCTAATACTCGCAAATATTCTTTGGCTCCCCTTGTGTCGAATCAATAAATCTGGGTGAAATACTACCCGTGAAAACTGTTGCGATCCCCTATACTTGTGGGTTATCAGTCGACTACATGACACATTACCATCTTTGAGCCTAAGGGAAGGCATTGTGGAGTAGTAATTAGATGATGGGTTGCTAGAGTGACAAAAGCTTAAACCCTAGTTTATGTGCTATTCCGTAAGGGGCTGATTTGGATCCATATGTTTCATGCTATGGTTAGATTTATCTTAATTCTTCTTTCGTAGTTGCGGATGCTTGCGAGAGGGCGTAACCATAAGTGGGAGGCTTGTTCAAATAAGAACAGCACCTAAGCACCGGTCCACCCACATATCAAATTATCAAAGTAGTGAACGTGAATCAAACAAACACTACTGGAATCAGAGAATTTGCCGTCAGCCAGTTCTTTGTCGTCCGCTAGCAGACGGCAAAGAATGTCTTTGCCGTCTGCTTACATGAAACTGACGGCAAAGAACAGGCTGATGGCAAAGATATAGTTTACCATCAGCCAGTTCTTTGCCGTCGGCCAGCAGACGGCAAAGGGCCCAAAGGCAGACGGCAAAGAGACCAGCTAGGCCCCACTGGACCCTGGAGACGGTTAGGTCAGACGGACGGGCTGGATGCCGTCCGCTTCATCTTTGCCGTCCGCCTGTTTCCTCTTTGCCGTCCGCCAGCTGACGGCAAAGAGCGATACCTAACTAACGGTCGTTCCCCCCGGCCCCACCCCTCTTTGCCGTCTGCTAGCCGACTTCTTTTGCCGTCTGCTAGCGGACGGCAAAGAAGTCAGCTAACTAAAATACACCGTTCCCCCCCGGCCCCACCCCCTCTCTCTCTCTCCCCCTCTCTCTCTCTCTCTCTCTCCCCACCTCACCCGCGCGCGCGCCGCCCCCTGGAGCCAGAGCCGTCGCCGGCCAGCCCCGCCCCCCGGAGCCAGACCCGCCGCCGGCCAGCCCGCCCGCCCCGGCCCCCGGACCCAGGCCGCGGCGGCCACCCCGCCCCGCCCCATCGCCGGAGCAAGGCCGCGCAGCCCCTGCGCCGCCCCGCCCCGCCCCTCCCAGCGGCCTTCCTCCACCGGCCCCCTCCCCGCGGCCATCCTCCACCGGCCGACCTCGCCGGAGCCAAGCAAACTGAGGTTCATTTTTTTTCTATTTTTTTTCTTCTGTTTTTTCCTGTTTAGGTTTAGGTTTAGTACTAGGTGTAGGTCAGTAATAGGTTTAGGATTAGGTTTAGGTTTAGATAATTAGAAGAGGAAGAAGAAAGATGAAAAAAAAGAATAAGTAGAAGAAGAGGAAAAAGGAAAAGAAGAAGAAGAAGAAGAAGAAGAAGAAGGAGAAGAGGAGAAGAAGAAGAGGAAAAAGGAAAAGAAGGAAGAAGAAGAAGAAGAAGAAGAAGAAGAAGAGGAGAAGAGAAGAAGAAGAAGAGGAAAAAGGAAAAGAAGAAAGAAGAAGAAGAAGAAGAAGAAGAAGAAGAAGAAGAAGAAGAAGAAGAAGAAGAAGAAGAAAAGGAAGAAGGAGGAGAAGAAGAAGAAGAAGAAGAAGAAGGAGGAGGAGGAGGAGGAGAAGAAAATTAAAGAAGAAGAAGAAGGAGGAGAAGAAGAAGACGAGAAGAAGAAGGAATAGAGGAGAAAAATAAAAAAAATAGAAAATAGTAGTTATATGCAGTTGTTCTATCGGAATTGAATATTCGTGTTGATCGTGTGGATTTAAATGTGCAGTGTTTCGTCGCTGCGAGGGTCTGGTGTTCGACGACCTCCACGTGCGCGTTTGACGAGCTCCCCTGCGTTCGTGGGTGAGCACAAATGACATCTCCTCCTCCCCCCTTCATTATTTGCTCTGTTCCGGTCTTCGTGCCGATGAAACTTGCTAGCTATAGGTGTCTTCAATCATCAGTATGCGTGACCAGTATGCGTCTCCCGTTCGAAAGGGCGGCATATATAAATATGCATGTGTTTGCATATTTATAACCGCCATCCTTTCGAATTGTCCAACGTTATCCATGGACAGCCCGAGTATGTGTAGATTGGGTTCGTTTTCCCATGCTCTGCTCCGGATCCGATGCAGAATTTCATCAGTGCCTCCCTGTTGTTCTCCGGGTACACATCCTCTCTGTTTATTGCCGAGACGTGTATCAGGAGAACAGCGGGGAGGTGCTGCCGAAATTCTGCGTCGGATCCGGAGCAGAGCATGGGAAAATGAACCCAATCTACACATACTCGGGTGGGATTAGGACCTATCTTTACCTATTAGCGTGTAGGTTGCATGGGCGTAATAAAATTGACAAACTTAATTAACTGATGAATATATATGATGAATTATATATATATATTTATTGTGTGTTTAGTAGGTAGGCAAGATGAGTGATCGTGCGTGGATGTACATCGGCCACACTAGTCAGGAAGACATGAGCACTGAATGGTTAACAAAAACCAAGGGGTTTGTGAAAGCCGCATTTGCAAATGGCCAGAGAAAAACCTGGTGCCCCTGTCTTAGGTGCGACAAAACACCTGCAGAAGTGGGGTTTTACGTCTGATTATACGGTGTGGACATTTCATGGTGAGTCTGCCCAACGTACCAGAGTTGAGGTGGTTCGTCGTCGCACCGACGAGCATGGTACCGGGATCGACGATATGGTGCAAGACTTTGATGATGCTCGGGATTCAGACGAGGAGATGGAGGAATCTGCAAAGGCCTTCAATGAAATGTTGGAGTCTTCAAAACGTCCTCTCCACGAGCACACTGAGCTTTGTCAGCTGGATGCCATCGCACAAGTAATGGCTCTGAAGGCTCAATTCAACTTGGGCAGAGAATGCTACGACACGATGATGACACTATTTGGACGCTTTCTACCCAAAGGCCATGTAATGCCTGCAAACCTGTACCAGTCGGACAAAATCCTCTGTGCACTTAAGATGCCCTATGAGAAGATAGATGCCTGTGAGAACGGATGTGCCTTATTTAGGCTTGAGTATGCGGGCTTGAACTATTGTCCCATTTGCAAGTCTTCTAGGTATGTTGTGGTAGACAACGGTATGGGTGAGAAGAGGCAGACCAAAATCCCCGTTAATGTTCTTCGGTATCTGCCAATCATACCAAGACTTCAACGTCTTTTCATGGTCGAAGAGACGGCCAGACAGATGACATGGCACAAATTGGGCAAAAGAACCGAACTAGATGCAGATGGGAATCAGATGATGGTACACACATCGGATGCTTTAGCGTGGAAGAAGTTCGATGAATTACATGGGGATAAAGCGGCAGATCCAAGGCGTCCTCGAGTCTGCATCGGCACAGATGGGTTCAATCCGTTTGGTATGACGGCAACCCAATACAGTTGTTGGCCTGTATTTGTCATTCCACTCAATCTCCCCCCAGACAGATTATGCAAAGAAAGAACATTTTCCTGACGTTGATAATTCCAGGGCCCAACTATCCGGGGAAGAATATGAATGTGTACATGCAGCCGCTTAAGGATGAATTGCAAGAAGCTTGGGATAATGGGTTCAAGACATACGACGCCGCTAGCAAACAAAACTTCATAATGCGTGTCTGGTACATGTACTCGATGCATGACTTGCCGGCGTATGCGCTATTCGTTGGCTGGTGTGTGCATGGAAGGTTCCCGTGCCCCACATGCAAGGCAGCTCTTCAGTTTCGTTGGCTGGAGGCGGGTCGCAAGTATTCTTGCTTCGACTTGCATAGACCGTTCCTGGATCCTCGCCATAAGTTCAGAAAAGACAAGAACTTCATCAAAGGTAGAGTTGTCAAAAACTCTGCACCACCTGCGTTGACAGGCCAACAGATCCTGGATCAGTTAAACGCTCTCGAGCCTGATCCAGAGCGTCCAGGGTATTTCAAGGGGTATAATTCGGAACACGCCTGGACTCACAAGACATGCTTGTGGGATCTGCCTTACTTCAAAGACCTCCTTCTTCCACACAACATAGACGTGATGCACACTGAAAAGAATATCGGCGAGGCCCTTTTTGGTACATTGTTCGGCATAGAGGGGAAGTCAAAGGATAATCCTAAGGCTAGAGTCGATCAGCAGACTCTATGTGATAGACCGTTACAGAACATGCGACAACCGAAAGGAAAGAAGATCTGGACGAAGCCAAAGGCCTGGTTCAATCTTGGAAGGCCAGCTATGAGGGAAATTATCTTGTGGGTGAAAATGCAGTTGATGTTCCCCGATGGGTATGCAGCGAATCTAAAGAGGGGAGCGACTCTTGAAAAATTGAAAATATTTGGTCTCAAGAGTCATGATTGGCACATATGGCTTGAGCGGGTAATGCCGGTGATGTTGCGTGGCTTTATCCCTGAGGATGAATGGCTAGTACTGGCAGAGCTGAGCTATTTCTTCCGTGTTCTTTGTGCGAAAGAACTATCGCCTGCGGTGATAGATGACATGGAAAAGTTGGCGCCGGAGTTGCTCTGCAAGTTAGAGAAGATCTTTCCACCGGGCTTGTTTAATCCAATGCAGCATTTGATTTTACATCTCCCGATCGAGGCAAGATTGGGGGGCCCGTGCAAAATCGTTGGTGCTATGCAACTGAGAGGATGCAGAAGACGCTTCGAGCAAAATGTAAAAATAAACGTAGAATTGAAGCATCGATGGCCAAGGCATTCATTACTGAGGAGGCGGCAAACTTCGTGACAGCACACTACGAAGCCAAAAAACGTCATTTGCATAATCCGAAGCCTCGGTACAATGCTGGCGACCCTAAAAAAGGTGGATCCAACCTCAGCCTATTCAAAGGGAAGCTCGCGCCAGCCGGTGCTTCGAAACCAATAGAGTTGGATGTCGAAGAATGGCGGACCATTTCGTTGTATATCTTCAACAACCTAACAGAAGTGTGGCCGTACATCGAGTAAGTTATCGGTACATTGTTTCGCAACTTCTAATTATTCCTTTGAACTTCTCTTATTCCCGGATATTTGATACAGTCGATACGTCGCCAAATTCTCGGATGGAGCGGTGATCCAAAAGGATTCCGTCGAAGAGTATGAGCTTCTGGCAAAGCATGGAGGTGGCTATCCCGGTTTCATCTCTTGGTTCAAACAAACGGTAATTAGCATTAATAGACCATTTCATTTCTTGGTCTAATTTGCGGCTAATGCAACAATTCTTTCGTATTAAACTTGTAGGCTAATTCAGAGTCTATGGACGCCAAATTGAGACAAGCCGCTAATGGCTTTGACTATAAGGTCCGTTCATTTGAGAAATACGACATCAACGGGTATCGCTTTCGTACCTTTGCCAAAGAGCTATCTATGGCCGACCGAAAATCTACAAATTGTGGTGTCTCTGCTATCGGCGAAGGAGGTACCGAGTATTATGGAAGAGTTGAAGCAATTTATGAACTTCAATTCTATGGTGAAAACCCACCGAACGTCGTAGTCTTCAAATGTTATTGGTTCCAGACGAAGGAGACTAGAAGGACTCATGAACATATAGGGCTAGTAGAAATCAAACAAGGCACCCATTTAGATGTTCCCGATGTCTATATTACGGCTCAACAGGCGACCCAAGTTTTCTATCTACCGTGGGCATGCCAAAGTAATGCAAATCTGAAGGGTTGGGATGTCGTTTATGAAGTGCCACCACGTGTTAGACCACCTCCCCCCCAATGAAGAGGATTATGAACCTCACATTAACCCAGACACATATGATGGAGAATTCTTCCAAGAAACACGTCTTTCCAAAAAACGTTTCAAGAACCGCTCTACTCACCCCAGAACATGGAAGTAGACAGCGACAGTGAATCCGACAACACCCCTGAGCCGGAACAAAAAGAGTTGGAACAAGAAGAGTTGGAACAAGAAGAGGTTACTGCTGCGGATGACCTGTCAATGCTTGACCGATTACAGAACGGCCTTCCACGTGTTGATGCCGCCGAACCCGATGAGCACGTCATTCATGACGACACGCGTGATAGTGATGATGATGATGATGATCCCGGAGCATATATAGACGATCCAGACTATTATTAGTTTGTATGCATCCCAACTTAAATTATATACATATTATTATTCATGTCAGTTATTCAATTTTTTTATGTTGTACTAATTATCCTCCAAAATGACATAATTAGCTTATTTAGTCCATTTATGACATAATTAGCTTATTCATTGCAAAAATGGCATAATAGCCTTGCTTACCTCATAAATGGCATACTTACCTTATTTTCCTAGGTTAGCACAAAAATGGCATACTTACCTAGGTTAGCTCTAAAATGACACAAATAAGGAATAAGATGAGGAAAAACAAGGAAGAGGAGAAAAATAAGGCTAGTCTTCTTCTTCTTCTTCTTCTTCTTCTTCTAGTCTTCTTCTTCTTCTTCTTCTTCTTAGCTTATTTTCCCCAAAAAAGACATACTTAGCTAATTATCCTCCAAAATGACATAATTAGCTTATTTAGTCCATTTATGACATAATTAGCTTATTCGTTTCAAAAATGGCATAATAACCTTGGTAACCTCATAAATGTCATATACTTAGCTTATTTTCCTCCAAAATGACACAATAAGCTTAGTTAGGTCAAAAATGGCTTAATTACCTAGGTTAGCTCTAAAATGACACAAACAAGCAATAAGAAGAAGAAAAACAAGAGGAGAAAAAGAAAGAGAAGAAAAACTCTTCTTCTTGTTCTTCTTCTTCTTCTTCTTCTTCTTGTTCTTCTTCTTCTTTTTCTTCTTCTTCTTCTTCTTCTTCTTCTTCTAGTCTTCTTCTTCTAACTTTCTTGTTTCCCATTTTGCAGATTTGATTCACTTCACGGAAGCTTGCATTGATGGAGTGCTTGTGTTTACTTTCTGTTTTGATTTTGTATCCATGAACAATGTGAAACTTGCTACCTATGGATGAAACTATTGTAATATGGTGAAACTTGCACATTTTGTTTTGCTATATCTGTTGGATGATCATATCCATATGGTAGGGATATAGTTTCTTATGTGTTGGATATCATATACTTGCACATGCTGTTTGCCCTGTGAAATATATATATATATATCATATATTTGTTGTGAAAATGCTTGGATATAACAAAAAACAGAATAAAAAGGGGCAATACAGGCACTTTGCCGTCTGCCAGCGGACGGCAAAGGTCTTTGCCGTCAGCCAGCGGACGGCAAAGGTGCCACGTGGCAGCAACCTGGGAGTACTGGGTGTGACCCATTTGGTCATTATGCCGTCCGCTGGCAGACGGCAAAGGCGAGTGGTTCTTTGCCGTCTGCAAGCAGACGACAAAGAAAAAGAGCGGCAGACGGCAAAGAGCGTCGAGGAGTGACGTTATGCCACGGGTCTGCTGACGTCAGGAAGCAGACGGCAAAGGGGAGAGCACATTTGCCGTCCGCCGATAGACGACAAAGTCTCCCGTTAGCCACCTAACGTGGCTAACGTCTATTCTTTGCCGTCCACTTTATTTGCCGTCTGCTTGGCCAGGAAAGCTGACGGCAAAGGTCTTTGCCGTCCGCTGTGTGAATGCAGACGGTAAATAAGCTCATTACCGTAGCTTACAGTGCCGGAAGCATTTGCCGTCTGCGGCAGACGGCAAAGACCTTTGCCGTCCGCTTTCTGGTCCTTTGCCGTCTGCCAAGGCAGACGGCAAATCAGCTGATTCCTGTAGTGAAACATGATGAAAGTGACTAGATGAAATTCCCAGGTGTCCTCGAGAACGCTTTGCTTATTATACGAGTTCGTTCCATCTTGTCCTTTGCTATAAAAAGGATTGGAGCACCTTGCTGCACTTTTGTTACACTTGTTACTTGTTACTTGTTACGAATTATCTTGCTATCAAACTACTCGTTACCGCTACTTTCAGTGCTTGCAGAAAATACCTTACTGAAAACCGCTTGTCATTTCCTTCTGTTCCTCATTGGGTTCGACACTCTTACTTATCAAAAGGACTACGATTGATCCCCTATACTTGTGTGCCTTTAGGGACCTACTTGTTTCTCACAATATTTTTGATGCATCCCTATAAACCCTATAGTAGAAACTTGCAAATTGTGGATCTTGCTGTGGTATGCTGGGTAATTTGGAAATCAAGAAATTGTGCTTGTTTCGAGAAAAAGTGGAGTTGATCTCCTATTGAGTTTATATGATATACATGATCTTTTACGCGGTACTGGGCAGGTTTATAGAATGAAGAGGAGCGATCTGGTCTCGAGCATGGAGCCGCAACCCTGGAGCTGCATGATGAAGGCAATGCTGAAAGGAGGATGGATGTGTGTATGCAAGAAGCTAGAAAGGATGGAGAGAACAAAGATGAAGTAAATAATGATGATGCTATGGAAGAAGGAGGTTGAAGACAAAACTAAAAAAAAAAAGCGACCGTCCAGCTGGATAACGGTACGTTGCACACCGAACATGTGAGTTGGGCCCTTCCAAATGTCGTTATTGGGGCTCTCCCCAACCAATTACCCCCACCTCTCTTCCTTTTCATTCCATCCAAGCTCCAGTCCCCTCCCATGGCTCTCTCCCACTCAATACACTCTAAAATCCCTCCATATCGGTAGCATTGGTTCATGGACTCGATACCTTTTGCATTCCTTGAGGCAACCTCTTTCATCTCCCACGATTTGGTTGGTTGGAATTGGGTTTTTGATGCCATTGTACATGTGAGCCATAAGCTCAATTTGTCGTTTGTTTGGGATGCAAGGGCATCTCCAAGGCGGATCAAACCGCCTGCATACGTTTGGACAGCGCTGTCCGAACCGCGGAAGCCATCCAACGCGGGCCTGTATAGGTCCGCAAGGCGGTCTGGACGTGTTTTCTCCCACAAACAGGAGACAAGCATGGGGGGGCTTTGCGGGAGTCCAGACAGCACACACGTAGGACTCTGACACCCCCGGCCTCCGCGCCTCCATCCTCTCCATTCTCTCTCCTTCCTTCTTTCTCTCTTGCCTTCGCCACCGCTACACCACCCGGGCCGCCACCTGTCGGAACTCTACGTCTCCACCACCTCCACCGTTCAAGACGGGCTCCACCCCGCTTCTCCTCCGTCACCGTTCAACCCATCTCCTGCAACCGCCCCGGCAGGTACCATCCGCTACTGCTATACTCACCATGCCCGGCAACTGTTCGATGAATTGCCGGAGCTAATAAAAAAGTTGTTCCTTCTTCTTTCAAGCAATGGATTCCGATTTGGAGTACATATACGAGCACTATTGACGGTGGCCTGGACTAGGGGGTACTTACCACGTCGTCTTCCGACCAGGTGGGTCGGACCGAGGACCCCCATGGCGGTTCTCTAATGGGCCACTTCGGAGAGCCCATGACGTATACAAGGAAGACTCCACAAGACTTGGCACCCAAGACGAGGACTTTTCTAAACCCTAGGCCTCCGGTGCATTATATAAACCGAGGCTAGGCTAGTCAATAGAGGATCTCATATTCATTACAACAATCTCGTGGTAGATACCTGTACTGAGGAATAGTACATGGATGAGACGGCGATGATGTAGGCGATCCTTGAAGACGCGGAGCGTGCGGAGGAGCATGTTCTCAATTTCAAGGGATCGATCAAGGGTCATCGAGTGCTCAACCGCAACAGGGCGCGCGACCATTTGACACTGATGGCCGATTACTTTGCCCCCGATGCACTCTTCGCTGACCATTTTTGCCGGCGTTTTCAGATGCGCAAGACTGTCTTCAATCGTTTGTACCATGGCGTCTGATCCTATGATGACTACTTCATCTTGAAGAAGGACGCCGTGGGAACGATTGGGTTCTCTGGTTACCACAAGTGCACGGCCGCACTCCGGATGCTTGCATATGGCACGGCCGCTGATTCGTGGGACGAGTACCTATGGATGTCTGAGAGCACATGCGGAGATGCCATGGTCAGGTTTGCAACTGCCGTGCTCAAGGTGTTTGGACCTTAGTACCTGAGAGAACCAACTGTGGCAGACACCGAGAGGCTCTTGGCAATCTCAGAAGCAACAGGGTGGCCAGGTTTGCTTGGATCCCTTGACTGCATGCATTGAAAATGGAAGAACTGCCCGAAGGCTTTACAAGGGCAATATCAGGGTCATGTTAAGAAGCCCACAATCATTCTTGAAGCAGTTGCATCACAAGATCTTTGGATTTAGCACGCTTTCTTTGGCATGCCCGGGTCTCACAATGACATCTGTTGCAGCGATCACCGTTGTTTGCGAGGCTGACTGAAGGAAAAGCTCCTCCTTGCCACTATACTGTCAATGGACATGAGTACAACATGGGCTACTATCTGGTTGATGATATCTATCCTCCGTGGGCTACCTTTGTCAGTACCATCTCTAATCTAGTTGGCCAGAAAAAGTCTCACTTTGCCCAAAGACAAGACAAGAAGCGGTTAGAAAGGATGTTGAGAGGGCATTTGGAGTTCTGCAAGCCCGTTTTGCAGTTGTTCGTGGACTGCTAAACAATGGGATCCGGAGACCTTGTGGGAGGTGATGATTTGTTGTGTGATCATGCACAACATGATCGTCGAGGATGAGGGTGAGGATGCTGCCGCAGCTCTAGAATTTGAGAACATGGGTGATCCTAGCGAACTTCCGGACCAGAATCCGACCACATTTGAAGAGTTTATTCAAATGCATCAACAAATCTGGCATCGACCAACTCACGAGCAGCTGAAAGAAGATCCGATTGAGCATCAGTGAGCGGTTAAAGGGGACAACAATGTTGAAATGTAATATTTGAACCTGTTTAAATTTGAACTACTGCTGCATGCGGCTATTTGAACGTTTGTACCCTATGTATGCGGCCATTTGAACGTCTGGACTCTATGTATGCGACTATTTGAACGTGTAGGCTTTAAAAATATAAGAGGCCGGATGTTTGCGGGCAGCGTTGGATGGCGGCCTCCCGCATTCGTGTTCGCGGACTGGCCCCTCTATCCGCGGACAAACGCAGGAGAAAATTTGCGGGTTGCCGTTCGAGATGCCCTAACTAAACCTGCGTTTATTTTGTGGTTTCATCCTTTGGTTGCTAGCGGGGCACACGGTAGCCGACTGGAGTTGGTTGCGCTTAAAAACCATATCTTTACTTTTTCTGATTTCGAACCCCGAGGATGTTATTTTTTGTTTTGTTCCGTTATCACTTGACGGTGGATCTCAGTCCGTTTCTTTGATCAAATGAAAAAACAAAACAAAAACTGTGACTTTGAATTTGCACGTCGCATGTTCAACCTCCGAAAGCATGCTTCATATGCAATTCACCTAGAGGCTCTCTTGGCACAATTCACCTAACAATTTTACAGTCCACCGCCCAACATCTTAATTTGAGATGCGTGGACTAATATGTGGCGCCGACTTATGTCAACGATCGCTCTCGTTTTGTTCGGCACATTTGTTCTTTGCTACGGTCTAGCCGAGGGATTGTGGGGTGGTGAGAATCAAAAGAATTGATTGACCACCGGTCGCGAACTAACAAAGTTTAAGTTATGTCGTGGTCGTGGATATGAACTGCATTTTTTTGCGGGTGATATGAACTGTATTTAGCACGAAAGAATGGAATTTCGAAACGAGTGGGCAGAAAATCTCTTTCAACACTATGAATATGATCAAAATGATGAGAATGGCCATCTATTCGATAAAGAGCCAGTCCAGATGATCAAAGAGACCAGCTCTTGAAATAGGAAGATGCCTCTTGTGTACATGGACCAGGACGGGGACCTAACAACAAACTCATCAGCTCGTTGATTTGTCGTGCTGTCTGGACTGGGATGGGTATGCGCGCGCAACGAGTTGGTAAAAGTCCACCGACGATTCGGAGGAGACGCACCAATGTGGATACGGTCGTGCCAAACACCGTCGTAGTTCGCTAACTCCCCACTCCACTCACACATGACACCGAGCAGTGGTGGTGGTGTAGTTCGCTCCCCACTCACTCACTCACTCACTCACACTCTCTTCTTCAGTCTTCACCCACACACGGCCACGCCTCACAGCTTTCCTCTTCTCTTCTCCCTTTTCGCTTCCAATTTCCCCCATATAAATCATGCCAAAAATACCTTAACCCTTCCTCACTCTTCCCGGATCTACTTCTTTCTTCCGCCGCTGCCGTATCTCGCTCCCCAAAAGCCCCGGCCAGATCTGCCAAACATGGCGGCTCGGTCGCCGCCGAGGCCGGTGCTGCTGCTCCTCCTCCTCGCCCTCCTCTGCTCCCACATTGCGCTCTGCTCCTCCGCCGCGCCGGCCGCCAAGCCCAAGGCCAAGCTCTCCAGCGGCCGCAAAGAGCTCGTGTCCACCGATGACGACGAGCCCGTCAAGGCGCCCAAGGCCACCGCGGCGGCCGGCGTCAAGAAGAAGGTCTCCTCTGGCGCCAAGAACCAGACCAAGGTCTTGAAAGGCAAGAAATCGGAGGAGTCCACCACCACGACGACCAAGGTCACCACCAAAAAGCCGACCGCTAAAGCGGATTCTACCACGACCAAGAAGGTCACCACTAAAGCGGGCGGCGATGCGGCCAAGCCCAAGGTCCCGAAGCTGGACAAGGCAGCGGCCACCGCCAAGCCCAAGAGCACCGATTCCGCCAAGTCCGCCAAGGCGGGCGCTGCCAAGCCGGTGAAATCTGAGGGAGGCGCCCCCAAGGCCAAGAAGCCGTCCAATTCGACGGTGGATTCGACCAAGTCGAGCAAGAAAACGCAGGTTGTCGCCGACGAGAAGGTGGATTCGACCAAGTCGAGCAAGAAAGCGAAGGCCGTCGTCGCCGACGGGAAGATGAAGGCGAATTCGACCGTGAGCAGCAAGGAGGTGTCGGGGGTGGAGGAGGACGTGGTGTTCGCGGAGGAGGCGGAAGGGACGGAGGACCTCATGTCCGAGTTCCGGGGCCTCCCGGCGCGGCTGCATCAGACGCTCATGCCGGACCTGGCGCGGCTGTCGTACACGTCCAAGGCGTACCTGTCGGCCGCCAATGCGGGGATCGCCGGCGGCGTGCGGCCGGTCCTGGGGGGCCGGTGGGGGGCGGCGGCGGCCTCCGCGGCGTCGGTGGCCCTGCTGCTGCTGCCCCTGTGCATGCTCACCGCGCTGGTGCGGCGCATGGGCCCGTACCTGCCGCTCCTCCACCGCGCGCTGCTGCTCTCGCAGGCGTACCTCGCCATCTACTTCGCCACGCTCGCGCTCGCCGCTGCCGCCACGGGGCTGGAGCCGCTCCGCTTCTTCCACGCCGCCTCGCCCGCGGCCTACGCCTGGACGCAGGCCGCGCAGTCGCTCGGCTTCATGGGCTACCTCGTGCTCCAGATGGTGGACCTCGTCGCCATCTTCTCCGGGGCCGCCTCGCCGGAGGAGGAGGAGGGCGGCGCGGACGCCACCAAGGCGCTCGGCCTGGCGCAGATGGTGGTGGGGCTAGCCGTCGGCCTCCACTACTACGCTGCCGTATTCCACCGCGCCGCCGCCGGCGAGGCCCCGCGCGCGAACTGGCGCGTGTACGCCGTGTACGCCGCGTGCTTCGTCATCATCTGCGCGTGCGCGCGAGCGGAGAAGAGGAAGAAGGCCTACCTCGCCGGCGCCGAGGAATGGAAGAAGAGCTGAGGAATGAAAGCTTTTTTTTAGGGGCTTATGTGCAAACATTAAAATATAGTGAAAGCCAAAGGGCTTGGGTATAAGATGGGAGGAGGGGGGAAATTGGAAGATCAAGGAGAGCAAGAGGAGAAAGGAAAACTATTCTTGTTCTATTTTTCCCTTTCTCATTTTGAATTGGTTTGAGTACAGAGGGGGTGTAATGTCACTATGGTGCAAAATAAGCACTAAATTAGTCAAACTATTTAGAGTGATGATTTTTGACACTCGGCTCCAGGAAACCAAAATTTTGAAAAAAATAAATAAAAATAAACTTTACAAGTTTCAAAAAAATCTAAAAAAGTGCACACATATATGTAGCTATTGCTACATATTCGTCAAAATTCATGATGAAATACGTTTTTGATGTGAGCTACATAAAAAAAAACCAAAGTCATGTACAACTCACACGGAACTTATTTCATCGACATGCAGTATACACGAAAGTGTCCTTTTAGTCCCGAGCTCAAATGTAACCTTATGAACATTAAATGAAATGAAAGTAAACAAATTTTAAAACTTCGGAATTTTTGACAACAAATAATGGTTAGTTTTCTGTATGCGTGCAATTTTTCGTGATGAAATCACGTTCGTGTAGGTCGGTGCAAAAATAACAAAATCAGCTCTTCAAAATGTTTTAAAAAATAGCCATTTAGTCATTTTGGAGCATCCCCCCCCCCCCCCCCCCCCCCCCAAAAAAAAGAGCATTAGGCATGTTTTTTCTTTACGGGAATTTGCAGGTATGTAGAACATTCAACAATGTTTATTGCTAAAAAAATCCAGTTTTTAAATTTAGTTACTATTTTGATGATTTTACTATCCGTGAATGTGCATTTGAGCTTGGGAGCATAAACTTCATGTCCCAATATAGATCCTTTTTTTGTCACTAATATACCCTATTTACATGTGTTTTTTAGTTTTTCTAAACTTCAAAGTCTAACTTTTGAAAATGAAGCTCCATACGGAATTAGCTACTGATATTATATAATGGAGGGCGAAGGTCAAAATAATCCGGTAATGTTAAAAATCCAAGGTCAGATTTTTAATCATGAAAACAATTCAACCGTGGATTCCCCTCCCTCCCAAGCCGCACGCGCGGGCGGCTCCGGAGGCGAAACCCTAGCCTCCCCGAGCCCCCCCTCTCAGTGATTCCCTGCCGTCGCCGGCGGCGGTGGCGGCGCCCGGCCGTCAAAGGCGGCGGGAGAGGGGTGCGCACCCCAAAGGGACTCCTTCGCGCGGGGGAGCCTCTTCAAGCGGGTGGCGCGGCGGCTCTGGTGTGGCGGCGCACGGTGGGGAGCACGGGAAGAGGCGGAGCATGGCCGGAAAGAAAGGCGCGGCGGTCTTCTCGGGGCGCCGGCGCGGGAGTCGGCGGTCGCGGCGCGGACGGCCTCTGGTGGCGGCGGATCTCGGTCAGGATGCGGTGGCCGGGAGCGGCGGCCCGGATTCGCTGCGGAGGCCGTGTCGCGCGGGACGACTACTGCTGTCGCCGGAGTGGTCGTGGAAGGCGGCGCCTTGGGGTGCTGGTGGCTACGCGGGATGGATCTGGGAGCTCGATCCAGCGCCTCGCGCCAGGGAGTGCTGTGGTGGGTGCGCTCGTCGCGTACGGGAGGCGCGGCGCACTGGCTCTCGCGTGCGAGGCCCTGGATCGCTGCCGGGGCAAGGCTGGCTGCCAGGAGGTGGCGTGGCCAGCCCTTGCTCGCGGTGCCGGCGGATCTAGGCAGTGCTGGAGGAGGGTGGTCTGGAGTTTCTTCTTCGACCGTGGAGGAGTTGGGTGTTGGTCTGAGTGCTCCCGGCTGTGCGAGGGGTCGGTGTTCCGCGACGGTTTGCACATGACGACGAGGTGCTGCAGCAGCGGCGGTGTGCCCCCGACAATTCGGCCAAATCCGATGGTAGAGGGGAGTTGTGCGATAGATTGGATGAAAATCCTGCTCGACTTCGGTCGGAGCTGGCGACGATGGCGCCCGTGGGTGTCGTTTGCCTCCTTGGAGGCGTTGCCAAGGTGCGTCGGCATCTCCCCTTCTTGATCCGGTTGTGGTCTCCGGGCGAAAGCCTTGGTCTGTTGCAGGACCAGCGATGGTGGCGTCTTGGCGTCGTTACTCTGTTGAGAGCATCGCGGGCGGAGACCTGGCTTGGAGGTCTTGTAGTGTGGTTCTCCGGTGCTGCCGCTGGCTCGAGTTGATCTTCGTGGGCGTTATGTACGCAGCTGCCGGTGCTCCAAGACGACGACTTTCTCGGGTCCGACCGAGTCCCGCTACCCACTCGCCGTCTCCTCGCATTCAAGGGTGGTAGTGCGTTGGCAAAGGAAGTCCGGATGTAGTTGTTGCTCTTGTGGTGTTTGGCATTTGTTGTGACGCGGTTGGATGATTGGCTTAGGGCAGGCCCTTTTGCGTTGTGTTGTAATTGTCGTGGTGGCTAATCAGTTGATTAGTTAGGGTGTGGTGTTCCTGCTACACTTGTTGTTCGCAGCAAGTTGTAGTGTCTTGTAATTCAACTTCTGCCTTTTATAAAAATATGGTACGCCTATGCGTACTCTTGAAAAAAAAAAAGATTTTTAATCATAGCAAACCGAACGTTCAAGCATGGCAATTCTTTGCTAGAATTTGCCATGCAGATTTGACATGCTTGCTAAAGGAAATCTTCATCCTTGTGACAACATAATTTGCCATAAAAATGTTTGATCTGACATGCTAGGAACTGTGAAGTTTGATTTGTAGGGAAGTCCAAGTAATTTGCTTTGGAAGTTCCGCATGGAGTTATCGAAATTTCCAGCAAGAATAAGGAGGAGGAAGGGAACACCAATAATCACATGAAACTGATATCCCGCAAAAAGAAAAAGAAAAAATCACATCAATCTGATAGGCACCGCTGCATTTCTAACGCTACGTACTACTGCAAAACAGACTGGACAGAAGTGAAGTCGGCGCGTGGAGTGTGGACGAAAGGCGAAAGGCGGGCATTGACTCGTGACGGACGCAGATTCAAGTCGTCTCGCGCCCACATGTCAGCCCACCCAATGGCAGACGACTTGAGAATCCCAGTCCACCCGTGACAGATGAATCGCCCGGAGATGGCAAAAATCACTGTTCTGACCTGAGGACGAAATCAATTCACAAAATGAATTGTTCCAAAAAAAATTCACCCAGCTGACCCTTTTGTATGACACCCGACAGCTAGGCGCCACACTACACTGTGCAGCGCCTAGCTCTTAGACGCCACACTTCTGGCCAGCGTGGCACCCCTGAGCCAGGGCCCTGGCCCACACCCAGCAGTGCAGCGCCTAGCCCAAAGGCGCTACACTTGTAATGTGCAGCGCCTAAGGTCTAGGCGCCACACTGGTAATATGCAGCGCCTAGTCGTTAGGCGCTGCACATTGACTTAAGGCAATCAGGCCTGGCCTGCCCTCCCCCATCCGAGCCAGCAGTTATCCTTCCCCTCTCCCCCTACAGAGAGCGGCGGCGGCGGCCCTCTCCTCTCCCCCCCGACGTCCCCTCTCCAAAATCCAACAAATTTGTAGTTTTTGACCTTGGGTTTCTTCCCTAATTGCTCCTACAAGGTAAACTCCTCCGATCCCTTTCTTTTCCTCCGTAAATTCGTTCACATTATTCACATATATCCAAGTTATGGTGGAACCCTTGATTTGCTTGGATTCGAATTTGATATGAAAAATTGAAAAAGTGAGGTGTGATTTAGGATTTGTAGTCATTATGGAACCCTAGATTTTTCAAGTTTTGGTGGAACCCTTGTTTTGGTTGGATTAGAAATTTGTATGTAATATTGATATAGATTTGTGTGATTAGGATTAGTACATGATTTGTAATCTTTGTGGGACCCTAGTATTTATGATGGGTATTGACAATATATGCTTCCATAGTGAAAACCTAGATTGTTGAGATGAACCGTATACATATTGAGATGTTTGTGTTGATGTTTTTTTAGATGAGTGAGATGAAAACCTAGATTTGTATTGACAAGGATGATTTGTAACCTTATATTGTTTTGGATGTATATGTGTTTTGTGATGATTATTGATATGCTTTGATTGTATGTCTTACGCAACCACCACCGCCACCGCCGCCGCCACCACCTCCCCATGGCTCACGCCTGCAGATCTACCGGGGTGGCATTGGGGGAGGGGAGGGGGTACCGAATGCCGCTGCCTCTGGTTTACCAGACGTTTCCAGATCTCCTGCAGCCGCTCGATTCGTTCTCGGCGGAGGCCCAAGCGGAGACCAGGGCGCAGCGCTGGATGGAGCGGGCGATGCGGATCAGAGACGATGTTCTCTCATGGACGATGTGCTCGAGGGAGTGGAAGGAAGCAGAGGCGGAGGTGGAAGAGGGGTCAGATCTGAATTCCGTCGCCAGAAGACATGCTCGGGTGTGCAAGGATCGTGCAGATCGAGAATTGCTGAATCTCGCCTGCAGAATTTGGTTCGAGGCCAACATGGAGGAGAAGCGCAGGATGCCGCATCCATCCGAGCCGCCACTAGCGTTCGCCCATTGGGCAAAGCAGGACGCGAAGTCAACAGATCGGAGTCGTGCAGAGAGATGGGATTGCATCATAGGTCGGATGCCTACCCGCACCCCGCCGCCCCCGGAGCTGGTGGATCCCTTGCCATACCTTTCACCACCGCCGGCAACGGATTGAGAGAGATGGGATTGTCGTCGTTGTTTGCTTAAGAAACTGAAGTTGTCGTCATTTTATTTGTTGATGAAGTTGTGAGGTTATGTAAGATGTTGATGAACTCTTAGTAATGTGCTACTTGTGTTTGAAGTGATGTTGAACTTGAAGTGATGTTGAAATTGTCTTAATGTATGACCAAACTGCTTTATGTGAGATTAATGTTATATATTATCAATAAAATATTGGATGAAAATGAAATGAACAGCAAATCTGGTGTTTCTGCAGTGAACAGAAGCATGACACCTTTCAATCAGGCGCTGCACTGCACAGTGCAGCGCCTAGGCTCCAGGCGTCACACTGTGTAGTGCAGCGCCTGACTCTTAGGCGTTGCATATTTGGATATCAGCAACAGCAAAGTTCCGGTAGTTTTTCGTCCAAAAAATTATCTAAGTGTTGGTGCAGCGCCTTTGGCTGAGGCGCTGCACTGCACAGTGCAACGCCTGAGCGATAGGCGCCACACTTTAATGTGCAGCGCCGACCCGTTAGGCGCTGCACATTGACTTAAGGCACTCGGGCCTACCCTCCCCAATTCGATCCAGCAGATATCCCTCTCCTCTCCCCCTTACAGACGCGGCGGCGGCGGCCCTCTCCTCTCCCCCTACATCCCCTCTCCAAAAACCAACAAATCTGAAGTTTTTGGCCTTGCATTTCTTCCCTAATCCCGCCTACAAGGTAAACTCCTCCGATCCCGTTCTTTTCCTCCGTAAATTCGTTCACATTACTCACATATATCCAAGTTATGGTGGAACCCTTGATTTGCTTGGATTCGAAATTCATATGAAAAATTGAAATAGTGAGGTGTGATTTAGGATTTGTAGTCATTATGGAACCCTAGATTGTTCAAGTTTTGGTGGAACCCTAGTTTTGGTTGGATTAGAAATTTGTATGTAATATTTGATATAGATTTGTGTGATTAGGATTAGTAGATGATTTGTAATCTTTGTGGGACCCTTGTATTTATGATGGGTATTGACAATATATGGTTAACCCTAGATTGTTAAATAATGCATAGGGAGTATGGTAGTTAGCTAATGTATGTTTATTGTTTTAAATATGTAGGATGGTTTGGCTTCTCGAAGATTTCTATGACACACAACACCGGGCCTACATGATGAGGGAGAAGGAGATGGTAATTATCAATAATCATAGTAGTTGGTATTTTCAAATTTGCCTTTAGTTGAAATTGACATGCCGTAAGATTTGACATGACTTGGTTGTTTGCAGAACCTTGAACCTCTGAAGATCCGGTCTCATGGGGTCTCGGGTGGTGCCATGCCCTACGATGAGCGGTACACACCGTACATCAAGGCGACAGGACTCCTCCCATGGATCCAGTTGGTCAGCCGGTCCACGCCGAACCTCAATGCTCCACTAGTCACCTCGCTTGCTGATCGGTGGAGGCCGAAGACGCACAGTTTCCATCTTCGGACCGGGGAGATGACCGTGACGCTCCAGGACGTCTCCTTGATCACCGGTCTTCCTATCGAGGGGAAGCCTCTCTGTATGAGCACCGACTCTGATGGGTGGCGTCAGCAGATGGAGGCCCTTATCGGTATGGCTCCTGCAAAGGCTCCGGTACAAGAGGAAGAGAAGAGGAAGGAAAGAGTCGCAGCCGGAGCTCCTTTCACGTGGATTGCAGCGAACTTTGCGCATTGCCCTGAGGATGCTACTGATGACGTGGTCCAGACATATGCTCGTGTCTACATGTGGTACGTTATCTCGAGGACTTTGTTTGCTGACGCCACAGGCAAGAACGCTCCATGGATGTGGCTTAAGGCGTTGACCGTCTTCGACAACCAATGGAGTTGGGGTTCAGCGGCACTGGCCTACTTGTACCGACAGGTAGTTGGTTGGTTTGTTTTCACCTCATTTGTAAATTACCAATGCAACCTTGCTGTTAAGTGAACCATGTTTTCTTTTATGTGCAGCTGGACGATGCTTGTTGCAGGATCTCGAGGGACGGCTGTATTGGTGGTAATATGCTCCTACTTTCGGTATGGAGCTGGGAGCGCCTCCCGGTTGGATGCCCGAAGGTTATAAAGTACAATGCATGGGACGACAAAGAGGACGAACTACGTCTCCCCACTTGGGCTTACAAGTGGGATGTGGTTTCCGAGATGACGAACGATGTGAATCTCATGTACCGGCAGTACACCGCCGAGTTGGACACGATTACGGCTGAGCAGGTAAACGCGGACATTACATCACTAATTGTCATGCTTTTATGAAAACTGAACATCAATGTTGTGTTTTTGTGCTATGTTCCAGGTGGAATGGGAGCCATATGGCGCCAAGGATACATTCGGTAATGCACAAGACTTCGTCCTGAATCCGATGTGCCTGAGGGATAGGCATCTTTGGCTTATGCGGTGCCCACTAATATGCAACTAGGCGGTTGAGTTTCACCTGCCACATCGTGTGCATCGACAGTTTGGTTTGTTCCAGCCTCACCCGCCGGAATGGGTGGACACCGACAAAGCACTTCACAGGTAAGAGAGAATGAACCGTGTGCACTTAGCATCGTCAGGTCCTTTCTGATAGTGCTAATGTTTGGTTTTTTACAATGCAGGTTGGATAGGAGAAGGCATCGAAAGATCAAGGAATGGGACAAACATCAATCCAAGTATGTGACCATGTTCCATCTTAGTGTGGAGCAAGCTCAGACTTCTGCTGTAGCCAAGCTTCGTGAGTTCTGCCCACTGGCGTTCAACAACTATCTCAAATGGTTTCTTCAAAGTACTCGAGTTGAGATATGCAAGGCGGCATACCATGATGATATTTTGGAAGATCCCGCCGCCTTCGATGAGCTATCCAACCTGTGAAGTGCTTTGTGGGTGCAACGCCTTTGGATCAGGCGCTGCACTACACAGTGTGACGCCTGGATCTTAGGCGTTGCACTGTCTGCTATTTCAAAACCTGATTTTTTTTACATTTTTTGGTTCACATCGTATAACACAAAGCATGTCCAGCACTTAGCACACATACACAGTCCTGTCTAGCACATAGTAGTACACATAGAGTAGTACAAAACACATAGTCATACACATATTAGTACACATTAGAGTCATAGCACATAGTAGTACACATAGAAGAGTCCTAGCACATAGTAGAACACATTTTGGTCCGCAACCAAATCAAAGATCATAGTGATGAAGACAAGAAGGTCACATTGCTCTATTGTGTCGAGCAAGGTCCCTTTCCCTTCTTCTTCTTCCTCTCTTCTTCTTCTTCCTCCTCCCTTTTCCTTATGAGATGAGCCTCGTGAACCACCCTCTCTATGAATAGAGAATTCTCCCTCTCTTTCTTTGCCTTCTCAAAAGCCCAAAGTTTCTTAGTTTTCTCTTCAAAATCCTTTTGCCGTTGCGCAGCTGCCTTCTCACATGCAATCGTCAACTTGTCCCTCCTCGTGATCTCCTCAAATATCCCTCTCTCATTTTCCTTCATCTTCTCTTCGAACTCCTTTTGCTTCTTCTTCTCTAAAGCGGCTGCATCCTCCTCTCTCACCTTCTTCGCAGCCTTCTCCCACCACCCCGGCATCTCACCTTCCCCATCCTTGTCCTCCACCCCCTTCATTGTTGCTTTGTTGGGTTGAGATGCCGCCATACCTACGAAAATTGCAACATAATAGTTAGTAAGGACAAGAACAACATGTAACCATAAATAACAATAGTGTACTATGAAAAAACATGTAAATTGCAAGATAATAGTTAGTCACATACGGAAATAGTCCATCTAAGTATGAAAACATTCCTCTACCACGACCACCACCAAGGCCAAGACCACCACCAAGGCCAAGACCACCACCAAGGCCTCTATCACCACCACGGCCTAGACCACCACCACGGCCTAGATCACCACCAAGGCCAAGATCACCACCACGGCCTCTACCACCACCACGGCCTAGACCACCACCACGGCCTGTACCACCAGCACGGCCTCTTGTAAGACCTAGTTGGCTCCCTCTTTGTTGCCTAGTTCCTCGTTGGCTACTCCTTGCTTGGTTTGGTTGGTTTGGCACTTGTTGGCTTGTACTTGGTTGGCTACCACTTGCTTCGCTTGGCCCTTATTGCGTATGACCACGTTGACTACTACTTGCTTGGCTAGGAATTTGTGTATCTCCTTGTCGGCTTCTGCTTGCATCATTTTTTTTATCTCTTTCTTGCTTTGGTACAAGTTCTTGTGTTGTGTCCCCCATCTTTGCAGTCCCCACAACGGGATCTCTCACGAGGCTCTTGGAATTGGCCGTTGCCCGATTCTCGACCGCCACCACGACCCCATCCGTCCATGTCACCTCTAAGACGCTTTGTCTTACGTCTTCCCCGTGTAATGACCTTCAATTCGGGATCGGGCCATAGTTGAACTCCATGGTACTCCGGCCATTGTGATTGGTCCAAGTATGGGTGAAATCGGGGAGCCCATGTTTTCTTAACCATCATGATTGAGAACTCGGACTCCCGCACGGTGAGCGGGTGATTGACGTCCACATTCCTAACGCGAGCTGCGGTATACAAGTGCGAGCATGGGAGATGAAGTAACGATGGCCTCCCGCAAGAGCAATCACACCGTGCTAGGCAGACCTTGAAAGCCCGGCCTCCGTGTTGGCGGCCATCGTTTGTGGTTCCTCCTGGCTCTTTCACTTCGTACAACCAATCGTTATCGTTATATAGTACAGCTTCTTGCGAGTCCGCCTTCCGTGATTGAAATTCCAACCATTCATCAACCTTTGGTGGGAACTTGTACTTGTACTTCTTCTTGTTCTCACCCGCAATCTGCTTATCCGTTTTCATTGAGTGCTTTAGAAAGTACGCATTCATCTTGTCGAATGTGTATTGAACTATTGCCGTCACGGGTAATGCACGTACACCCTTGAGCACCTTATTGAAGCATTCTGCCATGTTGCTTGTCATTTGACCGTACCTCCGACCATCTTCATCAAAAGCTCGTGCCCACTTATTCCTTTTTTGAATGTTCCTATTGAGAAAGTCAAGACCCCCGGCATCAAGTTTCTTGTGTGTGACCAATTGGTTGTACAAGTTGGCGAACCGCTTGTCGGAGAAAGCGAGACAACAATCTTGAAGATCATCGGCCAACTCCTTAAGGCCACGTGCCCTATAGAAGTTTGAACAAAAGTGCCTCATGCACCATCGATGGTGCAACGGAGCATGCTAGGGAATGTCAACCTCCACCGCGTTAAGAATTCCTGCATGGTGATCCGATATTACACAAATTTCCCTTGCAGCCGGTAATACCCTGGTTCTCAATTGACGCAAGAACCACTCCCAGTTATCATTGTTCTCCACCTCAACCAAAGCGAAAGCCAAAGGCAAGACCCGGTTATTGGCATCACTTGCTATTGCAACCAATAGAGTGCCCTTGTATTGTCCGGTCAAGAACGTGCCATCAATGGCGATGACCGGCCGACAATGCTCGAAAGCCCTCACGCATTGCTCAAAAGCCCAAAATGCACGGCCAAATACTCGGACGTCCTCCCGTTGTGAATCATTGTTTTGTGCCCATGAGGCTTGACCACATGAACCATGCCTGGGTTAGTGCCGGCCATAGCTCCCAACAACCTAGGGATTCGGTTGTATGCTTCCTCCCAATTACCATACAACATCTTGAATGCGGCTTGCTTCGCCTTCCATGCCTTGCTGTATTTCACCTTGTAATGAAAGACGGATTTCACAAGGTCCATGACTTGTTGAATGCTCATGGTTGGAAGTGAGGATATTGAGTTGGAAAGCCTGTAAGCGATGAACTCGGACGTGAGTTGTCTGTGGTCTTGGGACACAATCTTGCCATCCACCTTCTTGCCTCGGCACATGTGACTTGGTACACAACTCACTATGTGCCAAGTGGGCCCTCCTTTCCATGGTCTTGCACGCACAATCCATGGACATCGCTTGACCTCACATGCAACCGTGTAACGCACATTGACGTCCGAGTGAACCACTTTGTGCGGACGATAATGTGTAACCGAGTAGTTGTCGAGCCACATCTTCAATTCCAAGAAGGTTCCAAACTTAGACCCGGGAGAAATCCCGTTCTTCCCGTCTTCCAAATCCCGGTGAGAAGATGGCCTAACTCCAAGATGTATACCTTTGCCACCGTCTACCACGGCTTCATCCGCGAGACTAACATCCTTGAACAATGGTGTCCTATGATCCCGCCGTAATACCTTCTCGAAAGCTTCGGCCTCCTTCACCGTGAACCCCTCCTCATCAACCTCTTCATCGGGACCTTCATCATCCGACTCCGATGCATAGGCATGGGAATAAGGGATGGAATGGTTCATTGTCTCTTGCACATTATATTTGTCGAGATCACCCACATTGTTGTCATGGAGATCAACTTCATTCTCATCGTCCTCATACTCATCATTCTCCTCTTGCAAAGCTTCATTTTGGTTGTTTGTAATCGGGCTCAATGTTGGCCTCACTTGTTGAGTCAAAGGAGGTTCACGCATTTCATCTTCGTTCATGGGTGGGGGACTACTAGCAACCAACGGGGAGGCGTTCCGGTTCAAGTACAAATGCAAACTAGACTCAACCTTCTTCGTTGCAAATAACTCAAGAGCTTTGTCTAGTGATTCGGCCACCGTCTCCTTGTATGCAACCCAACGTTGCTCGGAGTTCACACGCATGGTCTTCTAACGGATGTGCATTCCAAAAGTCACATTGTGCCTTCCCTCTAACTCAACATTATCACTTGGGTTCATCCAATTCAAATCTTTCCTAACTTGTTCCAAGACCTCGGCATAGCTAGGACTACTCTCAAACACCATGTCAACATCATCCGGGTCCGGTTCAATGTTGCCTTTCAAAAAGGCATCTTTGTCCACATGATGAACATAAACACATGTTCTTCCCATCCCTATAATAATTAAAACAACACAATGTTACATATATTCCATAAGTACTCATTCGAAGATTAACACACAATACAAAGCCCTACCATAGATAGGAAACAATAACCCTAACATCCACTTAACAATAACCATAACCATAACCCTAACATACTAACAACCCTAACCCAAACCCCAAAATAGAAACACCCATAACCCTAACCCTAACATACTAAGAAGCCTAACCCTAACATACTAAGAAGCCTAACCCTAGCAAATTGACAAACAAACATCACATATTTCAATACAAATTTCAAAAGCCATAAAAAGTAGGGTTTGCCCAAACTAGCAAGAAAATGAGCAAATGTGAGCATTTTTTGGATGAAAACGAGGGGATCGGAGGAGATTACCTTGAGGGGGGGATTGGGTTCCAAATCCACGGAGAAAATCTTCAAATCTACTAAATTTGGGCAAGGATTTGAGAGGGGGAGGGAGGGGGAAGGGAATAGGCGGGGTGTGTGTGTGGGGGGGGAGGGGTACGGGAGGGGGGACCAGTACATTTAAGTCAATGTGCAGCGCCTAACGACTAGGCGCTGCACATTACAAGTGTGGCGCCTTTGGGCTAGGCGCTGCACGGCTGGGTGTGGGCCAGGCCCCTGGCCCAGGGGTGCCACGCTGGCCAGAAGTGTGGCGCCTAAGAGCTAGGCGCTGCACAGTGTAGTGTGACGCCTAACTGTCGGGCGCCACACAAAAGGGTCATCTGGGTGAAATTTTTTTCGGAACAGTTTAGTTTGTGAATTGATTTCGTCCACAGGTCAGAACAGTGATTTTTGCCCCCGGAGATATGTCACTTCCCATGCTTGGCTGTCCATGGATGTTTCACTCCCTCTGGCTGTACCTCGCCAGAATTCAGTTGGGTGAGCCGCATTTGATGCATTTGCTCTCCTGACCCTCACCTCAGTCACTGTTTCTACCAGCACTGGTGCTCATCCAACAGTAATGCTACTATAACCATCCTAGCTCTAAATGATTGACATGTGTGGGGCTGGAGAGAGAGCCATGAATGTGTTGGCCCAGGTTCATCTTCCCATGGGTTCCGTCCATGTGCATGTGCATGGTTTTGGAGCTTACTCGATCCAGTAGTACTACTCTCGACCCCGCGCGCTTCGCCTCGGCGCCCTATAATTCTTTTAAAGCGTCAAAATAGTTTTTTTGCGGGCGGGAGCGACGAAGAGGTTTTCCAGATGCAAAAAACACGGCGCCCAATCCGGCGGCCCCACCTGCAGCAACCCGCGCGCACAATCCTGCGTCCCAAATTTGCAAGCCCGCGCGCACACCCGTTTAGCGCGTGAGTTTGTGCGCTATTTTACAGCATCTGCTGGAGCGTTATTTTTTGTCTCCGACGCACAAAAACGATGGTTTTTAGCGCGTGAGGCATTTTTTGGGCGCCTGACTGATTCTGGATGCACAAGCTTTTGTTGCACTATAGGAGAAGCTGTGCAGTGGAATGCTTGGCTCCACTTGCACTTGACATGTCGACACCTCCCGTCAATCCGGCCGAGCGCCATTAGCAAAACAATCAGTATGATGACATGACAATCGATTTGTTTGCTCCCCACCTACCCCACTGTGGTCTGCGGAGCGCTCCGTAGAATATCGATCGTGGTAAAACACAACACACGACAATGCGATGATGCTCAAGATGATTAGAGGATCCATCGTTAAGGCGTGAACGCAGCCACGCTTGACGAGAGCATGTGGGAACAGAAGAAGGCCTCGCTTGGTTTGCTTGCTTCGTCCGGCGGTGAACGCAGACGCAGCGGCCGGCGGCGTGCATGACAGGCCGGAGCCGAAGCGAAGTTTTTCTCCCGGCGATGGATCGGATGAGCCGTCGCTTTCACCGCCGCGCCACTCGGCTCAGCCCTATGATTACGATCCAAGCGATCAAATCAGGCAGTAATGCTGGCACAGATCCGGCGTCGCGTCGAGCCGTCGACCTCGTGACAGCTCGTGCATGTCCTCGCTTTCTCCTTTTCCCATCCGACTCGCCGGGCTGCCGTCAACGACTTAAGCGACCCCACCCGCAGCTTCAGGTTATTCTCCGGCCGGCCCTACCGTAGAAACGAAAGACCCAGCGCTATCTCCAAGGGGGAAATTGTGGGTTATTTCATTCACTTTGAACTAATACGTCATTTTAGCATGTAAAAAAACGTCATTTTAGCGCACCACTGAATATTTTAGATACACGTTCAAGATTTTTTGAACACATGTTGAACATTTTTTAAATGTGCAAAACATTTGTTAAGTGTTAGGACTTTAAAAACAATAATGAACAACCTTTTGAATGGTACAAAATATTTTTAAAATTACATGAGCATTTTTTTATATTGGACTGTATATTTTTTTATTAAATCTCATGGACATATTTTTAAAACAAATGAACATTTTTCTTCATGTCAAGAAGATTTTTTTTGAACTGTACAACACATTTTTATTAAATTAGTTGAACGTTGTTTAATAACATCGCGAACATATTTTTGACATGCATGAACATTTTAAATGTTATGCACATTTTTTAAAAGTTGCTAACAAATTTTCTACATCGTATGAACATTTTTTGTAATTTTATTGACATATTTTTTACACTGCATGAACATTTTTTAACTGCATGATGAACACTTTTAAAAAATTAAGTAAACTAATATTTGGAATATATACACTTATTATGTTTAATATTACGAAAACATAAACAAAAGTAAAAAAGAAAAGGAAAAAAAATAAACGAAACAACTAACAACGAAGGTAATTAAATTAGAAAAGGTAACTTATCAATACTCGGCCGATCCACTAACTGGTTTCAACGCGAGCTACCATCTCACAATAGGGTTGTTTTTTAGACAAATTTTATATCCCACAATAGCTGAGACTTAGTCGCAGCTCAACGCACTGTCATTTAGTTTCCCGAGATAATAAGCATGGAGACGGGCGTGGATATACCTCGCTGCTAGCGAGGCCAAGTGAAGCCTCGCCTGAAGCGAGGCGTGACATGGGCCAGCCCAGGCGCGCGGGAGGCCACATCCTTGTTTTTTTCCCCATGTTCTATGCTTCTGTTCTTTGTTTTTTTACTTTTATTTATAATTTAATAATATTCTAAATAAACATATTACAAAAAACACATGACATAAAACATTTGAAAAAATGTTAAATAGGCATTTGTAAAATATTAAATGTGTATAGAGAAATTTTTTCTCATGTATACAAAAAATACAATGTCTATGAAATAAAACTTGACTTTTTATTTTTTTTAAATGTTAATTTAGCATTTTAAAATGTGAAAAATGTGTATAGATTTTTTGACTATGTATTCCAAAAATGTTAATGTTGTATTTGAAAAAATGTTAATCAAGCATTTGAAATTGTTAATATGTATAGAAAAAAATGTTGAACATTTATTCAAAAAATATTAATCTTGTATTTAAAAAAAGTTAATCTCATGTATACGAGAAATGTTGAACGTGTAATGAAAAAAATTTAACATGTGTTGTACAAAAAGGGAAACCTATGAAAATCGATAAAAAAGGAGAAACCCAAAAACAAAAAGAAAAACAAATACAAAGAAAAAGAAAAAAAAGAAACCAACGCAAAAGAATGAAAATGGTGAAAACCGAGATAAAACAAATAAAGCCTATGAAAAACGAGAAAGAACCAAAGAAAACCGAAGAAAAAATAAAGAAAGGAAAAAACCGAGAAGGAACAAAAGAAAAACAGAGAAAAATGAAAGAAAAGAAAAGAAAATAGAGAGAAAAAAAGAACAAAAACTGGTGGGAAAAGAAAGAAAAAATATCAATAAAAAATAAACTGTGGAAAATCCATTGGAAAACCGGATCATTTTCCTCAAGTAGGTCGCACCTTGTGTGTTAGCACGAACTCAGGCGTGCCTCAATGGCTGGCAGCGCTACCTATTGTCGTGGTTACTAGTCTGACACTAAGTACTGGGGGTACGAATGAAGATCAGAGCCTAGCTACATCGCAGGTGTGACACTCGGTCTTAGCGAGTTCAGGCCCCTCTCGGAGGAGGTAAAAGCCCTACGTCTCGTGCCCTGAGGCTTGTTTTCTCTCGGGGTATCTGATTACAATGAGTGCTTAACCTTGTGACGGAGGGAGAGGACGGCTTATATAGGAGTTCGCTGCAGCCTCTCCGCCATCACGTCGCAGGCCTTTTATGGCAATAACTACAACAGTTAAGGGCGTTTAACACAGCTATGACTATGGCAGTTACTGGTAACGGTAGCCATGACTATGCTTAAAGTCTAGTTGAAGACTACTCGACCGTTGCAGCTCCACGCCGTCCGTACGTCTCCTGCGTCCGAGTGATGATGACTGGCCGGCTGGAGGGCAGACATTCGTCCGAGTGTTGTCCGTACAGGGTCCGAGTGAATCCTTCGCGGTGTGCATCCGATTGCACTTGTGACCCAGGGGTCCCTGAATAATAGTGTGGGCCTTAGGTGGTCCATAGATGTCAGGTCCTTGTCCCTACTGGTGGTAGGTGACCCCATCATTAGCCCCCGAATCGGTTGAGGCTTAACAGGATGAGTGGGTTGAGCTTTCGGAGCGGTCCGAGTGCTTCGGGGCCACTCGGCCTCCGCTCTTCCCGCGGTTATCATTGGGAGAAGCTGCAACGGATTCTGGACCAGAGAACTTCCGAATGATCGGATGGTGCCGATTGCTAGGCAAAACTTGTTGGCATTCGCATGTCTCTCGGGAGAGACGGACTTGAGGCCGAGTGAAGGCATGCCATGAAACTCGAGTGACGACGCCGGCGCGTGGACTGAATCTCCGGACAGATGCCACTCCATGTCCCAGGGGAACGCCAGCGCGGGCCAGCTCCGAGTCCAAATTTACGAGACACGCGCCTTGGAGCCTAGTGAAAGGGCCAAGTTAACCTGCGGAGGGGCGTCGAGCTCGTCCTTTCGCAATCCTGGAGGTGTCTCCAGGCAGGTGTTTAACGTGTCCGAGTGCACGGAGGCCTGCGGAAGGCGGTCGGTCGGGCCGACGGGTGTTTCTTAGGAAACGATGCGGGCGCAATCTGTCAGGCCGATTCGCTGCGGGATTTCCGGGATTCGAAATCATGCGTGCGCGCGCAGAAGCGGTTACGCCGCGGCTAGTGGGGAAAGTGGGGCGTGGCGCCTCGATTTTCGCCCTGACAACCGCTACGTGTCCCGTCATGTCTGCACGCGCACCCTCCGCGGGCTCCGTCCGATCCAGAGAATTGCGGCCGAGATTTCGCCTGACAAATTTTTACCCGCGGTATAAAGCCTGCGTGGGCTAGGGTAAACTCCAGATCCCCTTTTCCTCTTGCGTCCTCCACTCTCCCCTTCCTCTCGCCCCTCTGTTCCGAGCTCCCGAGCGCCCGAAACCATGGTGAAGGAGACGATGGCCAGGTTAGAGAGGGCGAAGAAGGCGGGGAAGGGCGCATCTTCGAGTGGCGGCGTGGCGGCGGGCCGCATCCAGGGGGACTGGGTCCCCTCGCGAGTGACGGAGGGCCGGCTGAAGGAGCTGGAAGGCGAGGGGCTGCTCCCATGGGCGGCTGGAGGCTGCCCGAGGCGGACGAGGTCGAGCCCGCGCCGAACGCCGACGAGCAAGTCCTCCTCGTCACCCACGTCGAGCGAGGTTTTTTGATGCCTCCGCACCCTTTCTTTCGCGCGTTCTTAGATTTCTTCGGGGCGCAGCTCCACCACCTTCCGCTGAATGCGGTGGTTTACTTGGCGGCGTTCGTCTCGCTGTGTGAAAACTTCATCGGCTGCTACCCCCATTGGGGGTTGTTCAAACATATTTTCACCTGTCGGTCGATGACGGTGAAGAAGGACTCGCCTAGGGGCGCGAAGACCAGCGTGATGCAGCAGTGCGGGGGGTTAGGGATCCGGCTCAGGGGGCACTCAGCCTTCCCCAGGATGAGCTTCCCCGACTCCGTCAAGGGCTGGCAGGACAGCTGGTTCTACTGCAAGGATGTCCCGAGTGAGGGGAGCCCGATTGGGTTGCCTCCGTACTCGGCGGCGAGGCTCGCAGCTCCTCCATCTCTCACAGTCGCCAAGGAGGATAAGGTGGACGTGGGAATCTTGGTGGACGCTTTGGTGGAGTGGTGCGGGCCGGAGTCGACGGGATGGACCTGCTGGAGGCGTTCCTCAATCGGCGGATCCAGCCGCTGCAGGACAGGGCGCACCCTATGTGGTTGTACCGGGGGCCGAGTGACCCCACCCGAGTGCACCCTGACGTCTTGTCGGCTAAGGCCCTCGAGGGCAAGATCAAGGCGTTCACCTCAGCGTGCGACAATCCGCGCGGAGCCAGGAGGGTGCCCCCGTACGACCTGGACAATCTGCCTATCGACGTAAGTTCACGCTTCATCCGAGTGCTCCGTATGACAGTTCTTTCGCGCCTGCTTATGGTTTGAGGAGTGATTCTTCTCGCAGAGTTTCCAAAAGATGCTTTCGCAGGTGCCGGCTGTCGACCACGACCCAGAGGACGTGACGAGTGACACGGAGCGCCATCACCTAGATGACAGCGATGAGGAGGAGGAGGGCAACGACGAAGAAGAGGAGGAAAGCGACGAAGACGCGAGTGACACTGAGGAGGGCGAGGAGGCTGAGTCTTCCCCGTCCGAGATTGTTCCCAGGGAGTGCCGCACCAAGGAAAAGAATGACCCGGGTACCAGAGCAAGGAGCACTCGAGCGCCGAGTGATTCAAGGCCGACTGCTTCGGCTTCTTCGCGCGGAGCGAAGCGCCTGAGGGCGGAGGCTGCTGACTCGGCAGAGAAACAACCCAAACAGCCGAAACAAGTCTCCACCAAGCCCCAGAAGGCGGCGGTGCCAAAGATCAAGGTGGCGGTGCCACTGGCTTCGACGTAAGTACTCGAGACTAGATCTCTTTCCCACGTAATTTTCATTCGTCTGAGGTGCCGAGTGATCTCCTATCTTGCAGCAATGAGACGTCAACGACTTCACCGGATCCGGATGCTCCAACGCTGCCGACGCTGCTACTTCCAAGGGTAAGGTTTTGTTGACTGCCATTCATCTTGAATCTTGTCTGAGTGGTTTGTAGCCTGATGTTATCTCCCGAATGTCCATGCAGCCCCAGCTGAAATCATCCATCTGGATGAAGACTACAGGGCCAACCTACCGAACCCGGAGGCCGACAAGGGGGCGTCGACTGGAACTGACATCGTCATGCGGGAGGCTTCGCCCGGCCAGAAGACTCATGTTTCTTCTGCGAAGGCTGCCAAGGAACCAGTCGGTCCAAGTCCTTCGGCTCGGGCTAGATCTTCATTGGTGCTCACTGCGCCGCCTCCCAAGCCTACGCCCGCGCCACCCTCAGCTCCCGCCACTACCTTCACTCTGCATCGGGTCCCAGAGGACCAAGTGGGAGCGAGCAAGGAAGCCTTGGTCCAAGTCGAGGTGATGAACAGTCGGCTGCGAGAAGCGTACGACGCCAGCGAGGCTCTGAGGACCAACGTTCGAGTAAGTACCATTGTAAGTGTTGTTCGAAGTTTCTGTTTTGAATGTGTAACTGAACTTCCGTCAGTGGGTTTGCGCAGGGCACACCCACTGGGTGTTCGTTTTTCTCCAGTGGGGGCACGCTGAGTGCACCCACTGGGTGTAGTCCCCGAGGCTCCCGTTGACTGGAAACAGTCGGCGGGAGTCTTAGAACTCTGTACTATTGTTATTTCCACTCGGGTCGACCGGAGTCTTTACCGAGTTGGTGGGGGCATGCTGAGTGCATCCACTGGGTGTAGTCCCCGAGACTGCTATCGATTGCGGCAATCGGTGGGAGTCTGATAAAACATACACATAGGCTTTTTTTAGCTCATCACCACGAGTCACTTTCCAGTGGGGGCACGTTGAGTGCACCCACTGGGTGTAGTCCCCGAGACTGCCGTCGACCGGAAGCAGTCGGCGATATCTTAGAGTTTTTTTATAACACTCGGAGTGTCACCCCTCACTCGGCTGGCCGAGTGGGAGGCCTTGCAGACTAGAAAGCTTCGAGCTAATCGAACTTGTCTGTCTTGAGGTCGACGATGAAGACCAGCGTGTTGTTGTCTTCGATATTCTTCATTGCCGACTCAGTTGTAAGAGGGTTCTTCAGGATTTGATACTGGTCAAGCTTGTTCCTTCACCCGACTGACAACTTCCTTGTTTTGAGACAGAGGGCCTGCGAGCTGGGAACCAACTATGCGGACTTGGAGAAGGAGGTATTGCAGCTCCGAGTGGATCTGGACGCGGAGAAGCACAGGAGCAGCTGCCTTGAGAAGGAGAAGAACACCCTTGGAGGTTAACCCATTGTTTGACTGTTCGCCGAGTCATGTTTTTCTTTTGATCCGAGTCAATTCGCTTCTTCAGATGTCCGTGGTGAGAATGCTCAACTTGTAATGAGACTGAGGACTTCTATTTCTTTAGACACCATGAAGCAAGCCCTGGATAACAAGGACAAGGAGCTGGCACTGGCGCAGAAGGAAGCCAGGAGCAAGACCAAGGCTGCTGAAGAGAAACTGGCCTCGGTCAGTAAGCTCGAGGAGGAGATCAAGATCCTGAAGGCTGCCACTGAGGTGGCCAGGAATGAAGTTTCTGAGCTCAGGAAGACCAATGCCGAGTGGGAGCTGAAGCACAGCACCCAGGCAAGCGTTTTTGAAGAGGAGAAGAAGACCCTGAATGACCAGATCACGAAGCTTCTTGAGAAGAAGGGTGAGCTGGAGCAGTACGTCCAAGAATTCGGTGAGGATATGGGCAAAAAGCTTGAAGGTAAGCTGCACCGCCGAGTGGATTTTATCTGTTTGTTCTAGAATTTTCCGCCTTCTCTGACCCAAGCCATTTTTCTTCGACAGAATTCTGCTATAACTTTGAGCTAGAGACGGACCGAGTGGAGAAGGATCTGGATCCCTCAAAACAGCTCCTCAAGGACAGTGCCGCCATGGCCATTCTCCGTCTGGAGGAGCGCCTCGAAAGCGCCATGGGGTACATTATCCGACTGAGGTCTGCTCTGTCCAAGATTGATCAAGAACTGCTCCCGGCGAAGAGCTTCAGAGCGACGTGGAGTCTATGATGACTCGACTGATGGATATCCCAAGCCGCGTGCAAGCCTGGAAGAAGTCCGCTGCTAGTTGCGGCGCTGACGTGGCTCTCGCACTCGTCCGCGTCCACTGCAAGGATGTGGACGAAGAGAAGTTGAAGTCGCTGAAGGTCGCCAACGAGAAGAAGCTCAAGTTTGAGGACTTCATGGAGACGTTCATCGAGGCCGCAACCCGGATCGTAGACGGCATCGACCTGGACACCTTCGTCGACCCGGCCCGCAGCGGAGTAAAAAACATTCAAGTCCTGATTTGCCTCGGAATGCCGAGTGGTTAATGTAACCGTGATACTTTAACGGGCCCATGGCTCGCGTACTTTTCTTTTGCTGAGAGAACTTGAGCGGATCGAAGTTTACTCAGATATTCGAGCCTTTGTTCTATTTGCCAATGTTGTTTTTAACTTAGGCGAAATCTGGTTTGCTGCTAAGCCCCCGAGTGTGGAGCGTGTCCGCACTCGGATAGTTTTTAACTTAAGCGCAATCTGGTTCACGGCCAAGCCCCCGGGTGTGGAACATGTCCACACTCAGATAGTTTTTAACTTAGGCGAAATCTGGTTCGCGGCTAAGCCCCCGAGTGTGGAGCGTGTCCACACTCGATGTGGCACCCCGACTCAGAGAGACCGGAACACCCCGTATTCCAGCCCAGAGATCAAGTCTTCTGGAATACGTCACTGCTTGGCATAGAACAAATCAGCTCTTTATTACAAATAATACGGGTACAAAGGTTCTGAAGGCATGAAGGTTACAGGGGGCACGGCGACACTTCGCCTGCTCAGATAGCTCTATGCTAGCAGCAAGACATCTCGAAGCGGAATAAATCCTAACAGCGAAAGAACGACGACGGTGATGAACTCCACTCCGCAGGGACTCTGGCTGGGACGTATCCTAGAGCGCAACCTCGGGGTCCTCGACAAACAAGCAATCACGGCATCACCCGCAATCTGGCATGACACGCCAGGTGAGTACTTTGAATGTACTCGCAAGCTCACAGCAACCAAAGCAATCAAGACATACAACAGCATGGCATTTATAGGTTAATCATCAGAGATGAACACGATACTACTAGAACAACATGAGCATGGCAACAACATGAGCATGGCAACAACATGAGCATGGCGTACATATAATTCATGATATGAACAGGATGATACTAGCACTAGCATGCAAGGGGGGTCGACGTTTAAGGTCTCATGGACCAACTTACTCTGCTCGGAGGTTATCTCATAACCACCTGAGGTATCAATCTTTCTTACCGTCGTGATCATCACACGATCACCTCATGATCAACCATCATCAAGAATATCATCGTGATCAACTCGTGACCACATAAAGATCAACCAACTTCTTTTCTCATGGAACCGGGGTTGTTTATTATTCAGGTTATTATTTCTGTTGACCCATAGTGTGACCTACTACGAACTGTGTCCATGACCGAGGACGCGGCTATCGATAGATTATACACTCTGCAGAGGTTAGTACACTGTACCCACACTACGGAACTCATGGCCTCGTGCTCCCATTTGGGTGGACCAACGACGTTCCGACAAAACCAATCTATTGCATGACACTCTCCCGGCCACTCCCGACAAACTCCCCTTTGGGCTATGTCCTGGGTCGCCCCGATGTCAACTCGTGACATCTGCCACCTCTGTGGCTGCCACCGTCGTGGCCCAACAAACAAACTCGTCCCAAACGGGGACAACTGCGCGCAAACAACTCGGGCACAAGGCTTATGGCCGCCTACCTGATCAGGGTAGCGCGCGCTCATAACCTTCCCTAGTTGGAGGCACCGTCGAGAGGCATGACAATAGACCGCATTAGGGCCTCCCATAAGGCAAGTGTGGCTGCACTGGTTAGCTCGATTCGGTGGCACCATGACTCAGCCAACAGATTTGTTCAAGTTTGATTAATGTTAGGTTCAACTTGAATGGTGATGAGCTGAGCCACAGTAAAATAATATGACAATGCATATAAGCATGATATCAGTGCAACCATGGATGGGCAACATAACCTTTTAACAACATAGTATCAACAAAGATAAATCATTTATGCTACGGGATGCAAATGATCATGGCATAATGACGATCATGACTATCACAAGTATTTTCATATCAAACCGTAACTACTCATGTGAGCATAACATTATTACTAGCATCGGAAATAACTGCAAGAATAAAACATGAAAAGAATATCCTTAGCAATTAATCATATCACTTACTAGAAGAAAATGAACATGGCATAAGCAATGAGCATGGATTCACAAACATATTCGAAGCATTCACAAAAGAATTAAATGCGCAAACAGTTATTAAATATTCAAGTGGAAACCATGGCTACTGCAATGCCATCATGCAAGTGGCTGTTGTGGCTTGCCTGGGGATGGAGGAACCATCGAGGAGAGGTGCGATGAACTCGCGGAAAGAATCGCCGGAAAAGTTTCCCTCTCGGCGGAGCTGTTTTAAGGGCAAGGGAAAAATGGAGTTACGGTTGCCGAGTTACAGCCGTTTTTTTGTTAGTCAGAAAACAAACAGAAAAGTGTCCATTTCTGCTCTAAACTGACAAACGCCCGCAACTTAGGGGTTTCAGCCGGCGGCTGAAAAAAAACAGAAAGCGTATTTCTCGGATTACGCTTTCAAACAGAGAAAGCGTACTTTAGCCCAAAGAATCACCATAGTATGTTTTCAGTAAGAGAAAACGTATTTTAATTAATACGCCTCCACTTACTCCCGCGCGGGCCCGGGCTTTAGAGGATGATGGGTGGGGTCGTTGGGGTCCATGCTGGCCAGCTGGAGGGGGGGTCGCCGTCTTCCTCTCGCCCGCGCCTAGCCGAAGCAGAGGCGAACTCCGGCGACGACTGCCGGCAGCTCCGGCCACCATACGCGGCGCTCGGACTACCGGCGAGCTCAGCACGCCGCACCGCATCCACCCAGGAGGAAGACGAAGATCGGGGAGGTCAGGAGCTCATGCTCCCTGGATCATGGCGGACGGCGGCTCGGCCACGATGGAGCTCGGCGCTACGGTGGAGGGGAGAAGAAGGGAAGGTGCGGGAGGGCTTCGCCAGGTCTTGGGGGTTCTCTGGTGGTGATAGCAGGGAGAGGGGAGGTCGGGCTTGCCGGAATTTAGGCCGACCCGAGCGGCGGCCATGGCGGTAATGCTCGGGGAGGAGAGCCTCCCGAGCTCGGTTGAGAGGCTTGGCGGGGTTCTAGGAGTGAGGAGAGGCTGATGGTGAGGAGAGAAAGCACCGGGGTGTCCTTAAATAGCCACGGCTACGATGACGTAGCCAAAAGCCAACGAGAGCTCACGGTCGATGCTCTCTGGCACGACCGCGTGCACGAGCGCACGCGCGGAGGGGGAGAGAGGGCTAGGGGAGGTGTATTCGGTGCAAAGGTGTCGCGGGAAGGAAGAGGACAAGTGCAAAGCGACGACGGCCGCGGGCATCCCGGGACGGCGTGCTCGCCGGAGAGGAAGGAGAAGAGGGTAAGGGGTCCAGAGAGGACACGCGGACGAAGGAGAGTGGGGGAGACGCAGTGGACATGGTGCGGTGGCGGAAGCTCGGCGTTTGGGCGGCGGCAGAGGGACCCTAAGTCCAGAGCACGATTTCGGCGCGCCAGACCGCGTGGTCACCGTGTGCACAGGCGCACGCGGTGCACTCTGGCTGACCAAACGATGTCTAGCGTCTTGTCCTTCCAAAGTGGGTCCTACCTGAGGTGATGGCTCGAAGAAATCCACTGTAGGTTGATGGGAGGGATCGACTGAACTTTGCTTTCGTAAACTTAAGCCTGAAGTAGTGATCAACTTAGAGAGGATAAGAGCTAACCAGGATGTCTCAGGGGTTTAGGGTAGGAAGGACTACAATACTGTGGATTTTGAGGTCATTTGGACATGGCTAGAGTGCAGTTGCTTAACAACTGCAAAAATTGGCCAGAATCTAGATCAGGAAGTATCACTCACATGGATGCTAGGATTGGGCTGAAAATTTGTGAAGGATGATGATTTGAGCATATGAAGGTTCCATAAAAATTTCATCCCATTTGGATGAATAAAAATGGTACTTCCTTCACAATGCCCCACACTGGACAGAAACTTGGGGGAATTTTGTGGAGGAAATGGCTTCGCAAAAAGATGTGAATTTTAGCATTCTCACATTATTTAGGGATATTTAGGTCCTGGATTAATTTCAGAATTTTTGAAGCAATATAAAATATAGTTGCTTCACAAACTGAAATTATGCCCAGAAACCAAGATTTGAAGGTGTGCTCACATAGAGTGTTGGATGGAGATGAAATTTGGTGGATAGTAATTATTTGATCATATAAATGGGATACCAAAATTTCAACTCATTCGGATTATCCTAGATAGTACTTCCTTTACAAAGCTTCTCTTTGGACAGAAACTTTGGAAATTTGCTGAGGAAGATTTACTAGGTAAATGGAGTTTAATTTTGGCATGTGGCAATAATTTGGATATGAGAGAGTTCCCAAAAAATTTTAGGGCAATCAAGAAAATATAAATAGCACTTCCTTCACAAAGTGCCATTCTGGACAGAATAGGAAATGAATATTCCTGAATTATTTTTGAACTACACAAGGATGGATTCTGACATATTTGTGGAAGATATGATCCCAAGAATTTATGAGAATTTTGTGGGAATTTTAGGAAAGACATAAATATAGGTTGCTTCACAACCTAGAGCAAACAGGGTTATTCCTTTAATAGAAAAAAGGAATATTCCCAAGAAATAAATATTGGAGTTGGGCTAAGATGGAAATGACATAGCCTTGGGCTAGATCTGAGAATGACAAGCCACTTGGGAGTGGCTGGAGAGAAAATGTTCCCAGGTTTTAAGACCACATAGCCACGGAAAAAGAAATCCGAATAAAAATTCGAAGAAATCCAAAAGAAAAAGAAAGGGCCAAAAATCGGGGTGTTACAAACCTACCCCTGTTACGATAAATCTCGTCCTCGAGATTTGGTTGCTCAGGGAACCAGTATGAATATTCTGACTTAATGAAACCGTTTCTAACTCGGGTATCCTTTTTCTTCATATGATGTTCCCACTGAATTGCATCTTACTGACTGACTTGCTCTGGGGTGGTTTGCTTCACCGTAGCCGTATTCTGGCAGATCTTACCTCATATGTTCATCCTTATGCTGACTCCACTTCTTTTATGTCTGCTTGGCGTATCTGATATTATCATGACTGGAATTTTCACAATTCCATGAGTGATTTCCATTCGACGTGACATTCTTCTATCCAGCACTGATAGTATTCAATGGAGTTATGAACAAATTTTCTCAGTGGACATGAATCGCTTAATCATTGCATTGGGTTACTAGATGCATGTCCTTCGGGTTCAAAACAATGCTGAGAATCACGATGTTTCTCTTGGCGGAATCTGACTACTTGTAGGGAGTTCTGAATCATCTTGGCTGACTTCTTTGTCTCAGATCCGTACCGACTATTCCACTGTCATCTGGATATGAGGTCCTTACAAACAGAGTAGACCTCTGTATTGCCGGTCTTGCTCCTTCATTGTTGTTTTCTTTTTATGAATCTTTTGTTGAAAGAGCTTGGCCATATATATCCTTAATTCTTCGTGTGACCATGGGTGCTGTTAGGTGCAATATTCCGGCAAGCATACCTTATCCTTATCTTATGATCGTGCAACAACGCTTAACTGGCAAGTTCATCATCTCTCAAGCTCTAACTGTAGGGCAATGATCATCCGAACCTTCACATAAACTCGGCAAATAAATCAGTAGCCACCAGAACGGTCTTTACAACTCAGATCTGGGACATTACTGAAATAACTAAACCATGGCTCATGACGGCTGAAAAACAGCTCAGAGCATGAGACAGTGTTGATAAGAAGAACGTAGTAGTTCCCTAAGACGACCGAAGAATAGCTCAGAGCATAGGGTCACTGCTACAAAAAGAAACTCAACAGCTGCCCGAGACGGCCGAAAAGCAGCTCAGAACACGGGCCAGTTGTTGAAATGAGAAATATAAAATCGGCATCCACCCTGGACGGCCGAAAACAGCTCAGACACAGGCGTGGTGCTGTTACCAGGAAAAGGTAAGCAAGGGCTCATCAGGATCATATACCCGGATCACAGTTACTTGTACAGAGCTCACTGTTGTGGTCAATCATACATGACAGTGACAGAGGTTAATGATATCACTTTGTTGGGTGTGAGGAAGCTGGCCTTGATATCCACTGTCAGGATTGTTGTCCCAACATTGTCTTGCTTCATAGCTTGTCAGACATTGCATCACACTGAGGTGTATAACTTTCTTTCTTCCTTTTTACATACTCACGGGTTGGTGGGATTCTCATCGTGCTTGCATCATCATACGAGTGACTTGCATGACCTTGACGGCATGTTCATAATATATTTGGAAGCATGTGTATCTGAGCATTTGATTCCCAAGGCAGACACTTGTGTCCTGACTAGCTCGTGTTTCTGACCCATCTGCCGTGGGCTTGACTCTTGAGTTGCAGTGCCAACTAACTGTGTAATATCCGGTACCCATGACGATGACTGTTGGTAATGTCGTGCTGACGAAGGCTGGATAGCTTGTGTTGGAAGCTATCTGAGAGTAGCGTGTTGAGGAAGACTGAATAGCTTATGCTCGAAGCTTTTGCCGGGATAGCGTGCTGAAGAAGACTGGGTACCGTACCTCAGAAGCTTCTCCCCTTGGTTGTTTTCGTGCTGAGGAAGACTGAGGAAGCTTGGGTCGTACGCTTCTATGGTTGCGTGCGGAGGAAGACTAGGTGGCTTACTCCAGAAGCTTCTCACTATAGTGTGCGGACTGAACGCCATATATATATATATCCTTGATATTCCTCTGACTGGAAATGTACTGTTGTCTTGCACACAAATTGTCTTCCAGCTGGTTCATTACGATTGTGATGGTTGCACACTGATGTAAATCTTGATGCTGATAGTCATTCCAGAATATCATTTGTATTCAAACTGAATATTCTCAATATAATGCAGTCCACTGATAATTCCATACTGTTTAGCTGAGCTTCAAAATATTTGAAATCCTCACTGATTCTTCGAGTCTGGTGTCGGTTGATGAGCAACTTTTCATAAGGGGAAATATGGTAACACTGAGGGCCCAAAGAAAGAAGTCAAAAGAAACGACTAAAACAAAAGTACACACAGCATTAAGATTACATACAAGCAGCATCACATTTTACAGCTATTCTCCTCACTATGCATGCCTACTTAAGCACACAATTCTCGAGGAAACTCCGGTACTACGGTCTAACATGCTGTGACGGTGTGCACGAAAGTGGATCAGCGTGTGGAGGGATTGGTGTAAACGGAGCTACACCAAGCGCTGGCTCAGCACCGGTTGCATCTGGACGGGCTCGGAGGTGAGGACGGACTCGGTGATCATGTAGCGAGACACGGATGTCACGGCCACATCATCATCAAGTGGACAGAAGGGAACCGTACTCGTCCAGAGAATGGGGTGATATGGTAGGATAGCGGTGGAAAGCAGGGTCTGCTGGCATTGCCCTTTTCTGGCAACAACGACCAGTGAGGGTTGCCAAAGCGGCGGGTTGGAAGGCAAGATTCGGGATAGAAACCTGTCTATCACCGAGGCAATAGGTGTGGCTGGAGAGAATATATTGGTGCGATACCTGTGCATCAATCCTGCGAGTGATCGACACCACAAGGTACCTTGGCATCACTCCGCTGGGACAGAGATGATGCCAAACACCGAAGAGCAAGTATGCAAAACTGGAGGGTGCAGGTAGTGGATCGAAAGCGATGCCACCTACACTCACAAGATCAACCGTTAGTGACAATATAATGAGTCTATATGCATGCTATGCAGCAAACAAATGCAGCAACCAAATGCAACAAGCAAGCTAGACTCTGAACTACCGGTTTCTAACGCTCGCGCTAACTAGGGCGTCCTACAGCCAGACCTGCTCTGATACCAAGTCTTGTGGCACCCCGGCTCAGAGACACCGGAACACCCCGTATTCCAGCCCAGAGATCAAGTCTTCTGGAATAAGGCACTGCTTGGCATAGAACAAATCAGCTCTTTATTACAAATAATACGGGTACAAAGGTTCTGAAGGCATGAAGGTTACAGGGGGCACGGCGACACTTCGCCTGCTCAGATAGCTCTATGCTAGCAGCGAGACATCTCGAAGCTGAATAAATCCTAACAGCGAAAGAACAACGACGGTGATGAAATACACTCCGCAGGGACTCTGGCTGGGACGTATCCTAGAGCGCAACCTCGGGGTCCTCGACAAACAAGCAATCACGGCATCACCTGCAATCTGGCATGACACGCCAGGTGAGTACTTTGAATGTACTCGCAAGCTCACAGCAACCAAAGCAATCAAGACATACAACAGCATGGCATTTACAGGTTAATCATCAAAGATGAACACGATACTACTAGAACAACATGAGCATGGCAACAACATGAGCATGGCATGTACATATAATTCATGATATGAACAGGATGATACTAGCACTAACATGCAAGGGGGGGGGGGGTCGACGTTTAAGGTCTCATGGACCAACTTACTCTGCTCGGAGGTTATCTCATAACCACCTGAGGTATCAATCTTTCTTACCGTCGTGATCATCACACGATCACCTCATGATCAACCATCATCAAGAATATCATCGTGATCAACTCGTGACCACATAAAGATCAACCAACTTCTTTTCTCATGGAACCGGGGTTGTTTATTATTCAGGTTATTATTTCTGTTGACCCATAGTGTGATCTACTACGAACTGTGTCCATGACCGAGGACGCAGCTATCGATAGATTATACACTCTGCAGAGGTTAGTACACTGTACCCACACTACGGAACTCATGGTCTCGTGCTCCCATTTGGGTGGACCAACGACGTTCCGACAAAACCAATCTATTGCATGACACTCTCCCGGCCACTCCCGACAAACTCCCCTTTGGGCTATGTCCTGGGTCGCCCCGATGTCAACTCGTGACATCTGCCACCTCTGTGGCTGCCACCGTCGTGTCCCAACAAACAAACTCGTCCCAAACGGGGACAACCGCGCGCAACCAACTCGGGCACAAGGCTTATGGCCGCCTACCTGATCAGGGTAGCGCGCGCTCATAACCTTCCCTAGTTGGAGGCACCGTCGAGAGGCATGACAATAGACCGCATTAGGGCCTCCCATAAGGCAAGTGTGGCTGCACTGGTTAGCTCGATTCGGTGGCACCATGACTCAGCCAACAGATTTGTTCAAGTTCGATTAATGTTAGGTTCAACTTGAATGGTGATGAGCTGAGCCATAGTAAAATAATATGACAATGCATATAAGCATGATATCACTGCAACCATGGATGGGCAACATAACCTTTTAACAACATAGTATCAACAAAGATAAATCATTTATGCTACGGGATGCAAATGATCATGGCATAATGACGATCATGACTATCACAAGTATTTTAATATCAAACCGTAACTACTCATGTGAGCATAACATTATTACTAGCATCGGAAATAACTGCAAGAATAAAACATGAAAAGAATATCCTTAGCAATTAATCATATCACTTACTAGATGAAAATGAACATGGCATAAGCAATGAGCATGGATTCACAAACATATTCGAAGCATTCACAAAAGAATTAAATGCGCAAACAGTTATTAAATATTCAAGTGGAAACCATGGCTACTGCAATGCCATCATGCAAGTGGCTGTTGTGGCTTGCCTAGGGATGGAGGAACCATCGGGGAGAGGTGCGATGAACTCGCGGAAAGAATCGCCGGAAAAGTTTCCCTCTCGGCAGAGCTGTTTTAAGAGCAAGGGAAAAATGGCCATTCTCACAGTGTGACAACCTCATGAACATGGTACCAACGGAACGGGCTCGACGAACTGAGATCGTGGGCTTTGGAATCACTTGATTCGGAGTTACGGTTGCCGAGTTACAGCCGTTTGTTTGTTAGTCAGAAAACAAACAGAAAAGTGTCCGTTTCTGCTCTAAACTCGCAACTTAGGGGTTTCGGCCGGCGGCTGAAAAAAAAACAGAAAGCGTATTTCTGGGATTACGCTTTCAAACAGAGAAAGCGTACTTTACCCCGAAGAATCACCAGAGTACGTTTTCAGTAAGAGAAAACGTATTTTAATAAATACGCCTCCACTTACTCCTGCGCGGGCACGGGCTTTAGAGGATGATGGGTGGGGTCGCTGGGGTCCACGCTGGCCAGCTGGAGGGGGGGTCGCCGTCTTCCTCTCGCCCGCGCCTGGCCGAAGCAGAGGCGAACTCCGGCGACGACTGCCGGCAGCTCTGGCCACCATACGCGGCGCTCGGGCTACCGGCGAGCTCACACGCCGCGCCGCATCCACCCAGGAGGAAGACGGAGATCGGGGAGGTCAGGAGCACGTGCTCCCTCGATCATGGCGGACGGTGGCTCGGCCACGATGGAGCTCGGCGCTACGGTGGAGGGGAGAAGAAGGGAAGGTGCGGGAGGGCTTCGCCAGGTCTTGGGGGTTCTCCGGTGGTGATAGCAGGGAGAGGGGAGGTCGGGCTCGCCGGAATTTAGGCCGACCCGAGCGGCGGCCATGGCGGTAATGCTCGAGGAGGAGAGCCTCCCGAGCTCGGTTGAGAGGCTTGGCGGGGTTCTAGGAGTGAGGAGAGGCTGATGGTGAGGAGAGAAAGCACCGGGGTGGCCTTAAATAGCCACGGCTACGATGCCATAGCCGGAAGCCGACGAGAGCTCACGGTCGATGCTCTCTGGCACGACCGCGTGCATGAGTGCACGCGCGGAGGGGGAGAGAGGGCTAGGGGAGGTGTATTCGGGGCAAAGGTGCCGCGGGGAGGAAGAGGACAAGTGCAAAGCGACGACGGCCGCGGGCATCCCGGGACGGCGTGCTCGCCGGAGAGGAAAGAGAAGAGGGGAAGGGGTCTAGAGAGGACACGCGGACGAAGGAGAGTGGGGGAGACGCAGTGGACATGGTGCGGTGCCGGAAGCTCGGCGTTTGGGCGGCGGCAGAGGGACCCGTAGTCCAGAGCACGCTTTCGGCGCACCAGACCGCGTGGTCACCGCGTGCACAGGCGCACGCGGTGCACTCTGGCTGACCAAACGATGTCTAGCGTCTTGTCCTTCCTAAGTGGGTCCTACCTGAGGTGATGGCTCGAAGAAATCCATCGTGGGTTGATGGGAGGGATCGACTGAACTTTGCTTTTGTAAACTTAAGCCTGAAGTAGTGATCAACTTAGAGAGGATAAGAGCTAACCAGGATGTCTCAGGGGTTTAGGGTAGGAAGGACTACAATACTGTGGATTTTGAGGTCATTTGGACATGGCTAGAGTGCAGTTGCTTAACAACTGCAAAAATTGGCCAGAATCTAGATCAGGAAGTAGCACTCACATGGATGCTAGGATTGGGCTGAAAATTTGTGAAGGATGATGATTTGAGCATATGAAGGTTCCATAAAAATTTCATCCCATTTGGATGAATAAAAATGGTACTTCCTTCACAATGCCCCACACTGGACAGAAACTTGGGGGAATTTTGTGGAGGAAATGGCTTCGCAAAAAGATGTGAATTTTGGCATTCTCACATTATTTAGGGATATTTAGGTCCTGGATTAATTTCAGAATTTTTGAAGCAATATAAAATATAGTTGCTTCACAAACTGAAATTATGCCCAGAAACCAAGATTTGAAGGTGTGCTCACATAGAGTGTTGGATGGAGATGAAATTTGGTGGAGAGTAATTATTTGATCATATAAATGAGATACCAAAATTTAAACTCAGTCGGATTAGCCTAGATAGTACTTCCTTTACAAAGCTTCTCTCTGGACAGAAACTTTGGAAATTTGCTGAGGAAGATTTACTAGGTAAATGGAGTTGAATTTTGGCATGTGGCAATATTTTGGATATGAGAGAGTGCCCAAAACTTTTGAGGGCAATCAAGAGAATATAAATAGCACTTCCTTAACAAAGTGCCATTCTGGACAGAATAGGAAATGAATATTCCTGAATTATTTTTGAACTAGGCAAGGATGGATTCGGACATATTTGTGGAAGATATGATCCCAAGAATTTATGAGATTTTTTTGGGAATTTTAGGAAAGACATAAATATAGGTTGCTTCACAACCTAGAGCAAACAGGGTTATTCCTTTAATAGAAAAAAGGAATATTCCCAAGAAATAAATATTGGAGTTGGGCTAAGATGGAAATGACATGGCCTTGGGCTAGATCTGAGAATGACAAGCCACTTGGGAGTGGCTGGAGAGAAAATCTTCCCATGTTTTAAGACCACATAGCCACGGAAAAATAAATCCGAATAAAAATTCGAAGAAATCCAAAAGAAAAAGAAAGGGCCAAAAATCGGGGTGTTACACTCGGATAGTTTTTAACTCAGGCAAAATCCGGTTCGCGGCTGAGCCCCCGGGTGTGGAACGTGTCCACACTCAGATAGGTTTTAACTTAGGCGAAATCTGGTTCGCGGCTAAGCCCCCGAGTGTGGAGCGTGTCCGCACTTGGATAGTTTTTAACTCAGGCGAAATCAGGTTCACGGCTGAGCCCCCGGGTGTGGAACGTGTCCACACTCGGATAGGTTTTAACTTAGGCGAAATCTGGTTCGCGGCTAAGCCCCCGAGTGTGGAGCGTGTCCGCACTCGGATAGTTTTTAACTCAGCCGAAGTCCGGTTCGCGGCTGAGCTCGTGTCCACACTCGGATAGGTTTTAACTTAGGCGAAATCTGGTTTGCGGCTAAGCCCCCTAGTGTGGAGCGTGTCCGCACTCGGATATGTTTTTAACTCAGGTGAAATCTGGTTCACAGCTGAGCCTCCGGGTATGGAACGTGTCCACACTCGGATAGGTTTTAACTTAGGCAAAATCTGGTTCGCGGCTAAGCCCCTGAGTGTGGAGCGTGTCCGCACTCGGATATGTTTTAACTTAGGCGAAATCTGGTTCGCGGCTAAGCCGATAGACCCACTAGGGGCGTGTTGTTAGTTTCCGAATGCTGTTAGTCACCGGAGTGAAAACATGGCGTTGGTCCGAATTAGACGAAATACAGGAAAAGTAAGACTTTTATTCATCTAATTTCATTCGGAACATTATTACAATGGGGAGAAATTTATTCTAAGTGAAGAATTTGCGGAGCAGATCCGCGTTCCAAGCTCGGGGCTCTTCCTCACTCTTGGCGAAGTTGTAGAGCCGATAGGCTCCGTTGTTCAATACTTTTGGTATCGCAAAGGGCCCTTGCCATGGTGGCACCAGCTTGTGAGGTTTCTGCTGGTCCAGTCGGAGGACCAGGTCGCCTTCCTGGAAAGCGCGTCCCCTAACGTGTCTATCATGATAGCGATGTAGGTCTTGCTGATATGCAGTCGTCCTGATAAGAGTCAACTCGCGCTCCTCCTCCAACAAGTCGAGGCCGTCTTGACGTGCTTCTTTAGCCTTTGCCTCCGAGTATAGATCCACTCGAGGAGAATTGTGGAGCAAATCACTCGGCAGAACGGCCTTCGAGCCATACACCAGGAAGAAAGGAGTGCGCCTTGTGGACCGATTTGGGGTCGTCCACAGGCCCCAGAGGACCGATGCCAGCTCGGTGACCCAGGCTCCCGCCGCGTGCTTCAGGTCGCACATGAAACGTGGCTTGAGTCCTTGAAGTATCAATCCATTCGCCTGTTCCGCCTGTCCATTCGACTGAGGGTGAGCCACGGAGGCGTAGTCAACCCGAGTGCCCTGGGAATAACAGAACTCGCGAAACTCGTCCGAGTCAAAGTTCGACCCATTGTCCATGATGATGCTGTGAGGGACTCCAAACCGGAAGATTATTTCCTTGATGAACTTGATCGCAGTCGAGGAGTCTAGCTTCTTTAAGGGCTTCGCTTCGATCCACTTGGTGAACTTATCCACCGCCACCAACAGATGTGTGAACCCGCTGGCCCCGGTCCGGAGTGGACCGACCATGTCGAGTCCCCAGACTGCGAACGGACACGCGAGCGGGATTGTCTTCAGCACGGACGCTGGCTTGTGCGACTGATTTGCATAAAACTGACACCCAACGCACTGGTCAACGATACCACGAGCGGCTTCGTTGGCTCTGGGCCAATAGAAACCCGCCCGAAATGCTTTGGCGACCAAGGTCCAAGAGGAAGCATGGTGACCACAAGTTCCCGAATGAATCTCCTATAGGATCTGCTGCCCTTCCTCCGGCGTGTTGCAACGCTGAGTGACGCCAGTGGTGCTCTTTCTTGTAGAGTTGTTCTCCCATGACGGTAAAGGCTTTTGATCGGCGGACGATCTGTCGAGCCTCTTCTTCGTCTTCAGGAAGTTCCTACCTGAGCAGATATGCGAGGTACGGCTCGGTCCACTCGGGAGTGATGATGAGCACCTCTTGGACCAGATCCAACACCGCTGGGATGTCGACTTCAGTTGGATTCAACGGTCCGACCGGTTGCGGGGGCTCCTCCACAAAAGGATCTTCCCTGATTGTGGGCAAGTGCAAGTGCTCTAGGAACACATTCTTCTGGACTGCTTTCCGAGTGGAACCAATCTTGGCCAAGTCATCAGCCGCCTGGTTTTTGATTCGCGGGATGTGGTGGAGCTCCAGTCCTTCAAAGTTCTTTTCCAGCTTCCAGACGACATTGCAGTAGCCTGTCATAGCTGGGCTCCGGATGTCCCACTCCTTCATTACTTGGTTCACCACCAGGTCCAAGTCACCATAGACCATCGGTCGGCGGATTCCAAGGGAGATTGCCATACGCAACCCATGCAGAAGGGCCTCGTATTCTGCCTCATTGTTCGAAGAGTCAAAGTGGATCTGAAGTACATAGCTGAGCCTCTCGCCTTTGGGGGACACGAGGACGACACCAGCCCCCGAACCATTCAGCATTTTGGAACCATCAAAGAACATAGTCCAATATTCGGGGACACTCGGGACCGGCTGTTCCTGTTCAATCCACTCGGCTAGGAAGTCCACCAGAGCTTGCGACTTGATAGCTTTATTGGCCTCAAACTTGATGTCCAAAGGAAGGAGTTTGATGGCCCACTTGGCTACTCGGCCCGTGGTGTCTCTGTTGTTCAGGATCTCCGAGAGGGGAGCATCGCTTATCACCGTGACCGAGTGCTCTTGAAAGTAATGAGCCACCTTCTTCGCAGTCAGGTAAATCCCGTACACCAGCTTCTGGTAGTGTGGATATCTTTGCTTGGAAGGGGTCAGAACTTCAGAAATGTAATAAACTGGCTGCTGGATTTTTAGGCCTTGCCTTGTTCCTCACGTTCCACAGTGAGCACGGTGCTAACAACTTGGCCCGTGGCCGCGATGTACAAGAGCAAGGGCTCTCGGCTGCCCAGAGCAGCAAGCACCGGCTGGGTGGAAAAGCAGGGCTTTGAGTTCTTGGAACGCGGCCCGCGCTTCTGTCGTCCACTCGAACTTCTCTGACTTCTTCATGAGTTGGTAGAGTGGCAGGGCCTTCTCACTGAGTCGTGAAATGAATCTGCTCAGGGCTGCCAGACAACCTGTGAGTTTCTGAACATCATGCAGACGTTGAGGCTGCTTCATTCGGATTATGGCGCCGATCTTTTCAGGGTTAGCATCGATCCCTCGTTCAGAAACAAGGAAGCCGAGTAACTTGCCTGCGGGCACCCCGAAAGTACATTTGGCCGGATTGAGTTTGATGTCGTATTGGCGCAAGCTCGCAAAGGTTTCAGCAAGGTCAGTCAGGAGGTCGGAACTCTTCCTTGACTTGACCACGATGTCATCCATATAAAGCCTCCACGTTCCGACAGATCTGCTTCTATAAGCATTTCTGGATCATGCGCATGAAAGTTGCTCCGACATTCTTCAATCTGAAGGGCATCGTGGTATAACAGAAACACCTGAATGGGGTGATGAATGCAGTCTTTATTTCATCCAGACCATACATTCGGATCTGGTGGTACCCGGAATACGCATCCAGAAACGATAAACGCTCGCGCCCCGCAGTAGAGTCTACGATCTAATGTGTTTGAAGTCAATACACATTCGAAGAGATTTATCTTTCTTGGGAACTAACATGGCGTTGGCGAGCCACTCGGAGTGGTATATTTCATGGATGAACTCGGCGGCCAAGAGCCGCGCGATCTCCTCGCCAATCGCCTTGCGCTTCTCCGTAGTGGAGCGTCGGAGATGTTCTTTGACAGGCTTCGCTTTCGGGTCAACTCTGAGACGATGCTCAGCCAGTCCCCTGGGAACACCCGGCATGTCAGAGGGTTTCCATGCGAAGATGTCCCAGTTCTCACGGAGGAACTGGATGAGCTCGCTTTCCTATTTGCTGTCGAGCGTTGTTGATATGTTGGTCGGGGCAGTGTTCGGGTCCTCTGGGTGAATGTGAACTTGCTTTGAATCGCCAGCCGACTGGAAAGCGGATTCGACAGTTGGCTTCTTGCTCTTGAGCAGATCACTTGAATCAACCGTCTTCCTATACTCATCTAACTCTGCCAACGCCATCTGCTCGTCAGCGATCTGAGAGCCTTTCTGCGAGCACTCTTCAGCTATCTTCCGATTCCCTGTGATGGTGATCACGCCTTTCGGGCCTGGCATCTTAAGCTTAAGATACACGTAACATGGTCTGGCCATGAATCGTGCGTAGGCGGGCCTACCCAGGATGGCATGATAGGCAATCTTGAAGTCCACCACCTCAAAGGTTAACCTCTCTTTTCTGAAGTTCTTTTCTCCACCGAATACGACGTCGATGGCAATTTGTCCGAGTGACTTCGCTTTTTTCCCAGGAATAACCCCGTGGAACTACATATTGCTCTTACTCAATTGGGACATCGGAATGCCCATCGCCTCTAGAGTATCAGCGTAAATGATGTTGAGCCCGCTGCCGCCGTCCATGAGGACTTTACGCAGTCAAACTCCTCCAACATGTAACACCCCTGAGTATTAAGCTACAGTGGTCCACCATGTTAATACCAAGTCACTTTGATTTGCAATGTTGGATCATCATTAGTTTCATATCTCATTTCAAATTCCTCTTCAAATTAAAATTTGGATTGCAAGTGAAATTTGAAGTTGCTCAAAATTTACTGGAAAATAGTTCATGTTGTGGCAAAAATTCCAAAACAAATTAATGTTAAGAAAAACAACATCACATATTTTCCTAAAATGGACTAGAGCAATTAAACAGTGCAAAAACAGCACTTTAAATGCCTTTCCCATTTTTGAAAGATTCAAATGGATTCAAAAATTGCCCAATCTTTTTGTGGCAGAGCAGAATAATGCTTTGTATTTATGTGGTTCAATTTCACATTTTTACAAAGGCATTTGACAGCACTTTTATTTTGTAAATCTTCTGTAAAAATGAAAACAGGAAAATAAAAAGGAAAGGCCTAAAGTCTACTGTGCATACGGGCTCTATTCTACAGTAGCTGCGGCCCAGCCCAACTCCCCCTTTCTCCCTCCGCCCGCCTTCTCTCCTCGCGTGCCAGCACGCGCGCACGCCCGAGCCGCCGATGGGTAGCTGTCGTCCATCCCCGCCGCCGTCGCTGCCGCGAGGCGGATAAGAGCGCCACCCTAGTCACTCCTTCCCCCTCTCTCTCGCGCCCGCTCACTCTCTCTCTCGCACCCGAGAGCTTCCGTCGCCGTCGCCCTCGATTTCGCGGCCACCGTCACCGCCTCGCCTCGCCGCCATGTCCTAGCTTCTCGCCATCGTCGACTACGTCGTCCGCACCGAAGAATGCGGGCTGGGAGCCGCTGCTGCGAGCTCGGCGACCTCGTCTTCTTCCTTGGGTCGCCGACGCCTCGCCGTCGATTCCGGCAACTCCGGCAGCTCCTAAGCCTTTCGACGGCCTCCTTGAGCCGCACGGTGAGCTCCGCTCCCTCCCCGCCGTTTTCCCCTTTGAATCCACGCGCGTAGACATCGTCCTCGTCGTGCCCGTACCGGCCGCCGATGAGCTCGTCGCCGTGGCCACGCTGCCCGTCGATCTCAAACGAGCACGGATTCGTGCTCAGCACGTCCGCGCGGTCACAATGCGACCAGCCGCGCACCCTGCCGTGCCCTGCGTCGCCAGATCTATCCACGGCCAAACTCCGGCGCCGCCGGCGTGCTCGCCGTCGCCGTCTCCGGCCGACTCCGGCAACGAAACCACCACCACCCGACGCGCCTCACTCCGCCCGTTCGAACGCGCCTAGTCCCGAGCCGAATGGACGCCGAAGCGCGTTTTCCGGCGAGCGCCCGAGAGCTCCGCCGCGTATTTGGTCGCCGGCGGCTCGCCGGCGGCCAGCGCTGACCTGGCCGCCACGTGGGTGCCTCTGGGCCACTGACCAGTGGGCCCAGGGGCCCCAGTTGACCTGTTGACCAGGTCAACGCTGCTGACGTGGCAGCTACAGTCGCTGACGTGTGGGCCCCCTTCTGTTAGTTAGTCCAATTAAACTATTTTCTAAATAAGCTTAATTAATTAACCTAATTAGTCACTGACACCTGGGGCCCACCCTCTAATTAGTTTCTGGTTAGTTTAATTAACCTCTAATTAGCACTGAGCCACTGACCAGTGGGACCCACTGGTCAGGTTTGACCTGGCCGGCTCAGTTGACTCGCTGACGTCACTCTGATGTCATGCTGACATCATCAAACTACTGTTCTGGATAATGCGAATTAAATAATTTAAATAATTCTAGAAATTTCAGAAAACTGTTTAAATCTTTGAAAATTCATAGAAAATAAACCGTAACTCGGATCGAAAAACTTTCTACATGAAAGTTGATCAGAAAAACGAGACAAATCCAAATACGTGGTCAAAATGCTTGACCATCACTCCTATCTATCTGAACATGGAACCTTCCCCTCCGGTTCAGTATACCAAAATCTGGCTAAACGCCGGGAAGATATCCCAGATATTTTCCCGCTTCGTCTGCGACATGTAGCAATGCATTAGGGCACCACCGGCACTGCATTTTTCCATGCCATGCACTGTGTTGCATTTGATTGCTTTTATTTATTGTTTCTTCTCCCTCTTCTCTTCCGTTAGACCCCGAGACCGACGCTGCCCCGTAGGACTGCTTCTCCGTCGACGACCCCTCCTTTGCTGCAGAGCAACCAGGCAAGCAAACCCCCTTGACGCATGCCTATATCACCTATTCTTTCTCCCTTCCGCTTGCATTAGAATTTGCTACTGCTACTGATTGATCCTAATTCTGATGCATAGCCTGTTTTTGTAACTGTTATTGATACATGCCTGCTATCCGAACTGCTTAGTATAGGTTGGTTGATAAACCATCTGTGGCCCCTCTTCTCGTTCTAGTTGCCCCGCTTAGTTACCTATGCCCCGGTCGATGTGATCGACGGGCTGAGACCAGCACATCACTGCACACCCCCTAAGTTGTTCGACTACACAGAGTTATCCTCGAGCATCGAGGGTGATACCTCTTATCTCAGTCCTGATATGCCTCTATGGTACAGCTAGTCGGTTGTGGGATACGGGGGTGATTCCTCTTCCACCACCTCCGATGAAGCTTCTGTCGTGCAACCCCTCAAGTGTGAATGCATCGAGGGTGATTCCTCCGGGTTCACCTTGACGGTAGCATCGAGTGGGAATCCATCGAGGGTGATTCCTCGGATTACCCTCTTGATGTTACGGACACACGGTTACATTTAACTGTTATTGCGGGACTGAAGGGACATGCGGTACCACCCCGGTAGAGGTGGACTTGAGTTCCCGACAGTCCCTCGTGGAGTCGGGTTGACCTGGAGGGCACCCGCGAGATAATTACGAGGCGCGGCCGGGCAGGCAGAGACCGCCCTAGAGAGGGATGGGCCTGACCCTTGCTGTACTTCCTCGAGACGGGGCGACAGGAGTACTGATCGTCACCGCGAGCTCCTAATAATGCACTAACGGATTTGGGTATTGATCTGAGTTGGACACTGGCCTATACGCACTACCACCACGCGGGATAATGGTTTAATGGGGCCCTCTACGCCGTATGTATCAGCCGAAAGCTCTGTCAGACGTCCAGTTCAGCATTGCGGCATGGCAGGATCGGCGCCATCCAGGACAGAGGTGGTGCCTGGATCTAACCATGTGCGCAACGACCCGGAGTGCTAAGGGCGATGGGCCCACGACACCTGAGCACTTAGGATGTAGACCGGCGGGGACCTCTCTGCTGAGCTCTAGGTAGGGTTGCGGTGTGTCGATCATCCGAGGCCGGGCATGAACCAGGAAGGCGTGTCCGGCCAGAGTTAATCGAGTGTGTTGGGTAACAGTAGTGCACCCCTGCAGGGAAGATTATCTATTCGAATAGCCGTGTCCACGGTAACAGGACACTCAGTGTTGTATCCTGATCTACTACTACTTGAACTGGATACTTTTAAATAATTGGAAGCTCCGGGATCGCTTTCTCGCAGGGAGTCGAGGAAGGATCTCTAGGCTTTGCTACAACATGCTTGCTATTTTAATTATGTACTAATCTGCACTCTTCTTATGCTGCAAGACCGCTGAAGATGCTAGTCTTCGATAGGCTAGGCCTTTTTCTCTATTCTGGCATTTCCGCAGTCTAGTCCACAGATACAGCCCCTTCTTTGATACCGATGCATACATAGAATAGTTCTGATGTAAGTCTTGCGAGTACTTTGGATGAGTACTCACGGTTGCTTTGCTCCCCTTTTCCCCCCATGCCCGATTGCTGCGACCAGATGATGGAGCCCCGGAGTCAGCCGCCGCCCCAGTCGACGACTACTACTACACTTCTGGAGGAGCCTACTACTACGTGGAGACCGCCGACGACCAGGAGTAGTTAGGAGGCTCCCAGGCAGGAGGCCTACGCCTTTTCGATCGTTATTGATGTTTTGCCCCGCCTTCTTAAGGCCTATCTGTTTTACTTTTATATCTGTACTCAGATATCTCATGCTTTTGCTGATGCTTGTATGACATCGAGCTTATGTATTCGAGCCCTCGAGGCCCCTGGCTTGTAATATAAAGCTTGAATTATTTTATTTTGTGTCTAGAGTTGTGTTGTGATATCTTCAAGTGAGTCTCTAGGCTTGATCGTGTGCATTTGCGTGTATGATTAGTGCACGATTAAGTCGGGGGCGTCACACAACAGCGGGATCGACTACCAACGCCTGCCGCCCGGGGGGGGTCGGTATGTGTCGTGGTTTTGTCACGGCAGATGTCCTTGTGAAAAGGACTTAGTGGTGAGGCCATCGCAACTAAGTGGAAGCTTGAACGGGTTGGTCGGAATTGAGAGATGCGAGTTTTTACCCAGGTTCGGCCCCTCATGGTGGAGGTAAAAGCCTACATCCTGCTTGATTGATATTGATCATGATCTCGATTACAAGGATGCGGATTCGCTAACCTAGCTTTCGAGAGGATCGGGACTTGTCTGTCTCTCCTGACTTGTTCCTCTTGGGGTGCCTTGCCCCTCCTTATATAAGTTGAAGGGGCCGGCTTACATGTAGAGTCCTAGTTGGATTAGGATTAGTCTATTTTCTATTACAAGTCGAATCCTAGTCCGGGTCTTGCCTCCCTTGTCAAGGAACTTTCCTCTTCTTGGACCTTCTCCGTGAGCCGGCCCATTGGGCTTCCCTTAAACCGGCCTCCTGCCGGGTCTCGCCCTGGGCCCTTGTTGTCTCGCCGTAACCCGGAATATGAGATGACACATAGCGCCTCCTGACTCTTGGCCGGGTCAAACTATGGCCGGATCATAACCGTGGGGAATATCCCCAACATTAGCCCCTAGTTTAGCTTGAATTTATTCATGCTAAGCTCCTGAAATAAGAACAACTATTATGTTAAAAGGCCGGCTCGTTCAAATGGCCGGCTCATTCAATGGACCAACTCCTGGAAAAATCCAGGTTTTCTTGTCATATCAATATTCTGGCTTCATAATCAACTTGCTAGCACTGACTCCTCGCAGAAAAATATAGAGAAAAATAATCCATCTGATGTTGAGCCGATTTTTGGTGTTTCAACTTGATAAAAAATTTGGGAATAAAAACCCGTCTGATGTTGATCCAACTTTCAATCCTTTGGCTCAATGAAAATATTAGAAATAAGAAATCCATATAATATTGATCCAGCTTTCAATGCTTCAGACTTGATAGAAAATATTATAAATAAGAAATCCGTATGATGTTGAACCGGCTTTCCGGGCCTTTCTATGAACAGCTTGGAAAAGATAAACTTTGCAAATTTCTTCACTAAGAATATGATGCCCGGTTTGCTCAAAACTGAGAACTTGAAGGTGTACCTCCCTTATATCCATATTATCTGTAGCCCCCAAGTCTTAAGAGGGGAACGTAGTGAAAGCTTAAGACTTGCTTCAATATAAATGTTGCAACGTTGGAGAAATTCGGGTTGTTCATTTGAGTCACCAGTCATAAACTGAATGTTTTACATTTCACATGTGTAGCCCCCAAGGGCCGGCTCATCAGTATGTGACGGGCCGGGTCTTCAATATGGACCATATGATCTGTTTAAACAACTGAACGCTGTAGCCCCCAAGCGCCGGGTCGTGTGCCTGCAGCGACTTGGGACTTTTTTAGAAAATTTGTATATCTTGAACTGAGTGGTGTAGCCCCCAAGTGTCGGGTTGTTCGCCTGCAACGACTCGGGACTTACATGCACCTCTCCTTTGAAAATAACATCATATGATGTAGCCCCCAAGCTTCGGGTCACTATTGATATAGTGGATTAAGGCTTGTGGACTTTGAATTTTGACAAGAGCAATTGGCAGCCCCCAAGGGCCGGCTCATCATTATGTGATGGGCCGGGTCTTTAATGAAAGTAGTTTAAAATGACAATGCATTAGCCCCCAAGGGTCGTGTTGCATGCTTGCAGTGACATGGGACTTCACACTCATTGTAGCACAGGTTTGAACAATGTAGCCTCCAAGAACCGGGTTGCATGGCTGCATAGTATACTCTTTTCTATTATCAACTCGCCAAATAAATCCTGGTGACCCGGCAAATGACAACCCGGCTGCAATTGAAGCAGAAGGAGAACAAACCAATGTTAACCCGACAGATCCAGCTGCCGGGTCTCAACCATCAGCCACTCTGCAAGTTTGAATTTGCTTTGAAAAACTTGATAGAAAAATAGCCCAATCGTGGCTTGTAATAGTTTTTGAGCTGAAACTCCATAGTCCGCTAATGCCATCAAGAACTTTAATATTTTGCCTGTGAATTGATGATACTTTTACGAGGAAAGAAATCCTTGGCCGTGCCTGCAATGCAACCCGGTAAATATGTGTGAAAAAAATCCATAAGTGGTGTAGTCTTCTACGAAGCACATGTTGAATAACCCCAAAACCCGGTCAATCAAATGACCAGGTATTATATGTGACCCGGCTGGATTTGTAACCCAAGAATTTAGAAGAATTGATATCTCAATAATTTAATACTGGTTATGATAAACCATGATGAAGATCCAGCCATTTTGGCTATCAAAGAGTTGTTTGTTCCTGCGGAGTCACAATGTAACCCGGCTTGAAGACCGGCTTCTGCGACATAAACAAATATAGACATGTATATATGATGCATTGTATGATGATGCAATGTATGATGATGGAATGTATGATGATGTATGTGTATGATAACAGAGTATAAAAATGTCGGCTTTCGAGGCACGACATAAGACCGGCTTTTGAGGCTTGAGTCTTGGTTTCGCTTCCTGTGGAAGCAGGCTTTTTGGCCTCTTTTGGTTTGTCCTAGCTCTCTGAAAGCCGTCTCTCACGCAACCAATCGAGCATTTTAACTCTGACGAATTCAGGGTCACCTTTGTGATTGACTCATCAGACGTACGCCGGGTCGCCTTTAGGGAGTAGCATCTTGCTAACAGGCAGGTTTAACCAAGTATATTTTGGCCTTTCGCCGGGTTAAAAGGGTTTTGTAACCTAAACTCAATGAGTTGGAAGCCCCCAAGTAACCATATGATCATGGAAAAGCTCAGCATAGGATATACAGGAGACAATGCCACTACTTCAAAACATATGGGGTGCAGATAAGCCGGCTTTATTCCATTGATCATTATTGAGCAGGATACCCATGTTTAGACTGCACATCATGGCAACTAGTCTTCTTTGGTAACCTTTCTTTTCGCCAATATGGCAGGGTACTCATGTTTGAACTGCGCATCATGGCTGCTAGTTCACTTGGGCAACCTTTACTTTTTAGCCAATAAGGCAGGATACCTATGTTTGAACTGCGCATCACGGCAGCTAGTCCTCTTTGACAACCTTTACTTTTTTGCAAATAAAGCAGTAGTCCCCGGGACCGGGTTGTCTTCCCTTCAACGACCCGGGGTTCTTGTATTTGTTAAACCCGGCAAAATCCGCCGAGTCATATCTGTGTAGCCCCTGAGTGTTAAGTTGACTCGAGGAGCTGGCTTGAGATTCTTTATACTTGGCTGTGGCATAAACCGGTGTATAGTTGACAGCTGAAAGCTGAAATTTTATTGAAGCCGGAGGCGATGTGGCGAGTTGATGATCTTTGCAATGCTCGTCATATGTCCTCCCATTCCTTGCTATTCTCTCTTGGTACGGTTCTTCTGGCTCTTCCAGGGCCATTTTTCTTTTCTGTTTCTTCGCTGCCAGCTTTAGAATTGCCGGCTCTATACTGGTCGGCTCTCTTTGCTCTTTCGGGGACGTTTTCTCCATGGCCGGCTCTCCTGCTTCCTTTGATGTGGCGAGTTAGACCGGACCATGGGGATGGCAGGCCAACGCGCCCATCCATTGGGTAACCCGGCACTTGGTGGAGGCTGGCGCGGGCTCCATATGCACGATATAACACCAGCTTTGTAATGAATAATTGTCATGATGATTTTGTATTCTGCAGTAGATTGCAGTGGTCAGGCAAAACAGATCGCAGATGTTCATCCAGCTTGGTTGATCTGATGTATACTGATAGTTGCCTTAATGGCCTTGTTTTATTTATTCTTCACTCCTGAGACTTTGATTCCTGGAGCTATCACATGGGTGTCGGCCTAGGAACTTGTGCCCTTGGCAGCTGGATGGTGGGAGCGGCCGCACGAAGACTGATCCGGAGGCAGGTCGCTCATGCATGTTGACCTTTTTTTAAACACCCGGCTTTGTCTTTGTTTGAAGTAGAACGAAACGCCGGGGCGGCGGCCTGTGTGTGCATCGAGCAGCGCCATGCAGATGGATGTTGGCACGACCTCAGGTATGTTGTTGTAAATCAGACCGTTCGATGGCCAGCTGCGCGTCCGTCCGCTGGGTGGCCCGGCGTTGACGAACACTGACGCGGTCTCTTTTATATCGATGGTACAAATGCATCTGCATGAATCGGGCGTCGTGGCGGCTCAACAGATTTTTGGAAGCGACGCAATGAAAAACACCAGTAAATAACTCTTGACCTGAATAGATCCGCGAGCATAAAATAGTACAAGCAGACGATATATGTTTTGTATAATAATTTTAATATGCAGAGCAATTAACGGAAACGAGTGCACCTGATTACGTCCGTACACAGCGATTTTGGATAGTACTCCGATTGCTTCTTCATGGTTGTTTCTTTTCTTTTTCCTCGGGAGATGACACGCGTGCCTTGGTTGAGGCAGGTAGTAGTAGCAGCAGACACGCATACGTGAACTATACTTCCTTGGGTCTTAAGCTTTTTGGCTTCTTTCTTTGAGTAGATGGTAAATACCACGGCGGCTGTGCGTAGCTAGGCCCAGGGAACTAACCCGGCTAGTGCTAATACCAGTCGGATTCAATCTTACGTGTTGACCATGGAATTTTGTACGTCGACAGTGGTAGCTAGCCTCAGCCCGATCCTTCACGTGCCTGACCTGGTGTTGCTGGCTTTTGGCCGATCTGGCGGTGGCTGCTGACCTCGTACACCAAGGCCGCATGTGCTGACGCGGGCTGCCTCTAGCTCTTCCTTAAAACCACCGCACGTACGGTGGCCTGCGCATCATCTCCTTTTCTTGAAATTTGTTGATCGTGCGTGGACCGACGTACTGCATGTTTCAGCCGATGCAGTAGGGCCGTGCTGCTATCTTTTTTTTCTTTTTTTTTACCCCTTTGTTTTCTGTTTTTGCGATGGGACGGATGGTTGTTGCGGGTGCGTCGTTGTCGATGAAGCGAACATCTATGTTTACTGCCTGCACGGGACGTCGCCGCCTGGCGTGTCAGCGCCTAGCAGAGCTTTGCTGGCTGCGGCTCTATTCAGTACCCCCTCTTTTTTTTTTAATTGGTCATGAGCCAGGGCGTTGGGAGGCTCACATGAGGAACTTTGACTTATCTTTTGGTGCATGCATCATGTCTTTGTCCTTCCCATGTAAGTAGTAGTAATAGTTCTTGATTCTCGCGCAAACGTTGGTGGTGCTTGGGCCTTCTGGTGGGGTGGTTTGCGGCCATAGCGGCTGATCTGATCGCTGCAGTTTTTTTTTAAACTGCTTAGCTTGGACGCCGACATTCGCTGTATTGACAAGGGACTGCAGCCCTGGCCGATCTGCAGCCACGCGCGTCATGGGGCACGCCTGACCACCAAGTTGCTTTCTTCCTTGGACCTTGCTGCTGTTTTCAGTACGCGTGGGTGGCGGCCCTAGTAATTGCCGTAGGACGTTCTGCGTTGATCCAATTGTATGCTGCTGCCGCCCGATCCCTAGATCGGATAGGTCGCCCGAGAACGGATAACCACTGCAAAAAGTTTCTTTGGTTCCAATCTTGAAATTAGAGTTGATGTAGATCTTCGGTGTAGGCTCTTCCTCATCCGGCTGATCGCGAGCTTCTCAACCTTTAGAAAACCTCCCTCCAAGAAAACCACACCACCGTGCGCTGGCTCCACGGTGGGCGCCAACTGTCGTGGTTTTGTCACGGCAGATGTCCTTGTAAAAAGGACTTAGTGGTGAGGCCATCACAACTAAGTGGAAGCTTGAAGGGGTTGGTCAGAATCGAGAGACGCGAGTTTTTACCCAGGTTCGGCCCCTCATGGTGGAGGTAAAAGCCTACATCCTACTTGATTGATATTGATCATGATCTCGATTACAACGATGCGGATTCGCTAACCTAGCTTTCGAGAGGATTGAGACTTGTCTGTCTCTCCTGACTTGTTCCTCTTGGGGTGCCTTGCCCCTCCTTATATAAGTTGAAGGGGCCGGCTTACATGTAGAGTCCTAGTAGGATTAGGATTAGTCTATTTTCTATTACAAGTCGAATCCTAGTCCGGGTCTTGCTTCCCTTGTCAGGGAACTTTCCTCTTCTTGGACCTTCTCCGCGAGCCGGTCCATTGGGCTCCCCTTAAGCCGGCCTCCTGCCGGGTCTCGCCCTGGGCCCTTGGTCTCTCCTTGTTGTCTTGCCGTAACCCGGAATATGAGATGACCCATAGCGCCTCCTGACTCTTGGTCGGGTCAAACTATGGCCGGGTCATAACCGTGGGGAATATCCCCAACAGTATGTGAGCTGGGTGATCCGACTGGTCGAAGGTGACAGGGGTCTGGGCCTAGTCTAGGAGCTTGGTGACAGTCGGAACCGCCATATTGACCTCTCGGTTAATCACCTTGAGGCGACTCTTGCTTTCAACATCAGCAAAAAATCATCAGAACCTTCTCGACGGAGGGGGTACCTGGAGGTGCCTTTATCCCCATCGTTGTCCTCGTCCTCATCCTTTCCCTCGGAGGGGTCTTGCCGCATCTCTTGCTTGAGCAACAGGCATTCCCGAGTGGTATGCTTCGGCAGAATCAAGTTGCCTTCTTCATCCTTCTTCGTGTGAATCTGGCATGGTTGATCGAGGATGTCATTTTTCGGGGCGGCTTTCTTCTTGCCAGCCCACTCCTTCTTCTGCTTCGGCGGGTCCTTGCCTTTGCTTTGGCCAGCTAGAGATGCAGCCTTCGCATTGTTGGCCACCTCAGCTTTGCGCTTCTGCTTCTTGTTCTTGTTGCTGTCCGACTGATTCGCTTCTCCGGCTTGGCCCTTGCCGCTCCTCAGCCGGTCTTCCTCTTCGCCATTAGCGTACCGATTGGCTATTTCCATCGCCCGACTGAGAGTCGGGATCTCAGTGCGGCTGAACTTCAGGGCCAAATTGTAACACCCCTATGTAATGAGCTACAGTGATCCTCATGATTATGCTTAATCACTTTGGGATGCAATGCTTGATCACCTTTGGAATCATATCTCATTTCAAATTCCACCACTGAAATAAATTCAATTTGCAAGTGAAATTTGAAGTTGCACAAACATGGTTGCAAAATAGTTCATCATTTAGCAAATATTCCATAACAATTATCTGTTAAAGAAAACAACATCACTTATTTGCTTAAATGGGCTATAGCAATTAAAACAGTGCCAATTTAGCATTTTTAAATGCTTTTCCATTTATGAAAAATTCAAACAAATTCAAATGCCTCCCAAACTTGGCAGTACCAAATATTGCAATGTAATTAAATGGCCAAGCTCCACATTTTTGCAAAGTCATTTGGTGGCTTATTTAAATGCAAAATAGTGCATGTTTAAAAGAAAACAGAAAACAGAAAGGAAAAAGAGGAAACCCCACTGTGTACTGGGCCTTAGTGCACAGTGACAGGCCCAGCTGGCCCAGCCTGCCTCGCCGCGCGGTCGTCGTCCTCCTCGCCTCCGTGTCGCCACGCCGGTGGCCAGAGAGCACGACGCCGGCGACTGGCCGACACGGTGACGCTACAGGGCCGTCGAGGAGATAAGAGCGAGCCTCCTCGACCCCGTCGTCGTCCCGATCCTCTTTTCCCCTCCCTCATGCGCTCTCTCTCGCTCTCCACCTCACTCGAGCGCCGTCATCGCCATGGCCTTGCCGCTCGCGTAGCCACGGGGCTCCCCGCGCCCAGCCACTGTGCCCATGAGGTCCGCCGCGCTCCGCTACGTCGTATGTGTCCATGAGCTCGAGCCGAAGAGCCCCGCATCGCTGGATCCGACCATTTTCTTCCTCTACGGCCATCGGCGATCTCCTTCGATTCCAGCGCCACTGCTGCTACTAACCTATCACCGGGCCCCTGTGCGCATCCTCAGTGAGATCCTCGACCTCCCCCCCCCCCTCCTTGCGCCGTGGCTCGCACCCCTTGCACCGAACCCCGCCGTAGCCAAAACTCGCCGCCGCCGTTCATGCCGCTGCCGCACGCATAGCTGCCACCGCCCGCGTCTGTGCCCCACATCGAACTCTTGGGCTCCCCAGGAACCCAACACCGTCGCCCGCTTGCCTTGTCGTGCGCTGCATCGCCGTTCGTCATCGCGCCCACCTTCTGCCATCGCCTGTCGTCGTTGCCGTGCTTGACTCCGGCCATCTCAACCCCTGACTAATCTCGGGAGCGTCACAAGTTGGTATCAGAGCCGACTGCCTGTGGGAAGCCCCTTTCCAACTCCTTGGCCGAAGTTGAGTCTAGTTTTTGAAAAACTATTTTACTAACCTTGTTGTGTGGCTTACGGGCCCACATCGCCAATGGATGGGTTTAGGATCTTTTATTCCTCTTCTTTACTCTGGGATTCTGATCTCTTTTCTATTCGAGTTAAAGATTTTGCTAACTCTAACTTTAGGTTCTCGTGTTCACATCCACCCGGAGAGCTGGATTACCTGCAACTATTTCATCAAATGTCTGACACATCATACACATACTGTCTTTTGACATCTTTGAACTCCTTGAGCTTAAGGAGGAAATCGATAAATCACTCCGCAAGGTTTCATTCGTCCAAATTCCTCTGCTTGGGGAGCACCTTCTCTCTTTGTTAAGAAGAAGGATGGAACGAATCGGTTGGTTCAAGATTATCGATCTATCAACCAAGCAACAATTTAGAACAAGTATCCGCTTCCTCGGATCAACGATCTGTATGACCAACTTGCTGGTTCCTCAGTATTCTCTAAACTCGACTTGAGGTTGGGTTACCATCAGATCCGAGTTCGTGAAGAGGACATTCCCAAGACCGCTTTCGTTACTCGTTATGGTTCATATGAGTACACCGTCATGTCCTTTGGCTTAACCAATGCTCCAGCAACGTTCTCTCGATTGATGAACTATATCTTCATGGAATACCTCGACAAGTTCGTCATGGTTTATCTGGATGATATCCTTGTATATTCCAAGAATAAAGAAGAACATGCTAAACATCATCGACTTGTTCTAGAAAAGCTTCGAGAGCATCAGCTATATGCCAAATATTCCAAGTGTGAATTTTGGTTATCTGAAGTAACCTATCTTGGTCATGTGATTTCCAAGGATGGTATTGCTGTCAACCCAGAACGAGTTCAGGCTATTCTTGACAGGACTACTCCGAAGAATGTTAAGCAAGTCAGAAGTTTTCTCGGACTTGCCAGCTATTGCCGCCATTTTGTCGAGAACTTTTTCAAGATTGCCAAGCCCCTGACTAATCTGCTTCACAAGGGCGTTAAGTTTGAGTGGACAGAAAAATGTCAGGAAAGTTTCCAGACTCTCAAAGACAAGTTGACATTTGCCCCAGTGCTTGCTCCTTCGGATTCCCGCAAGGACTTCGTGATTTATTGCGATGCATCCCGTCAAGGATTAGGCTGTGTCCTAATGCAAGAATGCAAAGTGATTGCTTATGCCTCTCGATAGTTGCGCCCTCATGAAGAGAACTACCCAGTTCATGATCTCGAACTTGCTACAGTTATTTATGCACTGAAGTTATGGCGACATTACCTTCTTGGTAATCGGTGCGAGATCTACACGGATCAAAAAAGTCTGAAGTATCTGTTTACTCAGCCAGATCTGAATCTCCGTCAACAGAGATGGATGGAAGCAATTACGGACTATGACTGCGGTATTTCATATACCCCTGGCAAGGCTAATGTTATGGCCGATGCTTTGAGTCGCAAGTCTTATTGCAACAACCTCATGGTTCAGCAAGCTCAACCCCTTCTTCATGAAGAACTTCGCAAGTTGAACCTTCATATCATTCCACAGGGTTCTCTTAATACCCTTGTCCTGGAACCAACTCTTGAGAAGGGTATTAAGTCTGTGCAAGCAAAAGACGCTGAAGTTGATCAGATGAAACCTTGTACTTCAGAGATTTCTCGCTTGCTGAAGATGGAACCTTGTACTTCAGAGATCGCCTTGTGGTACCCCGGTTCGAACTTATGATAGACAAAGTTATGAAGGAGGCACATGATACACCACTGTCTATTCATCCGGGTAGCACCAAGATGTATCAAGACCTTCGTCAGAGATACTGGTGGTCTAATATGAAGGAAGACATTGCTCGATACGTTGCTGAATGTGACGTTTGCCGTCGCGTCAAAGCAGAACATCAAAAACCTGCTGGACTTCTGCAACCGCTTCCTATTCCTGGATGGAAATGGGGCAAGGTTCAAATGGACCTCATTACTGGCCTTCCCAAGTCGCAGAAGGGTCACGATGCAATTCTTGTCGTTGTCGACCAATTCTCCAAAGTTGCACACTTTCTGCCAATCAAGGAGACGATCACTGCTAGCCAATTAGCAGACTTGTATATCTCCAGAATTGTGACACTTCATGGTATTCCGAAGGAGATTAGTTCAGACCGTGGCAACCTCTTCACCTCAAAATTCTGGGAAAGTTTCCAAGAAGCTATGGGAACTCATATAACCTGGAGCACAGCTTATCACCCCCAGTCCCAAGGTCGAGTTGAACGAGTTAACCAAGTGCTTGAAGATATGCTACGTGCTTGTGTCATCTTATTTGGCAAGAAGTGGGAAGAATCTCTCCCGTATGCTGAATTCTCGTACAACAACAGCTATCAAGCTAGCTTGAAGATGGCTCCTTTCGAGGTATTATATGAACGTAAGTGCCTAACCCCTCTGAATTGGTCAGAAACTGGGGAACGGCCGCTCATTGGTCCGGATATTATCCAACAAGCAGAAGAGCAAGTCCGTATTGTCCGGGAAAATCTCAAGGCGGCCTAGTACCGTCAGAAGAGCAACTATGACGGTAAACACTGGGGATCGATCTATCATCCTGGTGAACAAGCTTATCTGCGTGTCACTCCTATGAAGGGCACCCATCGTTTTGGAATCAAGGGCAAGTAAGCTCCTCGCTACATTGGTCCCTTCCGCATTCTCGCCAGACGTGGATATGTGGCTTATAAACTGGAGTTACCACCGCAGTTTTCTCACATCCATGATGTCTTCCATGTATCGTCGTTGCTTCAAGGATCCACACCATGCAGTGGATCATGAAATGCTCGAATTGCAAGATGATCTCTCTTATAAAGAGCATCCGATCCGCATTTTGGATCAAGCTGAACGTCGAACCCATCAGAAGGTAACCAAGTTCCTTAAAGTGCAGTGGTCGAATCATACTAAAGATGAAGCCACTAGGGAACGTGAGGATCGCCTTCGTGAAGAATACCCCGATCTTTTCCCTTCTACCTCTTGAATTCTCGGGACGAGAATTTCTTTTAGAGGAGGAGAATTGTAACACCCCTATGTAATGAGCTACAGTGATCCTCATGATTATGCTTAATCACTTTGGGATGCAATGCTTGATCACCTTTGGAATCATATCTCATTTCAAATTCCACCACTGAACTCAATTCAATTTGCAAGTGAAATTTGAAGTTGCACAAACATGGTTGCAAAATAGTTCATCATTTAGCAAATATTCCATAACAATTATCTGTTAAAGAAAACAACATCACTTATTTGCTTAAATGGGCTATAGCAATTAAAACAGTGCCAATTCAACATTTTTAAATGCTTTTCCATTTATGAAAAAATCAAACAAATTCAAATGCCTCCCAAACTTTTTGTGGCGGTACCAAATATTGCAATGCAATTAAATGGCCAAGCTCCACATTTTTGCAAAGTCATTTGGTGGCTTATTTAAATGCAAAACAGTGCCTGTTTAAAAGAAAACAGAAAACAGAAAGGAAAAAAGAGGAAAACCCACTGTGTACTGGGCCTAAGTGCACAGTGCACCGGCCCAGCCCATCTCCTCTCTCCTTCAGCCTCCCGCTCTCTCTCATGTGTGTGTCGACGCCGCGCGCGCCCGAGCCCACGATGGGCACGCGTCGGCCATCCCTCGGCGCCGCCGCCGCCGTGGGGGGATAAGATCGACCCCAGGGCACCCCCAGGCAAACCCTAGACCCACTCACCCCCTCCCTCTCGCTCTCCTCCTCGATTTGGAGAAGCTCCCGACGCAGCCGTCGCCGTTCGCCGTCGATCCCACGGCCACCGGCCGCCTCTCGCCTCGCCGACATGTCGTAAAGCTCCGCCGCCGTCCGCCACTCCTTCCAGTGCCACTGGATAGAGCCGAGAGCCACCACAGCGTCGCCCCCGCCATCGTCTTCCTCCTTTGTACCGTCGGGCCTCGCTGACGATTCCGGCGCCGTCGAGCCTCCCCCGAGCCCACATTGCTCATCTAGCACGCAATCCCAAGTCGACTGAACGCGCCGCCGCCTCGTTTGGTCGCCGGAGTTGCTCCGGCGACCATTTGGTCACCTGCGTGTGCCCAACGGCTTCGCCGCAACGCGTAGCCCTGCTTAGCTTCTTCTGCCGCCCGTTTGCACGTCGCTCTGTCATTTCCGACCTCACCCGAATGCCGGCGTCCGCTCTGCTCGTCGCCGGCGACGCTAGAGCCCCGCTCCGGCCCTGTCACCGCCACCGTTGGACGCGTCGTCGTCTCCCCGTTCAAACGCGACCAGCCGCGTCAGTTTTGGTTGCCTGTAGCGAAATCCCGACGCGCGCCCGACCCTCCGCCGTGGTTTTGGCCACCGGCGGCTAAACGCCGACGCCGCCGTTGATGTGGCCGGCCCTGGTGAGGGTGTCCCGGACTAAGGGGTACTCGGGCTGCCGGCCCATTTCTCACAGGCCGGGCTGGTGGGCCGCCCTCTACTCGTCAATGGAAGGCTGGATTGTGGGCCACCCCGTGTATCAGAAGGAAACCTCCAAAGACTTGGCGTCTCCTCCAAGAAATAGTTGGCGTAGCTAACATGTTTATCCCCTGATGGTAACCGACTATGTGTAACCCTAGAACCCTTTGGTGTCTATATAAACCAGAGGGTTTAGTCCATAGAGGGCCTAATATTCATGACCTAGGGTTTAGCCCAACCGATCTCGAGGTAGATCAACTCTGTAATCTTCACACAATCACATCAATACAATCAAGAAGGACGTAGGGTATTACCTCTTCGAGAGGGCCCGAACCTGGGTAAATTGTTGTCTCTACGTTCCCTGTTATCATCGACTCCTTGACCCATAGTCCGGACCCCCTACCCGAGATCTGCCAGTTTTGGTACCGACATTGGTGCTTTCATTGAGAGTCCCGTCGTGGATCGCCAAGGATCGATGGCTCGCCGTCCCCGGACAGCTCTTCAGCAATGGAATCCGCAACAGGGATATCATCGTCCTCGAACAGCTCTTCTCTTCAGCAACGGAGTTTGCGGCGGGGACATCTTCCTCCCCGGACAGCTCTTCACGTTCGGCAGCATCGTGTTGCACGCCGATCCGACCGGTCACCTCGACCAGGTCGGCAGCTTTGCCCCCGAGCAGGAAATCAGGTTCGGCGGCCTTGAGTACGTCGCCGATGCTCGAGGCGATCTGGTCTTCAGTGGGTTTTCGGCCTTACCCGAGGAACCCACCAACCCCGAGGCCTTGACTTCGGATTCCTTCCCCGCCCCCGTCCTCGGGACGGGCCTAAGTTCGGACCTGACCTCGAGTTTGGATCTGACTCCGGCGCTGGAAAGCCCCTCGAAAGCCCATCGAAGAGCAAAGGCGCAGACGTGCAGTAGGGCATAGTAGGGACGTCAAACCACTCATGAAGGCCCTGTGTAAACCTTTACTCTCAATATATCCTTTCCTTCAAAAGTATCTATTAAAGTTACTTCGGCAATCCATATTGTACGGTTGGACGTCCCACATTCAAAGGAAATAAAGACCACTTTATGGTATACTCGTGCAGTCATTCGCGATTCCTTTCCACCTTTTTAGCCGAAGTAAACTATTACGATACATCTATTTCAACCGGCTTATAGACCGGGGGCTCGAACATAGATCTTGCCTTAAACTTTGTCCGAGCACTCCTTTCTATGTGCTCGGCGTCGCGGATATTGTACTATATGAATCAGTTCCGAATTGTGTCTTTGGTCAATAGTTGGGTTGCCCGGCTCCTGTGCTTACCCTCTTACGTTCCGCACTGTTCGGCTAAGATGGTAAAGGGAGAACCACTGCGATTGTACTTCTAGCTCGCCTGGTTAAGTACCTCAGTGGAGAAAGCCAAAAACTGACTGTCACAATAAGCGAGAACTAGTCGGTGATCCGGCGACCCGTGTCAAACCAAAAATCGTTGGAGGTTAGTCCGTGTTACACGAAGGGTTCCCTATTGCAGGAACCATGTGATGATGGTATTTACCGCGGCTCGTCCGAATATCACAAAACACTGGGGGCTCGTTACTGGCCCCCACCGTCAAGCTCCTCTGGCTAAGTGAAAGCACTAAAACCACATAGTCTGATTGCCTGGTTTTCCGTACATACAACCGCCTCCGGGCACCGAGACGTCGGCTAAGGGTTCACGTATTACGAGAAAACACCCCAGGCAGTATCTGCCAGGGGGCTGAAGCCGACGACTGGTAACTTTCAGTTTCAAATCGGCCGTACAGGAGTCAAAATTAAACAGGCACTATATTACTAGCCGACTACTTGCATTACACTAAAGCAAAAGTTTCAAATCCTTGGTTACAAGGAAGCTACATCTACTCATAAATTACGTCTGTCGCACACTGGGCCTCTACTGCCTGAGCACCGTCCATCACGACAGGAAAGTACTGTTCGGGACGCCTATGCTCCTTCCCTGGCGGTGGAGGTCCGATGGCCATCTCGGCTGGCTTTATCTTCGGCCAATGTACCATTGTCTTGCCGAAGGCCATCCGAGCACCCTCGATGCATGCGGAGCGCTCCTAGGCGTCGACCCTAGCAGGGACGTCGTACAGCCTCTGCACCAGACCGAAGTAGTTACTCGGCAACGGCTCCAACGGCCATAGCTTGACGCAGAGGTCCTTCATCACCAACTCCGCCATCCGATGCAGCTCCATCAACTGCTTCATTTGGTTGTTGAGGAGGGGAGGGTGCTCGGGCGCTTGAAATTGCGCCCAGAAAAGCCTCTGCTCGGCCCAACCCTCCTGGCCGGCGAAGAACCTCGCCGCATCAGCCGCACTCTTCGGGAGGTCCGCAAAGGCGCCTGCGGAACGCCATACCCGCGTGAGCAACGCAAACCTGTTACCTCCAAAGACACTTTGTAAGAGGTACGGCTTACCGTCCGCAATCAGCCTGACTTGGCGGAGCTCTTCTTGGTAGCCGCGCGCTTCTGTCCACGCTTCCTTAGCCACCGCCGCCAACGAGGTCACCTCAGCGGCCTGCTCCTTATTCTTCTGCTCGAGGACCTCACACCTTGTAACGGCATCCCCGAGCTCTTGCTGCACTTCCAGCACCCTGGCCTCATGCTTCTCAATTGCGGTTCTCACCGCCGCCAGCTCGGCAACCGCCTGTTCGGCTGCCGATTTTTGCGCCGCCGCATCCGACTGAGCTGTCCTCAGTGCGGCCTTGAGGCTTTCGACCTCCGCGGCGGCAGCTGCAGTACATTCGGTTATCTCCGTTAGGATACTTCGAACCCTGCTTACAAAACGACGGTTGTCTTCCATATCACAGCTCGGACTTACCTTGCGCCTCGTCGAACCTCTTGTTTACCAGGCTCAGGTCATCTTCGGAGCTTTTAAGCTTCCGATTCAGCTCGGCCAACTCTTCGGCGTTGGCGGCTGCGGCCGAAGATGATGCATGTTCATTAATTATACACAAGTTAGTATCCGGGATGTTGATTTTCGATCCGCTGACAAGCTTTGCCCAAGCCAGTCAGCGTCTCGGGGGCTACTCTGTATGAGGCTATAAATTTACACAAGGGGATTTGTCTAAGGGAAAAGCATTACTTCGCTCACCTTGAAGCCGGTAAGAAGGCCACTAAAAGCCTCCTTCAGTCCGTTATCCACGGACCGAATACTTTGCAACACCGCGCCCATAAGTGCATGGTGCTCTTCGGCGATGGAGGAGCTGGTTAGAGCATCCTCCACCTTGTCCCGCCACCCGGTCGACGCTTGCTCTGGGCAGGCGGGGGTGGCGGCGGCGCTTCAGCTCCTTCCTTCTCAAAGTCTAGAGCGCCGGACTCTGGACGCCTTGACGTCTTCAGAGTAGTCCTCGGAGAGGGCTCGGGTCGTCTGAGCTCCTCCTCTTCATTCACCAGAGGGGCCCTCCCCTCCTGGTCTTCGGCGACCGAGGTGTTCGCCTCGGCCATGACAGTGTCGCCCCCTCCCCCCGCGTGCTGCACGGGAGGGGTCCTCCTCGATAGGACCTCCTCGGCCTCTTCGACGATCGGGGGAGGCGAGGCGCGGGATTCGGTCCCGCTCTCCGCTAGCGCTGCCGGTGGGGAATCCCCCTCCGAGACTCAGTCGGTGGGGAGATCGCGCAGCGGGCTGCAAGATTACGCACGGAAATGCGATCAGTCTCAGAACCCAGTTCGGCTAAGGATGGTTAAGCGGTTACTAGCATGCGTACCTTTGAGCCTGAGGCTTAGCCCTGGGAATCCTCCGAGGAACCTCTTCGGACGCCTCGGAGTCCTCGGCCGAAGCCGAGCTGTCACTAGACAAGGCCACCTTGGCCTTGCGCAGTCTTTTTAGGGTGGGTTGAGGCGGCTCCACCTCGGCGTCCTCGGACGCCGCTCTTTTCCCTGTTCGGGAGGAGTCGTCTTCCTCCCCGTCCTCTCCCTGCTCCTTCTCCTCTTGCGTGGAGGGAGCATTGGTGTCCCCGGATCTAGCGCCCGGGGGTCCTCGGGAGCGGAGGCCCTCTCTGGCCTCCCTCTGCTGGTCTTTTTTCTTCTCCTTCTCCGGCGCCTCGTACGGCTCCACGGCCAGCATGGCCGTCAGTAGGGGCGTTCTGGGTCCCTCTGGCAGCGGCGCCGGACTATCGATCCGCTGGGCCTTCTTCAGCCACTTCTGCGGAAGCAAAATAGCAAAGCTGAGTACCTTGTACAAAGGGAACAGTTCGGATATAAAAGTACGAAATTGCTCATACCTCCCGTGGAGGACTTGCGGCGTCAAGTCCGATATCTTCCTCCTCGGCCGGCCAGTCCTTCTGCGGCTTGAACATCGCCCTCCACAGTTGGGCGTGGGAGGTGCGTAAGAAGCTGCGCACGGTCGCTGGGTCTCCGGGTGTGTAGGCCCACATGGGGGAAGCCCTGTCCTGGCAGGGGAGGATTCGGCGGCCGAGCATGATCTGGATTATGTTGACCAGCGCGACGCCCTTCCCTATCATTTTGGCGATCCGGCTCTGCAACAGTGCCACCTCCTTATTCGACCCCCAGTCGAGGCCCTTCTTGGTCCACGAGACCAGCCTTGTAGGGGGCCCGGATCGGAAGGCCGGAATCGCCTCCCAATCTGCACTCCTCGGCTCGGTGATGTAGAACCATTCCTTTTGCCAGATCTTGACGGTCTCGATGAAGGTACCGTCTGGCCACTCCACTCGTGGAAGCTTGCTGATCATCACCCCACCACAGTCCGCGTGCTGGCCATCTGCTATCTTCAGCTTGACGTTGAAGATCTTCAACCACAAACCGAAGTGTGGCCGGACCCGGAGAAAAACCTCGCAGACGATGATGAAGGCCGAGATGTGGAGGAAGGAGTTCGGTGCGAGGTCGTGGAAGTCGAGTCCATAGAAGAACATGAGGCCCCTGACAAAGGGGTGAAGGGGGAAGCCCAAACCTCGGATAAAGTGGGGCACGAACACCGCTCTCTCACCCGGCCGTGGCGTGGGGATGGCCTGGCCCGCCTCTGGAGCGCGGTGGGCGACGCTGGCCGGGAGGTAGCCCGCGCTCTTCAAATCCAAGATGGCGCCGTCGGTCACGCTAGAAGCCTCCCACTTGCCCTTGGACCCGGAACCCGCCATTGTTGAATTGGGCGGGTGGATGGACAGGTTCCTGGGAAGGAGAGCGGATCTGGGCGTTGGAGCTCAAGCGAGGGAAAGCAATGGCGAAGGGGGGAATTGGGAGCGTGCGGAAGGAACGAAGGTTGTGCCCCTTTTATGGGCTGTAAAAACCCATCGTCCTTTTACTGCGCTGCAGTCCTCGCCATTTCCCCATGTAACCGTGCCATTATGCGCGCGTGGGGTGAGACAGATTATTGATCATATCCCTTGAAAATAGGACACGATCTCCATATCGATGGGACATGCCAATAAAAACCGCCTCGAACCGCGAATCGAGTTTGTCATAAACCAACTCGCGGTCGTGGCGAGGTGTGACCCTTCGGTAAAAGTTGTCACATAAGAAACACTGTTCACACCAAAGCGGCTAGCCTTCGGGGCTAAGTTATTATTATACTTCGTTACCGAGGTACACCTCGGCTTGTATACGACCGGACAATGCTTGGGAATACAACTCGGAGTAATACAGGCCTGTTACCGGTGTCACGGAGGAAAGTGAACTGGTCCACGAAGCCAATGGTGTTCGGCGTCTACCTCGGCTTCGAAGACTAGTTCGGGGGCTACTGAGGGTGTCCCGGACTAAGGGGTACTCGGGCCGCCGGCCCATCTCTCACAGGCCGGGTTGGTGGGCCGCCCTCTACTCGTCGATGGAAGGCCGGATTGTGGGCCACCCCGTGTATCAGAAGGAAACCTCCGAAGACTTGGCGTCTCCTCCAAGAAATAGTTGGCGTAGCTGACATGTTTATCCCCTGATGGTAACCGACTATGTGTAACCCTAGAACCCTTTGGTGTCTATATAAACCAGAGGGTTTAGTCCATAGAGGGCCTAATATTCATGACCTAGGGTTTAGCCCAACCGATCTCGAGGTAGATCAACTCTGTAATCTTCACACAATCACATCAATACAATCAAGCATGACGTAGGGTATTACCTCTTCGAGAGGGCCTGAACCTGGGTAAATCACTGTCTCTACGTTCCCTGTTATCATCGACTCCTTGACCCATAGTTCGGACCCCCTACCCGAGATCTGCCGGTTTTGGTACCGACACCTGGGGCCCACCCTGGGTCACTGCAGGTGGGTCCCGTGGGCCCCGTTGACCACGTTGACTAGGTTAACGTGCTGACTGGGCTAGCACCAGTCACTGACATGTATGCCCCACACAGTTAATTACTGCTTATGCTAATTAAACTTAATCTGGTAATTAGATCAGCCACTGACAGAAGGGCCCCACCGCTAATTTAACCCTGTTAATTTAGTTAAATGCTGTTAACCTCCTGTGTCACTGACATGTGGGGCCCTGCCATTGTTTAAGTGGATAAGGCCGGCCAGTCAGCTGCTGAGTCAGCAGCTGGGCCCACCAGTAAGTCTCTGCAGACTGGGCAGTTGACCCAGTCAACTGGGCCCACTGTCAGCCTCTGTGTGCTGTACAGCTGGGTACAGTTTTGGGTGCATTTAGCATTTTAGCCTTTATTTTCGAAAAATAATATTCTAGGAATTTCAAAAATTGGTTAAAACTTTGAAAAATCATATAAAATAATCCGTAACTCGGATGAAAAATGATTTCTATATGAAAAATGATCAAAAAAATAAGACGAATCCGAATATGCCACCCACATACCTGTCACATGCCTCCAACACTGCAAACATGGAACCTTCCCCTCTGGAGCGCCTGTCCGATAACTACCCAAATCCGGGAAAATATTCTCAGATATTTTCCTGCTTCGCCTATAACACTTAGCGCTGCATTAGGTCACCCCCAGCACAGCATATTGCCATGTCATGCCTTGTGGTGCATTTGTTTGCTTCATATTTATTGTTTCTTCCCCTTCTTCTCTCCGGTAGACTCCGAGACGGGCGCTGCTCCCGAGTACGACTACGCCCCTGACGTCCAGCCCCTTTCAGCAGAGCTACCAGGCAAGCAAAACCCCCTTGATCATTCCTATATCGCCCATTCTTTCTCTCTCGTGCTTGCATTAGATTTTGCTACCGTTGATCGATAGCTCCTATTCTGATGCATAGCCTGATTTTTGTAACCTGCTGTTGATACTTTACCTGTTGTCCTATATGCTTAGTATAGGCTGGTTAGTGATCCATCAGTGGCCCCGCACCCTGATACGTCTCCAACGTATCTATAATTTTTTATTGTTCCATGCTGTTATATTATCAATCTTGGATGTTTTTATATACATTTACAGCAATTATATATCATTTTTTGGGACTAACCTATTAACTTAGTGCCCAGTGCCAGTTGTTGTTTTTTGCCTGTTTTTGGTTTTCCAGAATATCAGTACCAAACGAAGTCCAAATGCCACGAAACTTTTTGGAGATTTTTTTCTGGACATAACAAGTACTGGAAGCTTCGGGAGACGGCCAGAAGATGGAGCATGGGACCACGAGGCACCAGGGCGCGCCCTGGTGGCTTATGCGGCCCACACAGCTCCGTTTGACCTAATTCCACCACTATAAGTTCTCTAAAATTGGGAAACCAATAGAGTAGTCCACGAAATACTTTTTTCTCCGCCGCAAGTTTCTGTTCTCGAGAGATCCCATCTGGAGGCCTTTTCCGGTGCTCCGCCGGAGGGGGAATCGATCACGGAGGGGCTGTCCATCAACCTTGCTGCCCTTCCGATGATGCGTGAGTCGTTTACCACAGACCTTCGGGTCCATAGTTAGTAGCTAGATGGCTTCTTCTCTCTTTTTGATCTTCAATACAATGTTCTCCTCGATGTTCTTGGAGTTCTATCCGATGTAATCACTTTTTGCGATGTGTTTGTTGGGATCCGATGAATTGTGAGTTTATGATCAGATTATCCATGAATATTATTTGAGTCTTCTCTGAACTCTTTTATGCATGATTATTATAGCTTCGTATTTCTTCTCCGATCTATTGATTTGGTTTGGCCAACTAGATTGATTTATCTTGCCATGGGAAGAGGTGCTTTGTAATGGGTTCGATCTTGCGGTGCTCAATCCCAGTGACAGAAAGGGACATGACACGTATGTATCGTTGCTATTAAGGGTAAAAAGATGGGGTTTATTCATGTGTGAGTTTACTTTGTCTACATCATGTCATCTTGCTTAAGGCGTTACTCCGTTCTTTATGGACTTAATACACTAGATGCATGCTGGATAGCGGTCGATGTGTGGAGTAATAGTAGTAGATGCAGGCAGGAATCGGTCTACTTGTCTCGGACATGATGCCTATATACATGATCATTGCCTTGGATATCGTCATGATTATTTGCTTTTCTATCAATTGCCCAACAGTAATTTGTTTACCCACCGTATGCTATTTTCTTGAGCAAAGCCTCTAGTGAAAACTATGGCCCCCGGGTCTATCTAAATCTCTACTACCTAAAAGAAACATAACGATCCCTCTCCAGTCTTACGTTGTGTGTCGTTCGTCGAGCATTTGGCGTGCACATGGGCCAAGCCCAGCAAAACCGCGCCAGCCCACATGTCCCTCGCATGTTCTGCTCCCATCCCAACGATCAGGCGCGCGCTAGGTTTGCGTCGTCGCCAGCACCAGCCCACCCCTCGCCTCCTCTGCCGCACCTCGCCCTTCTCTGTCGGACCTCGCCGCCGCCGACCTCTGGTCCGCCGTCACCATCTGGACCCCTCCCCACACCCCGCCACATGCCCTCCTCGCCCACGCGTGTCGGCCTCTCTGATCCCACGGCTGCTCTCGCCCCTGTCCTCGCCGGCGTCGCGACCTGAGGACATGTGGACCCCAGCTCCGCCGCCAGCGGCGACAGGTCTTTCCTCCACCGCCTTGCGGCCAAGGAGACCAAGCGCCTCCTCCTCTCCTGACACACCAACCCGAATGTTTGTTACTTGCACTATTTTTAATTCAATTGACTTTTTCAATGCAGATTATTGAAGTTCTTATGAAGTGGTGATTGACTAGAACCAGGGGCAAGCTGAGGATTTGTTTGCTTGAATAGTAGAGATTGCTTGGATTAAGTAGGGGTGAAGACGTTCTTGCTGTCTTTATCTGAAATTAAAAACCGGATGAAGATCCTTTCGAGATAAGGTTCTCTTTGACTGTTCGTTCTTTGAACTCTTTTCCCGTCTCCTTGTTTTCATGTCTTGGTTCTATTTTTGGGTAGGCGTTTCAGATGTGCCTCTTCTGGCACTGAACAGGGCCATCAACAGAGTAGTCAAAGAAGCAACACTGCAGTAGCAAAAACAATGATACATAGCACTCTCCCAGTGTGCGCACCTAGTGTAATGTAAAAATGGTAGTAGCTTCTTGTTCTTCAGAAAATAAATGTAAACATCTGTTGTAAGATTCCAGTACAGGTAAGATTTTGATGTGAGATAGTAGCTGTGTAATATTTATAAAACAAAGTTCTGTACTCCTCAGTCTAATGTTTTGTGCCTCATGTCTGAATTCAGGTAAAGGAAACTGGTGCTAGCTGCTCTACCACAGGTGCGAAAACAAACTTATTCCTTTGCCGAAAACAAATGTACTAAGCACTAACACAATCACCTGTAGGCAGGGGTGAAGCCAGTAGTCAATGGGTCATCTCCATACTCCTGGTTCAGCACTAATTACTATTTGATTAGTGTGGTATTGTCAAAAACAATAGTACCAAGCACTAACACAATCACCTGAGTATATTACATGGGTATAGCACTGATTACTATTTGATTAGCATCAATTTCTGCAGGTTTTAAAGGTAAGAGATTCAAAGCCGGGCTGTAAACTCATTGGGGTCGTTTCTTATCATCAATGGGGACTGCATGTTTTCAACAGACCATTTTTATCCCATATCCAATAGTTCTGATGGCAAATAGACACTGCTTTACTTCAACTTTTTTGTATGGGCGTGTCCTTTTATTAAGTTGGAACTTGGAAGTGGTATGTTGGTGTTGCATTTGTGACACTAAAAGTTGTACTTGCTAATGATACCAGGTGGTATCCTGAGAATGTGCTATTTTCTCGAAATAATCACCATTGTTTTGTCACTTGGTCTTCATCTTTAAAGATGGAGCACATATTGGCATACACTAGAACATAGTAGCAGGTTTGCCGATCAAAACATCTGTTGCCGGCTTGTTCATCTTGTATATTAGCTAAAACCAGATGGACAGAGAGTCTGAAATACAGAGTAGTTTTTTTCATCATTGCAAAATATTATTATGCATTAATCAATGTGTATATATACATTTTTTTCCATGGCTGCCAAACACCCCGTCCAAATAAAACACAATCAATCTACACATTATATCGCTAGATGCAACTCAAAAAAAAAGGTCGCCAGATGTGCAATTGAGGGTGGTGGAAGACTTGGACTGGGGAGGAGGAGCTAATTTGATGAAGAAGAAAAAGAAGAATAAAAGGAAGAAGAAAATAATAAATAACAAAAAGAAGAATAAAATATCCGTGAGAATTCTAAATGTATAAGTTTGACACGAATAGTATTGAACCACGAGAATTTTATGCTCCCGTTGCAACGCACGGGCAATTACCTAGTCATATATTAAAAACCCTAAAAATACCTTGCTCCACTTTTTCTTTATTTATTTTATTTTGTATTTTTGTTCAATCTATCTATCTATCACATACAATTTAATCTTGCAATTAACCGCCGAGGGATTGACAACCCCTTGTTTGCGTTGGGTGCAAGGATTTGTTGTTTTGTGTGCAGGTGCTACTAACGAGGTGTTGCGTGATTCTCCTACAGGATTGATAACCTTGGTTACATAACTGAGGGAAATACTTATATCTACTGTACTGCATCTCCCTTCCTCTTCAGGGAATTACCAACGCAGCTCACAAGTAGCAGGAAGAATTTCTGGTGCCGTTGCCGGGGAGACATCATCAACATGTATCAAGTACCAACGCATAAAACTTACATCTCCTTGCATTTACTTTATTTGCCTTTGCCTCTTGTTTTCATCTCCCCCACTTCTAATTTTTTTTTACAAAAATATAAAAATATTTTCCATTTGCCTTTTTGCTTCTTTGCTATCTTGGCTTGTGTTGCCATGTGCCTTCTATTTGCTTGCATCTTCGCTTGCTAAAAATCTATTGATATGGATCCTCATCCACTTGCTAATCTTATCAAAAGACCCAATTATGATGCACCAATTGCTAGTGAGTTGAGTGCACTTGATTTCCTCTATGAAGTTTTGCTTGAAAATCATGAATCTGAAAATTGTGATGAAGTGTTAGAAGAAGAAATTTATAAAGTGATTCATGATAGCTCCTTGATTGAAAAGCATGATTTCAATGATGTTACTATAAATTCTATGAATGTGAATTGTGCTAATAATATGCAAAACTACAAGCTTGGGGATGATAATTTTGTTATGTCTACTACTTATTGCAATGATCATGATTGGGTGATAATGCTTTTTATGATCTTGAAAATTTATTTAAGCATCATGATGAATATGATATTGATAATAATTCTTGCAATAATATTGAAAGTGGGTTTGGAGAGATCATGACTTTCGTTGATGATAATCCCACTATTCTGGAAGACTATAAAAATTTTATGCATGTGGATCCTAAAGGGAATATTGTTTATGATAGCTATATCGTTGAATTTGAATATGATCCTACATGTAATTATTATGAGAGAGGAAAATATGGTTGTGGAAATTTTCATGTTACTAAATTACCTCTCTTCATGTTGAGATTGTTATTGTTTCCTTCCTCTTCCTTGCATATGCTAGGTTTTGCTTGTTTAGATAATTTGTTTGCCTATGAAATGCCTATGAATAGGAAGTATGTTAGACTTAATTGTGTTTTTCACATGCTATATGATGCTCTCTTGTGTTTCATTTATTATCTTTCAGGAGAGCATCATTGAAATCTAGAGCCTATCTTAATGGCTATAAAGAAAGAGCTTGTTGGGGGACAACCCAATGAATAAAATAAATTCTTGTGTGTTTTCACCTTTATTCTACTGTTATGATTGTGTTTTTGTATTTTTAATTAGTGTTTGTGCCAAGTAAAGCCTTTAGGATGATTTGGAAGATAGTGTAATTGATGCTGTTTGGAAAACAGAAAGTTTTGCGTACAGTGCTGGAATTTTGTTTCTGTACTGGAGCGTTAGAAAAATCTGAACTTTTTACACAGTATTGGTATATGAATTTCCCACGTTGTCCGAATTTTTCAGAATTTTTAGAGTTACATAAGTATGGCTTTTAAATAGATCTCTATAGACTGTTATGTTTTTGACAGATTCTGTTTTTGATGCACTACTTGCTTGTTTTGATGAAACTATGGATTGTATTAGGGAGTATAAGACATGGAGAAGTTAGAATACAGTAGGTATAATGCAAAAATAAAATATGAATGGGTTTGCAATAGTACTTAAAGTAGTGATTTATTTTGTTATACTAACGGATCTCACGAAGGTTTTGTCGAGTTTTGTGTGATTGAAGTTTTCAAGTTTTGGGTGAGATCACGATGGATGAAGGAATAAGGAGTGGCAAGAGCCTAAGCTTGGAGATGCTCGAGGCACCCCAAGGTAATCTTCAAGGAAGACTCAAGCGTCTAAGCTTGGGGATGCCCCGGGAGGCATCCCCTTTTTCTTCTACCAACCATCGGTAATTTTACTTGGAGCTATATTTTTATTTGTCACATGATATGTGTTTTGCTTGGAGCGTCATGTATTATATGAGTCTTTGCTTTATTTTCTTTTTAGTTTGTCACAATCATCTTTTCTGGGCACACCAATTTGAGAGAGTCACACGCTTATCATGATTTGTTAGAATACTCTATGAGCTTCACTTAAACCTTTTGAGCTAGGCGGTTGCTCTAGTGCTTCACTTAAATCTTTTTGAGCACGGCCGTGGCTATATTTTGAAGAAATATTTAAACTCTCATGCTTCACTTATATTATTTTGAGAGTTGATAAGATTAAAATTTTGAAGAAATATTTGAACTCTCATGCTTCACTTATATCATTTTGGGAGTTGATAAATTTTGAAGAAATATTTGAACTCTCATGCTTCACTTATATCTTTTTGAGAGTTGATAATAGTAATGGTAATTTGCACAAGATATGAATTTGGTCCCAAAGTGATGAATATTCAAGAGGGATATAATAAAAACTTTCATATAGATCATTGGATATGATAAGTGCGATTCCTTGCAATAGTTTTGCGATATGGAGATGATGATATGTGAGTCATGTTAGTGAGTAATTATGATTTAGTAAGAATATTAGTGTTAAGGTTTGTGATTCCCTATGCATGCACATTAAGTCAATAGTTATGCAAAGAAATTATATCCTACTTATGGTGCATTATTCGGTGTTGGTTATGTTCAATGCATGTTTATGACCGTTTTCGCTTTTTGGTTGGTTGCTTCTCAATCTATTTGCTAGCCTTCATTTGTACTAAGCGGAAATACTGCTGGTGCATCCAAAATCCTTAAACCCAAGTTGTGCCAAATGAGTCCACTATATCAACCTATATGCGGTATTTCAATGACGTTCCAAGTAAATTTTCGTGTGCCAACTCTAATTTTCAAAATAATTTTTCCGTTTTGTGTGCCCGTACCGCTCATGAAGCGGCAGGGGGTGGCCATTATTTTCCATGCTAGGTGTGTTATTCTCACGATGAGTGTTTATTCACTTGTCATTGCACGAGAGAGTGGCTGGTAATAGGGATGCCCAATCCCACAATGAATCAAAAATTAATAACAACAAAATTCCTTGGAAAGTGTTGGTATGGAGGGCACCCGTGGATACGGCTAGCCATGGATTATGAAAGAATGGTGGAAAGGAAATAAACTTTACTTTCTGTTTGGGAACCGCCTATGATGTGTCTAGCATGGAAAATATTGGGAATTCTTGGTCGTTTTCGTTGACAGGAAAAGCATGCCTCTCAAAATAATTTTATCTCTCTAATTTAAGCTTTGAGCTCTGGCACATTAGCAAATCTCTGCTTCCCTCTGCGAAGGGCCTATCTATTTACTTTTATGCAATTTTTATTTTTATTTTTTGTCTGCATCTTCTCTTATAAAGCACCAACTAGAGAGCACTATTGTCATACTTGTGCATTGTGTGCAGCTAATATTGAGTGTGTTTCATGAATGGATCAATGATTGAGCATAATGGGCTAGGGATAACATTCTTTAGCGTTGATATTTTGAAAGACATGGTTGCTTGTTAGCATGCTTGAGTATTTATATCTTCATGTCAAATTATAGACTATTGCTTTGAATCATTTAAGTCCAAATGCCCATGCTACAAAAGAAAAGAATATATAATGAATATGATAGGCAGCATCCACATCAAAAATTCTGTTTTTATCATTTACCTACTCGAGGACGAGCAGGAATTAAGATTGGGGATGCTGATACGTCTCCAACGTATCTATAATTTTTTATTGTTCCATGCTGTTATATTATCAATCTTGGATGTTTTTATATACATTTACAGCAATTATATATCATTTTTTGGGACTAACCTATTAACTTAGTGCTCAGTGCCAGTTGCTGTTTTTTTGCCTCTTTTTGGTTTTCCAGAATATCAGTACCAAACGAAGTCCAAATGCGACGAAACTTTTTGGAGATTTTTTTTCTGGACATAACAAGTACTGGAAGCTTCAGGAGAGGGCCAGAAGATGGAGCATGGGCCCACGAGGCACCAGGGCGCGCCTCAGGGGGGTGGCACTCCCTGGTGGCTTGTGGGGCCCACACAACTCTGTTTGACCTAATTCCACCACTATAAATTCTCTAAAATCGGGAAACCAACAGAGGAGTCCACGAAATACTTTTTCCGCCACCGCAAGTTTCTGTTCTGGAGAGATCCCATCTGGAGGCCTTTTCTGGTGCTCCGCCGGAGGGGGAATCGATCACGGAGGGGCTCTCCATCAACCTTGCTGCCCTTCCGATGATGCGTGAGTCGTTTACCACAGACCTTCGGGTCCATAGTTAGTAGCTAGATGGCTTCTTCTCTCTTTTTGATCTTCAATACAATGTTCTCCTCGATGTTCTTGGAGTTCTATCCGATGTAATCACTTTTTGCGATGTGTTTGTTGGGATCCGATGAATTGTGAGTTTATGATCAAATTATCCATGAATATTATTTGAGTCTTCTCTGAACTCTTTTATGCATGATTATTATAGCTTCGTATTTCTTCTCCGATCTATTGATTTGGTTTGGCCAACTACATTGATTTATCTTGCCATGGGAAGAGGTGCTTTGTAATGGGTTCGATCTTGCGGTGCTCAATCCCAGTGACAGAAAGGGACATGACACGTATGTATCGTTGCTATTAAGGGTAAAAAGATGGGGTTTATTCATGCGTGAGTTTACATTGTCTACATCATGTCATCTTGCTTAAGGCGTTACTCCGTTCTTTATGGACTTAATACACTAGATGCATGCTGGATAACGGTCGATGTGTGGAGTAATAGTAGTAGATGCAGGCAGGAGTCGGTCTACTTGTCTCGGACGTGATGCCTATATACATGATCATTGCCTTGGATATCGTCATGATTATTTGCTTTTCTATCAATTGCCCAACAGTAATTTGTTTACCCACCATATGCTATTTTCTTGAGAGAAACCTCTAGTGAAAACTATGGCCCCTGTGTCTATCTAAATCATATATTAAAACCCTAAAAATACCTTACTGCACTTTTTCTTTATTTATTTTATTTTGTATTTTTGTTCAATCTATCTATCTATCACATACAATTTAATCTTGCAATTAACCGCCGAGGGATTGACAACCCCTTGTTTGCGTTGGGTGCAAGGATTTGTTGTTTTGTGTGCAGGTGCTGCTAACGAGGTGTTGCGTGATTCTCCTACTGGATTGATAACCTTGGTTTCATAACTGAGGGAAATAATTATCTCTAATGTACTGCATCTCCCTTCCTCTTTAGGGAATTACCAACGCAGCTCACAAGTAGCACACCCTTGTCCGTGTTGCCATGCTTTGCTTCCGGATGACTCAATCAACGTGATCGATGTGCAGAGACCGACACGGCACCGCACACCCCCTTAGTTGTACGACTCTGTAGAGCTACTATCGAGTGCCGAGGGTGATACCTCCTACCTCACTCCAGATGATATCTTTGTAGCGTAGCTAGTCGGTTGTGGGCTACCGAGGGTGATTCCTCTTTCACCACCATCGATGATGCCTCTGTCGTGCAGCCCCTCAAGTGTGAACCCATTGAGGGTGATTCCTCCCAGTTCACGTTGACGGTTACATCGAGTGGGAATCCATCGAGGGTGATTCCTCGTATTTACCCCTTGATGTTACGGACACACGGATACTTTGACTTTACCTCAGCCCCTTGTTGAAGTCGGTTCGACCCAGAGGGGTACCCGCGAGAGTTACTGAAGTTGGGATGACCGTGAGGGTACCCGCGAGACAATTACGCGGCTCGGCCGGGCAGGCAGACCGCCCTAGGAGAGGGATGGGTCTGACCCTTGCCATAAGCCCGCGAGACGGGGCGACAGGAGCACTGTTTGTCACCGCGAGCTCCCAACACACTAATGGTTTGGATATATGATCTGAGTAGGCCTCTTGCCTTTTCAGACTAACCACCACGCGGGATAAGTTATGGGCACTCGGCGTCGTACGATTCTCCCGAAAGCTCTGTCAGATGTCCAGTGCAGCATTGCGGCACGGCTGGGCCGGCGCCATCCAGGACAGAGGTGGTGCCTGGACTCCCCTACTCGCAACGACCCGGAGTGCTTAGGACGATTGGCCCATGACCCCTTCGCACTTAGGATGTAGACCGGCGGGGACCTCTCTGTGGAGCCTAGGTAGGACTACGTCATGTTGATTAGCCGAGGTCGGGCATGACCTGGTAAAGTGTGTCCAGCCAGAGTTAATCGAGCGTGATGGGTAAGTTGGTGCACCCCTGCAGGGAAGTTATCTATTCGAATAGCCGTGTCCATGGTAACAGGACGCTCGGAGTTGTATCCCGATCTACTACAACTAGAACTGGATACTTGTGTTATTAAACTGATATGATGGCTCCGGGATTGCTTTCTTGCAGGGAGTCAAGGAAGGATCTCTGGGCGTTGCTAATATATACTTATTACTATATTATATGTTATTCTGCTCTCTTCTGTTGCTGCAGGACGCTGCAAGATGCTAGTCTTCGATAGGCTAGGCCTTCTCTCTATTCTGGTATTTCTGCAGTATAGTCCACATATACAGCCCCTTCCCTTTGATACCGATGCATACTTAGCATAGATCTGAAGTAAGTCTTGCGAGTACTTTGGATGAGTACTCACAGTTGCTTTGCTACCTTTTTTCCCCCTACCCGATTGCTGCGATCAGATGACGGAGCCCCGGAGTCAGCTGATTCCGTCGACGCTTACTACTACCCCGACGGAGTCTACTACTACGTGGAGACCGATGACCAGGAGTAGTTTCGGAGGCTCCCAGGCAGGAGGCTTGTGCCTTTTTGATCTAGATGTCGTTGTTTTGCTCAGCCTTCTTAAGGCAACCTTGTCTAATTATGTCTGTACTCAGATACTAATGCTTTCGCTGACTCTTGTGTTCTCGAGCTTATGTATTCGAGCCCTCGAGGCCCCTGGCTTGTAATATAAAGCTTGTATTATTTTAATTTGTGTCTAGAGTTGTGTTTTGATATCTTCCCGTGAGTCCCTGGGCTTGATCGTGCGCATTTGCGTGTATGATTAGTGCACGGTCGAGTCGGGGGCGTCACACAACTACCGATACCCGACGCCAGCCTTGAAGGCGCAGATCGCCTGGTGCTCGGTGACGTTTTCCACCATGTTACGAAGGGTGGTCCACCGCTGGATGTACTCTCGGAGAGTTACATTCTGCTTCTGGACGCAATGCTGCAGCTCTGACAATCCACCTGGGAGCTTGTATGTGCCCTCGAAAGTCTTGATGAAGACTCGGGCCGGATCATCCCAACAGTATATGCTGCCGGGTGCCAACTGGTTGAGCCACGCCCTGGATGGCCCCTCGAGCATTAGTGGCAAATGTTTCATCGCCACACTGTCATTGCCACCGCCGATTTGGACAGCCACTCGGTAGTCCTCTAACCAAATTTCCGGCTTTGACTCGCCAGTGAACTTGCTGATGCCTGCCACCAATCTGAAGTTGTGCGGGATATCTGCTGCACAATATACTGACTGAAACACTCAGGTCCGGAGGGTGCGGAACCACTCGGAACATCGGCGTCGAGAACTTCCCTCAGGGCCCGCCCTCTATCGACCATGTTCTGGGCGAGGACAGATCTCGCATTGAACTGGGGGTCCCGGAGGTTACCCGGACGGTACGAGGGGCTCGGCCTGCGATTATTCCCAGGAGGGCGCCTGTCGCCATAGGGCTGGCGCCCGTATGGGACGTCCCACGGAGGGGGCATCCGGGTCCGATCGTAATCATCATATCGCCGGGGCGAAACGACTCGGTCGCGCCTCCGCTCCCCGTGGTGACCTCTGGAGGAAGGTGAAGCTCGGCGTCTTCCCAAACCCAGCGGGCTATGAGCCGACTGGACGGTCTCGGCGCGCACTGATGCGCTGTGGATGCGATCTCGGGACTGTGACACTGCTGTGTTCTGCGACAGGGCCGTCTTCAGGAGCGCTTGGATCTGCCGGATCCCTTCCCCAGCGGCGGAATCGGAGGGCTGGATGGAATCAGCGATCCTGGTAGCCGCCGCCAGGTTCTGCAGAGGAGTGCTCAACCCCACGGTGGGCGCCAACTGTCGTGGTTACTAGTCTGACAGTAAGTACTGGGGGCACGAATGAGGAGCAGAGCCTAGCTACAGCGCAGGTGTGACACTCGGTCTTAGCGAGTTCAGGCCCCTCTCGGAGGAGGTAAAAGCCCTACGTCTCGTGCCCCGAGGCTTGTTTTCTCTAGGGGTATCTGATTACAATGAGTGCTTAACCTTGCGACGGAGGGAGAGGGCGGCTTATATAGGAGTTAGCTACAGCCTCTCCGCCATCACGTCGCAGGGCTTTTATGGCAATAACTACAGCAGTTAAGGGTGTTTAACACAGCTATGACTATGGCAGTTACTGGTAACGGTAGCCATGACTATGCTTAAAGTCTAGTTGAAGACTACTCGACCGTTGCAGCTCCACGGCGTCCGTACGTCTTCTGCGTCCGAGTGATGATGACTGGCCGACTGGAGGGCAGACGTTCATCCAAGTGTTGTCCGTACAGGGTCCGAGTGAATCCTTCGTGGTGTGCATCCGATTGCACTTGTGACCCAGGGGTCTCTGAATAATAGTGTGGGCCTTAGGTGGACCCTAGATGTCAGGTCCTTGTCCCTACCGGTGGTAGGTGAACCCATCACCTATCAGCCAGGAGACTTGGGATTCATTCCCAGGAACTTCTTTTTTCTCCTTTTATCCTCTTTTAAGAATATATACGCTAATGGGTCGGCCTTATATGCGGTCGCTTCATGCGAGACGAGAGCTATACTCGCTATAAGCGAGATATAGCTCTCGGGCTTGGAGACCTTGCAGATCTCACGAGGGAAACAAGGGCCTGTTAGGCCTTCATTTTGTCCCACTTATAAATGTTCCCACGGTGCTGCTGGCCATATTAGCTGGTGGGATGTTCTCAAAAAAAAAACTGGTGGGAGGGAATGGGACCCTATCGCTCGGGACCTCCTGTTGGACGCCTTAAGTGCTCGACAGCTCCGTGATGCTCACGTGCTGCTCACCTGGGCCTGGCCCAACAAGGGCAGATGGTCCCTCGCGTCGCTCGTTCGCCTTTTTTTCGATCGCTCGTCTCTTCAGGGAAAATATCAGGTGCTCCCATCCTTGGAGTGCTCCCCATGCTCCAACTTCAAAACATCAATTTTAAATGTTTCAAAAAATTTAGAAAAAATGTGAATGTTCATAAGGAATGTGACTACAAGTGCTAAAAATTTTAGGTCCAAACTCGAAATGTACATTGAGAAACAAAAAAGACAAATTCAAATGTGAATAGTGTCAAATGTTGCTTTTGTCTTCTTATGACACTATTCATGCTAGATTTCACATTTTCGTTTAGAGTTTGGACCTGAAATCTTTAGCACTTGTAGTTACATTTCTTGTGAACATTCACACAAAAAATCAGAATTTTTTGAAACATTAAAATCAATTTTTTTGAAGTTGGAGCATGGGGAGCACCCCAAGGATGGGAGCACCTGATATTTCCCCCGTCTCTTCAATCTCTGGTGTCTATGGTTGACCAGTTAAGTGGGGACCAAAGTCAAGCATTTTGACTTTTGTAAAAAAAACTGAAATTTATGAAAAAAACTTTTGTTTCAAAAAAGTTCATAGATTAGCAATAAAAAGTTCGTGAGTATGGAAAATAATATCAAACTTTTGAAAAGATCGTCAATTTTGAAAAAAAAATCACGAATTTCTGAAAAACTTCAAGAATTTGAAAAAAGTTCATCTATTTTTTTAAAAAGTGCACAAATTTGAAAAAAGTTCAGCAATTTTAGGGAAAAATTTTCACCAATTCTTTTTTTGAAAATTCACGAATTTGGAGAAAGTTCTTCGATTTGAAAAAAAAGGTTCATCAATTTTGAAAAAAATCACGAATTTGAAAAATTGTGAAAAAAATCATAAAAATTGAAAGTAGTTCGTGGATTTGAAAAAAAGTTCACGGATTTAAAAAAGTTCCTCAATTTTTAAAAAAAAGTTTGTAAAACATGCACAACGGATGGTCGCCCCAGCCATCATTAGTGCCACTCCCGATGGGAAGACGTGCGAGACCCATCCGCGGCCACCTCTTCGCTTAGTCCTTGTTTGCCTGTTAAAGCTACATTAGGCACCTGCGAGTGCTGTCTTATGTTGAACTTGCTATGTTACTAGCGTTTTATTTTTTGAACCTTTTTTACTGCTAGCTGCTCGTGGTTTCATTCTGGTTAATGGAGCCGGGGATCACCCCCCTGTTACCGAACCTGATATTCCCTCTGTCCCATAATGTAAGACGTTGAGTCAAAAAAACGTCTTACATCATGGGACGGAGGGAGTATCTTTCTGTGGCCGATGTTGGCAAGCCGTAAAGTTAACAGATGATAACTCAGTGCACACCAGCTCATGTCCTCAGTTACATCATGATGCCGCCCTGCCTCCTCACCGATCACCACCCAAACCCAAAGGAGCAACAGAAGCAGCGAGCTTTCCAGGTCGCGCCTGTAATGAGGATGGTTCGGTTAGGTCTTAGGTATGTATAAGGTGGCTACAGTAGAAAGCCATTCCCGGCCAACCTTCACAGCAACAGTCCTCATTATCTGCATGGTTTCAAGGTGCTCAGCAGATGCAACTTGCCACACATGACAATTGGACATGGGCATGACTAGACGCTGCGCACAGGAATCCGGAGCAGTCGGTCACGGGAGAGCAAAAACCTTTCGCTGCTGCTGGAGGAGAACGGAGGAGGTCGGTTGCTTGGCGAGCAGGGCGCAGAACGTGACCATCTCTCTCGGCGTTGGGCGTTGTTTCGTTAGCAGATTGCAGGATCGGACGGCCAAGGACGCACATCATGTGTCCGTGAAGATCAGCGAGCAAGTGGTGTGGTGAAACGAATGGCCGAGGAAGCGTTTTCAGCCTTTTAGTTTCGGAAGTTAAAGCAAATAGTAAAAGTGTTTTCAGTTAGGTAGTCACGAGCTACCAAAATTCAGTTTTTGTAATAAGTGTGAGACTAGTTGGACTAATGAACCACCTGGGTTCTTAGTTCCACATATAGTGAACGATGTAATTTTGATTGATTAATAAAGCTAGCCATGATTTCCAAAAAAAAAAAAGGTAGTAGAGTGTTTTCGGTTCCTCATTTTCGGCAGTAAAAGTGCTTTCAGTTAGGTATACTCGGTTGAGCCATCCATCATGTGACTTGACTGCGTAATGCGATTGGTTAATGATGATTAAGAACACACAAGTTGACGAAAAAGTTCAGAACCAACATCCCACGGGATACATATATACAGGACTTTGCAAGTTGCGACTGAAAAAGGCCGGCCACCCAAGCAACTGCAACTGCTCTGCTGCTAGTATCTGAATCAAAGCATGCATCATCGGACAGCAAGACAGTCACCAAATCTCCAGCCCCGTGAGCACACATGACACCATGTAGACTTGCAGAGTAGTTAGCAAGTGTCCATTTGTAAGAGTGTTATGGAAGCACACAGGATTGATAGCGAGTTAAACTGAAGCAACACCCAGTGAATTTGTCCAAAAACATGCACATATTTTTTCTCCATTTTCGTTCTTCTGAACAAAGCCTGCCTACTAAGTACCACTACTAACCCTCTCTCTTCTCCTTCAGCTAGAACTGAACAAGACTCTATGTACAAGCACTACTAACAGAGATTCAGAGAACAAACACGACGAACAAACACATACAGGCTAACTCAGGTGAAGGCTTCTGCAATTCCAGCTTCACCAGAGACCTCTACACCTGAAGGATCTACTTTCTGAACTCAACTCCGGCACCACCACTGCTTCGGTCCATCGCCGATTTGCCGGAGAAACAGAGGAGAGCCGCAGAAATCGAGTCGTCGTCGGTGGAGAACATCTTCTATCTACAGATGGATGGAGCGCGTGCCGCATGTTGGTCCATCGGTTTCTTCAGCCCGCAACCGCATCCCCGCCGCAGCTCGCGATCCATGGATGCCCTGCGGAAAACACCACCCGATCCACAAACGTCAGCGGAGGAGTCGAGGGACGGTGAGCAGTCTTTGATTCAGTGGATCTCTCGGGGGTCGCTGCTTACTCAGGACTTGTTCGGCGGAGAACCTGCGGGAGACGTCCTTGCAGAGCATGCGGCGCATGAGATCCTTGGCCTCGGGCGAGACGCCGGCGAAGGCGCGCGGCGGGAAGCGCAGGTTGCCGCGGAGCACGGCCTCGAAGATCTCCGGGGCGGTGGCGCCGTAGAAGGGCACGGTCCCCGAGAGCATCATGTAGAGCACCACCCCGGCGCTCCAGACGTCCACCTTCTCCCCGTACTCCCTCCCGGCGACCACCTCGGGGGCGACGTAGTAGGGCGTCCCGACGATCCCGGACATGCGGCGCCCGTCCCCGAACCACTCCGCGGAGCCGAAGTCGGCGAGCTTGAGCGCGCCCGTGGCGGCGTCGAAGAGGAGGTTGTCGGGCTTGACGTCGCGGTGCGCGACCCCGCGGCGGTGGCAGGCGGCGAGCGCGGACGCCAGCTGCGCGGCCAGGCCCGCCGCCTCGCGCTCGGGGAGGCGTCCACCGCGGGCGGAGACGAGGGAGAGGAGGTCCCCGCCGGCGCAGAGGTCGACGACGAGGTGGACGGCGCGGTCGTCGTCGAAGGCGGCGTGCAGCGCGACCAGGTGCGGGCTGCAGGGCGGGGAGGAGGCGAGGAGGTGCAGCTTGGGCTCCTGCTCCGCGAGGGCGAGGTCGAGCGGGTCCCGCAGCGGCGCCTTGGGCGTGGTCTTCACGGCCAGCGCCTCCCCCGTGGCGTTGGAGTGGCAGCGGCGCACCGTCCCGAAGCGCCCGTGCCCGATCTCCTCGCCGATGGAGTACTGCCGCCTCAGCGCCTCCTCTCCGCCGTAAACCATGCTAGCCTCTGTTGTTGGGGCGGTTGTGATGTGCGGTGCGTGTCTCCGTCCCCCCGGCGGCGAGGGTGGTTATAAATGCGGGAGGGGGGGATCCAGCGAGGCAGTGGCGAACGCGAATATTCTGCTCGCTCCTCTCTTTTGGCTGCTAGTCATTTGGAATCCGCTGGAGACATTTTTTTCCTTCCCCATTTGCATGCTTAAATAAACCACAAAAATCCTAGTAGTAGTACTACTGCTATTGTGGGGAGAGCGTTATTAGTTACTGCTAATAGTCAATCAATTGATTGACTTAGGGAGTAAATAAAATCCGAGGCAGAGAGAAAACCAAGATACGCATTTCATCTTGTTTTTCAATGCATTTCGGGGGATGGATGAATGATTGCCTTCTCCAACCGCCATTTTAAAATGTTTGACATCAAATTGCACATACAAAATGCTACCGATCAACCTTTTTAAATGGAAAAAAGGTCTCTCCGACCATACCACAGTCTGTCATTTGCTTGGGTGGGCTGCATGATGCACACAACAGGGATGAAGTAATTCTAAGGCCTTGTTCGGTTAAACCTCCTCTCAAGGGGATTGGAGAGGATTGAAACGGATTTTGATTTGTAGGGGATTTAATCCCTCTTAATCCCCTTCAAATCCACCTCAACCGAACATGACATAAAAGGTAAGTGGATGAGTTGTTTTGGCCGACATTAGTTGATAGTTGATGGGTTTAGGATAAGATAATACTTTGTGCTAAAATAAGATAATACAACTAATAATAATACACTTATTAGAAAATCATTATGGCCATACAGAATCTCCCGAAGACATATTTCCTCCGTTTGCATGCTTAAACCTTATAAATCCTACTTTTTTAATACACTTATAAATCCTACTAGGAGGGTCTCTTTGATCCGCAGAATTGTTAAAACGCGGGAACAGAAAACACACATGATTGGAATGAGATGTCCATTCAAATCCTGTTAGATTGAATGTGGCTAGCTCTCATCTAGATGAAAATTAACCAAGTATCATCCAACTGGCTCAATCAAGCAGGGAAAAAAAAAGGAGAAAAAAAACTACCCGCACAAATCTCCACCTAAAATCAACAACATAGGAGTTAGATGAGACTTTGTTTATTCTCGTCTACATGAAAATTAGCAATTCCGTATTAAATTTGAGTTTGATTGTTGTACATAGTAGGAAAACAGAGGATTTCTTTTTCAAAACGTTTGAGTTGATGCTAGATCTCCGTATTAAATTCAAGCCAAGGGAAACCCAAGATTCGCATTTCATGATTTTCTATAAAGGGTACGCATGAAGGAGTTCTCTTTCCAATTGGTTCCGTATTTTAAAAGGTTTAACACCAGATTTTAAAAAACCCTAGCAGCCTTTTTAATAGTTTCTCCGACGACAGTTTTGCATTAATCCGGGCGGTTTTGCATGACAAGGACGAATTAATTAGGCAGGGATAGTGGATGAGTTGGCAACCCGTTTGATCGTGTACGAGGTTTTAGATTAAGATACTCATGCAGAACCAGATGCGAACATGGGATGGGACAAACGTCTGTAGTTGGGTACGCCGCCGTTGCGAGGGGTCACGGGCACGCCCGGCCGTATGTATGTCCGCGTCTGAAGTTCCAGCATGGTGGGGCCAGGGCACGCATTGCATGGTGCATAACACGCAACTGGCAAAGGTATTTTCCAGTGTTTTCTACAACGTTTTTGTGTTACTTTTAACCACCAAACACCTAAACTCAATGCTCAATGGTGTACTCCGACAAGGCAACAACACATGTGCACGCATGGCCGGTGGCCCCAGCCTAATCAAATCAGATGCTGCAGAGTGCAGGTAGAAGCGTGCATGCTTCTTCAAGTTAATCAAATCACAAGCTGGAGATCGAAGCGTGGATGCTTCTTCAAGTTTGCTTCATGTATGTTTTGCTTGTCCATTTAAGTTTATGGCGCAGCGTTATCGTGATTCAATCCTGTCAGACACCTCATAAAACGAGATTTGAACCCTAAGGTGATACACTTAGAGCATCTACAGCCGGGCGCCCCAACCCGGTCACAAACGCCCGGGCAAACGGCCCGGTCAGTGACCGATCACAAAAAAACGACCTAGACGGGCGCCTCAAACGAGTCTCAAACGCCCGGGCTGTCCGGCACCCCTCATATCCATATCTAGTCTCAAACGCCCGGGCGGCTAGCATCGCGTAGTACGTATGTTGGTTTGTATTGATCCAAGGGATGAAATATGAGATACTCAGATGCATAGCATCAAATTTGACTGTCCGCGGACGTGCCTGGTCGCATTCACGGACGTTCTAGTTGTCGGATTTGCCGAGTCCCGCTGCAGATGCTCTTATTCCACTTCCAATCTCTAGGTCTATACAAACAGATCAAAAGGGAACGATAGTACGTGCTCACATCACATCGACCGAGCTGTCACGAGGGGTTGTACCTAGCTGCTCGGGGAAACGCACGGCCGGAGACCACAGGAAAGAAGTTTCCGGCTCTAAGCTAGCAACGATCCGGCCAGTTCCAAGGTACGTCCAGCCGCCCGTCGGGACTAGAATAGCTTCGGTATTCACCGGCCGGAGAATTCCGTTCCGTCGCGACGTACGCGAGTACCTCTGGGACCGTAGAAACGTAGCTAGCGGTACAAGTCCAGGCACAACGTGCCAGCTGAAGCGGTTGCATCACCACGATCGACAATTCGGCACAGCAACAAACGTGCGGGAACGACGTCGCCGGTTTCGTGCTCGACTGACCGGACCAAATGGGTATATGCATGCTAGCTGCACTGCACTCCCATTCGGAAGAGACCGTGCGGCGTGGGAACCCGGCTCATGCACGCTTCTCAGAACTCTAGTCTAGGTACGTACGTAGCGACGAGCCGACGACCGGCTTCGATCGGTCGTTCGTTGAGCGCATCGCACCGGTATATTCTGCTCGGGGCGCATCTGGATATCCGGGAATCTCTGCCCCCCTCTCCGTCTCTGGACCCCGGCCTGGTCGAGCAACCGCTGAGAGCGACGGCAAATCATACTGCAGTTTGGCAGCAGCGAAAGCTGTGATGGGCTGTGCATGCATGATTATCTTTTAGCAATAAATAAGGTAGACCTATCTCAAAATAAAAAAGGATTTGTGAGTTGGACACTTGGACTGGTCCGCCCTTTCTACGGGCCCGCTTGCTTGGTACTCCCTCCGGTCCTTTTTAGTCTGCATATAAATTTTGTCTGAAGTTAAAGTCTCTCTACTTTGACCAAACTTATGGATAAAAGTATCAACATTCACAATGCCAAATCAATATTGTTAGATTCATTATGAAATGTAGTTTCATAGTATCTATATTTGGTATTGTAGATGTGGATAATTTTTAACATAAAGTTGGTTAAACTTTATAAAGTTTGACTTGACACAAATCTAATATGCAGAGTAAAAAGGACCGGAGGGAGTAGCTTGACCCTCTGAAGTTGACAGGACCGGCCGGGAGAAGGAAACACTATTTTGCGTTCCTACTTGTCAATGCCGTGGAAAAAGAGTCCATCTGCACTCGTCCCAGGTTACACTGGCCGTGACCGGAACAAAACATTACTCTATCTACTACTAGGTCCAAGTCCATATCATCTTGACTTGGTTTTCTGTCTGCTGGATATAAGAGCATCTACGGCCGGACTCTGCAAATCCGGGCCCTATACGCCCACGGGCACGTCCGGGCGCATCCGCGGACAGCGCCCGCTGGCCCCTCATATGTTGCGCCGCACATTCACATATCTCAAATGCAGACCCTCAAATCCATGTAATCCATACACGTCGATCATACGATACAAATTGTCCGAATTCAACGGTTCGAAACGAAGCAAAGCAAATCATAGTTCAACAAAACCGGACAAGCCAAAATAAAATCAATGTCCGAGCGTGACGGATGGCTTCGGATCACTACCCGGGCGCCTGCTCGTATGCGCCCTGCTCCAGGCGGAACGCGTCCTGCTCGTACTGCTTCGCCTGCATCCGGGCTGCCTCCTCCGCCTACATCCGGGCCGCATGATCCACTGCCGCTGCCGCTGCCGCTGCCGCCCTCGCCGCCTCGTACTCCCTACGGTCATTGATCGCCTTCTTCTTCTCCGCAAGCCACTTCTTTGCATGCTCATCCAAGAGGGTTTCGTCCGCCAACATGATCTTCGCATCCTCCGCGTCCCGTGCGAGTTGCAACCTCTCCTTCTCAAGCTCCATCTCGCCAAATGTCTTGGCCTTCTCGAGTTCCCATTTGATGGCCGCCTCTTACTTCTCCAACTCGATCTTCTCCCTCTCAATTTGGAGCTTCTTCTCCGCCCTATTCCGGTCCCACTCCATCCTCTCCTTTTGCGCATCCAACATGAGCTTGTACCTCTCCTCTTTCTTGTTCTCCCTTGCCGAAAAAATGCCTGTCCATGTGGACGACATTTTTGTAGCCGCGGCGTCACGGGAGGCCCTTGCCTTCTCCCACTTGTTTCCCATGACTTATCGGTTATCCTTTGGCACGGTGGCTTTTCCATTCGCGACGACAACATCGTCCTCTTCATCGTCCAACCCAATGGATTGGTGGGAGCTTGAGCCATCATTCCTCTTCTTGCCGGACTTGAGATCGGCCACAACTTGGTTCCACTTCGGCTTGCCATTCAATAGGATCCAACAATAGCTAAAGGCAAACGGCTTCTTCTCCACCTCGTGATACAAAGTGGCCGCCACCGCCGTCTAGCAAACAACATATGTATGAGCACGAGAATGCAAACACAAGAAGCATATGCAAATGACTAGAAGATGAAGCAATTGAGCTTACGGGAGTTGCCACCCCCATCCCACTTTGAGCGCGTTTGGTCACTTGTGAGTAGTAGCCCATGTACTTGTTCACTTCTGATGCGAAGCAACTTACGGTCATCCCCATGGACCCATCTTCGACTCCCCGAGTGCCAAGCGGACCAATGACACGAGCACGTGCAAGAGCTCTCGAGACCGAGGTGACATTACTCCTTAATGAACTTCCATATGATTCGTGCGAGACATGGTTGCTACCTAATTCTGGAATGCTATGTGTGCTTAGGTACCAAGAGGACCCTCTCGGAGAAGCCCGGAACAATGGACAAGTCGCCGAGTACACAGATGAAGGAGCTCGGGAAGAAGAAGTGCAGCTGAGAATCAGTCGCGGGACATCCGGCTTACGGCCCGGACATCCGGCCCCTGGAGACTTCAACCTTTCCCTTAGATCAGCAGCTGACAAGCCCCAGGCCCCGGACATCCGGCCCCGCCGCCGGACATCCGGCCCGTCCACCCAAGACATCCGCCCCCCTGCCGGAAATCCGGCCCCTCCTGTACAAAGAGCTGCTGGAATCGGCCGAAGACTGGCCGGACATCCGGCCCTTAGCCCCGGACATCCGGCCCCCACCTGAACCACCGGACATCCGGTCCGACGCCCGGACATCCGGCCCCTGCGCAGACTTAAACGGCCCAATGGCCCATGTATCCCTCCAACTCGTCCCAACTTGTACTAGCACTATATAAAGACCTCCCCCTCCTCCATCTAGGGTTAGCAAAAGTAGTTGGCTCTTTGAGATAGAGCTTTGCTCATCCATACCTCTCCCATGGAGATCAAGACCTCCATGAGACCCATGTGAGAAGATCCACTCCGGATTCAAGACCTCAACTCCTCCATGGATTGGGATGAACTAGCTACCGTGTATCCTCTTGTGTTGACTTTGTATCTTGTATCTCTACTATGTGTATGTGGATTTAGTGCATGTGTGATTTGGATTGTGTCAATTGAGTGTTTTGTTCTTGTGTTCTTCTCTCAATTTGCTATTTTCCCTCTCCAAGTGTGAAAAGATCGACGAACTAGGGTTCCACCCTACATCATCTTGGAGCCACGTTGATTCACACCTTGGAGCCTTTTCCCCTCACTTTCTAGCCCCAATTTTGTTGTTTTTGCCCAATTTCGAAAATTCCCCACAAAAATAGCCATACCAAATTTTTTGTGATTTGTTGGTTTGATGATGTTTTGTTGATTTTGATCCATGGATTTGCTTGGTTTCGAGTGGATCTAGCTTTCCCCCACCTTCTCCATCAATTCCATCCACAAAATCTCCCCAATTTTACCACGAATTTTTCTTTTCCAACCTTGTTCATCGAGTTCATCCGCGGAGTGGGCACCCCAGACATCCGGCCGTGACCCCGGACATCCGGCCCGACGACCAGCCCGGACATCCGGTTGGCAGCCCGGACATCCGGCCCCTGGCAATCAGCCCACCAAAAACTTCGCAATGCCTTCAAATTTTTGTCGTTTCCCACCGTTTCTTCCGCAAACCCTCGTACATCTCCACAATACCATCGCATACTCGTGTGAGTCCGCCACCGATTTCCGCAACCATTGCAAATTTTGCCACATTTGCCACTTGAGATTTTGAGTCGCGGTTTTCCGTTTCCTAACGTGTTTCGGCTACTTAGGAACGGTTCGACATCGACATCACCGCCGCTCATCATCGCCACGGACTCCTCAGCGCCAACGACCACTTCATCGTTGTGACACCATCACCGTAAGCAAGGATTGTAACCTCGACGACAACTTGTTCGTATCCTTGCCATTGCATTGTTAACCCCCGAGACCATCTTTTGCGTAGCTTTCCTACGAGACTAGCCATTTGAGTATTGCCGGGCAACGCTACTTGTGCACTTTAGTGATACCGTTCTGCATAGCTATCATAGCATGCTTATATCATCATATCATTTCTTGTGCCAAAATTTTGTTCCCGCATATACATCATTGCTATCTTGGTAAAAGCATTTCGCATAAGTGGCCAAAGGAAAATAGCAAGGAAAAGAAGCTTTTAAGCAAAAAAAAAAAACAAGCTTGTAAGCAATAGCCATAGCACCGCCACATTGCATAGCATATTTGATCATCTTGGATCATCGTGACCGAGTTCACCGGGAATCATACATACGTAGTATACTTGAGATAGAAATTCCTTACGTTTTGTCTCTTATAGGTTGTGCACAAGTTCGTATCCGCCTATTGAGCAATCGTGCTAGTGTCTCTCTAGTGTTGTGCAACAAGAGCATTTTCCGTGGATTCCACTTTTTGAGCTTATTCCTTGGTTGCACGACCTCATTTATCTATCCGTGCGTGTGTTTCCATGTGCTACTTATTGCTATTGGTCTACTTGTTACACTTGCGAACTTGTGAATCTTTTTCAACATTATTGATATCTTGCTAACAATTGCAGAAATTTTGTGCCACCATCCTAACCAAACTCCTCCAAAAGCTTTACTTGTGTAGGTGTGAGATTGACACGATCCGGTACCAATTGCACTATTTCCATAATACCATATTGGGTGATCATTGATCCATCTTCAACATTGGATAAGGTATATTGGTCTAGTTCGTTTCTTTCTTCCACTAACACTTGTTTGAGAATCATGGATAGGCCGAGCACTTTTACCAATCCTCTCTTCGACGAGCATGGCGATGCACCGAACGAATATGTCACCAAGGCTCACCTATTTGGCGTCCAACGAGCATTACATCAAGAGAGCGAAGCATTGGGCGAACGCATCGAACAACTCGCCTCCGACTTTCGACAAACCCTTGATGACAAGCTATCATCTCAAATGGAAGAGTTCCGCACCATGATGGCCAACCGCGATTCTTCCACTTCATCTACTTCAAGATCAACATGGCGCCATTCGAGCCGAACCTCTTCGGACACTTCTTCGGATGCAAGTCTTCCACGAGCACGCTCTCATCGTCCCCAAGAACATGACGATCGGCAAGCTACAAGAAACCCATTCCATGGCAATAGTTTGCAAGACCGCCTTCGAGCGCGCGAACGACAAAACCGGCAAACACAAGCCAACGGGGACCAAGATCAAGTTCCACCATGACAACGTCAAGTACACCAAGACGACGACGCTCTACAACAAGAACGACAACGTCGTGAGGAGCAAGCACTTGAAGCTCAACGTACCCTACGCGAAGCAACTCGCAACGTCGCCGAACGCAATCGCCGTGTGCGCGAACAAGAAGAGGCCCTCCGACGAGAGCGACAAGACGATGCCGCACGACCTGAGGAGCGCCAAGAGAGGAGGAACCGTTCACGAATTCCACGCCCTCACTGCCAAGTCAATCAAGATGAGCACGAGGAGCAAGAGCTAGAAGATCAACCTCCACGGCAATAGCGTCATCGCAACCGCCGACAACGCAATGAGGAGCGCTACGGCAAGCTCAAGTTCAACATGCCTAAATTCTCCGGTGGAAATGATCCCGAAGAATACCTTTCATGGGCATTGAAGGTCGACAAGATATTCCGTCTCCACAATTATGAAGAGGAAAAGAAGATTGCCATGGCATCTCTTGAGTTCCAAGACTATGTTCTCATTTGGTGGGAGCAAGTGATCGAACGACGCCAAGAGAAAGGCGAACCACCCATCACCACTTGGACTCAAATGAAGGATGTCATGAGAGCTCGTTTTGTGCCTACACACTATAGCCGTGACCTCTTCAAGAAACTACAACTCTTCAAGCAAGGCACCAAGTCGGTTGAAGCATACTACCAAGAGATGGAAATTGCAGTGATACGAGCCAACGTCAAGGAAGATGATGAACAAACTATGGTGCGTTTCTTGAATGGCCTCAACTATCCAATAAAGAAAATTGCGGACTTCCAACCGTACTCCAACCTCCTCGAGCTAGTGCACCAAGCAACCAAAGCGGAGCAACAAGTACAAGAGGACTACAAGTACTCCAAGTACTCTTCCAAGACCTACGGTTCATACAATCAAGTTTCAACGACTTCTACGACTCCGTCCACGACTCGAGCTACACCAAGTACTGGCGACAAGTCATGCTCAAAGCAACCAATGACATCGTCGAGTTGTCTTCCTACTACTACAAGCAACTCCAAGCAAAGAGCTTCGTCATCAACAACTCCTACGGATGCCACCGACAAAACAAGTGACATCAAGTGCTTTACTTGCAAAGGCCGAGGCCACAAGTCATTCAAGTGCCCAACACGACGCACTATGATAATGAAAGCCGACGGCACCTACGATTCAATGAGTGAAGATGAAATGCAAGCCCTCGAGCAAGTGGCCATGCACCGCCAAGTGAATGAAGATGAAGATGCTCAAATCTTTTGCGATAATGATTCAAGCCCATCTCTTGTTGTCTCCAAGTTCTTGACACTCCAACAACATCAAGATGAAGACCAACGTTGCCACATCTTTCATACCAAGGCGGATATTCAAGGACGTTCCGTCAAGGTCATCATCGACGGCGGAAGTTGCCACAATTTAGCAAGTGAAGAGTTATGTTCCAAGTTACAATTCGTCAAGAAGAAGCACCCTCGCCCCTACAAGGTCCAATGGCTAAGCGACTCTGGCACCATTCAAGTGGAGCACACCGTTCAAGTATCCTTCAAGATTGGAGCGTATGAAGATACGTTGGAGTGTGATGTGGTTCCAATGTCCGTATGCCATCTCCTCCTTGGAAGACCTTGGCAATTTGATCGCGGAGTCACCCACAACGGACGGATCAATCACTATAGCTTCAAGATGAAGGGCAAGGAATTCATACTTCGACCAATGTCACCAAGTCAAGTGATCGCCGACAAGCAAGCATCTACACATCGTGGAGAGACTAGTAAGCGAGTGAACCACCAAAAAGAGAGTGAGCGCCACAAGCCAAAAATGAGCGACTCCACGATGAGCGACAAGAAAGATTTAGTGCTTTTAGCCACCAAAAGAGATTTGAGGGATGTGAGTGAGAGCCCATCAAGTGTTCTTCACTTTGTGCCTGTGTGCAAAGATGAAGTGGTGCGGACTAATACTTCACAACATCTTCCTTTGGTTTTGTCTCATCCATTGCAGGAATTCATGGACGTCTTTCCCGATGAGCTACCTCCCGGACTTCCTCCACTTCATGGAATCGAACACCACATCGACCTCATACTCGGCGCACCCCTACCGAACAAGGCACCATACCGCGTCAACCCCGATGAGACCAAAGAGATCCAACGGCAAGTCCAACATCTCATGGAGAATGGGTATGTACGCGAGAGCTTGATTCCATGTGCCGTCCCGGTAATTCTTGTGCCTAAGAAAGATGGTACCTATCGCATGTGTTCCGATTGCCGTCCCATTAATGCTATCACTGTTAGATATCGCCATCCCATTTCACGCCTTGATGACATGCTTGATGAACTTAGTGGAGCCACAATTTTCTCCAAAATTGATCTTAAAAGTGGCTATTATCAAATTCGCATGCAAGAAGGTGATGAATGGAAAACGGCTTTCAAAACCAAATTTGGCTTGTAAGAATGGTTAGTCATGCCTATGGGTTTATCGCAAGCACCTAGCACTTTCATGCGTGTGATGCATTATGTTCTTCACAAATTAGTTGGCATTTGTGTTGTGGTTTATTTTGATGACATCCTTGTGTTTAGTGAAACTCTAGAAGATCATGTCAAACACCTTAGAGAAGTATTTCAAATTCCTAGAGACGAGCGACTTTATGCTAACATGGAAATATGCACTTTTGGTGTTGGTAAGCTTGTTTTCTTGGGCTTTGTTGTCTCATCTAAGGGTGTTCAAGTTGATGAAGCTAAAATTGATGCTATTAAAACTTGGCCACAACCAACCAATTTGCTTCAAGTGCGTAGCTTCCTTGGCTTAGCCGGATTTTATCGCCACTTTGTCATGGATTTTAGCACTATTGCATCACCATGGCATGCATTGAGTAAGAAGAATGCACCATTTGTTTGGGGACCATCCCAAGGTGCCGCATTTCATGAGCTTAAGAACTTGCTTACACATGCTCCATTACTTGCATTACCCAACTTTGAGAAAACTTTTGAAGTGCATTGTGACGCTAGTGGTAATGGAATAGGTGGTGTGTTGATGCAAGAGAAGCGACCCATTGCATATTTTAGTGAGAAACTCTCCGGCGCGCAACTTAACTACCCCATCTATGACAAAGAGTTATATGCTTTAGTGAGAGTCTTGCATGTGTAGGAACATTATCTCCGACCACGTGAGTTTGTCATCCATACGGATCATGAAACGCTTAAATACCTTAAGGGTCAAACGAAATTGAATAAGCGTCATGCTAAATGGAGTGAGTTCATTGAGTCTTTTCCTTATGTTATCAAGTATATCAAAGGAAAGAAAATGTTGTGGCGGATGCTCTCTCACGCAAGTGCATACTCGTTACTCAACTTGAGTTGAATGTTATAGGATTTGAGCACATCAAAGACTTGTATGCGCATGATTCATCATTTGCAAATCCTTATGCCAAATGTTTACCACATAAAACTTGGGAGCAATATTACTTGAAAGATGGTTATCTTATGCGAGCTAACAAACTTTGTATCCCCGAGTCTTCTTTTCGTTTGCTCCTTTTGCAAGAAGCTCATGGTGGAGGCCTCATGGGACATTTTGGACGTGACAAGACCTTCGCTACGCTCTCCAAGAACTACTTTTGGCCAAAGATGTTTCGAGACGTTTCACGCTACACCAACCGGTGCTCTACATGCCGCAAAGCTAAGTCAAAAGTTCAATCCCATGGTCTATATATGCCACTTCCTATTCCATATCAACAATGGGAAGATATTAGTATGGATTTTGTGCTTGGTTTGCCTCGTACTCAAAATGGCAAAGATTCGGTATTTGTTGTTCTGGACCGTTTCTCTAAGATGGCACATTTCATTCCTTCCAACAAGATAGACGATGCTTCACATGTTGCAAATCTCTTTTGTAGGGAAATCTTGCAATTACATGGAGTGCCCAAGACGATTGTATCGGACCGCGACGTCAAGTTCCTAAGTTACTTTTGGAAGACACTATGCGCCAAGCTCGGAATCAAGCTACTATTCTGATGTAGAGTGGAACCCTAATTTAACGATCTTTTCACACTTGGAGGGGGAAAAATGAGGAACAAGATAAAAAACCAATCACACATCCACTAGGATAGCTTACATGAGATCCACAAGCATACAAGATCAATCCATGGAAACAAGCACAAAGGTAAAGCTCTTCCCACTCCAAAGGAGGCGAGATCTTGGTGATCTAGGTGAGATCCTTCTCCCTTAGGAGGTCTTGATGATCCTATGATGGGGATCCTTTGAAAGCACATTTGCTCCCTTGGTGGTTTTGGTAATTCATAACAACATATATCTCATTGAACTAATGTCCATTCAAGTTAAAGTTTTCAGGATGTTCAATGATTGGCATGGCAAGGACTAGAGATGTGGACCCCTCAAAATGCTAAGGACAAGGATTGGCAAAAGCTCAAGACTCTACATTTTTGGTTTAGTGATCCAAGATCACATTGAGTCCATAGGAAAGCAATTACTATTAAAAGGGGATGAGGTGTTGCTTAATGGCCTTTTTGCTCAAGTGCTTAGTGGCAGTGTTCCAAAACCCTCAACCACTCTCTCCATCCAAATATGTCCAAAACCTACATTCAAACTCGGCCCCACCGAAATTTCCTATCCGGAGCCACCGAGTTCATCTGGACTTAGCCACTGCCAAAACCCTAACAAATCGGATCCACCGATATGGATCTCGGTCTCACCGAGATGGCTTTGCCAACTCTCTGTAATCGTTTGCACTTACTTCGGTCCCACTGAGTTTTGCAAATCGGTCTCACCGAGATGGCTTGCCAACTCTCTGTTGCCTTATTGCTTCACTTCGGTCCTACCGAGTTGATGCAATCGGTGCCACCGAGACGAGGTTTGCCCTAGCCATTGCACTTCGGTCCATGCGAGTTGTTCCAGTCGGTCCCACCGAGATTCCTAACGTTCATGTCTTTTACACAGTTCGGTGCCACCGAGATCTCTGAATCGGTGCCACCGAGTTGGGTCAAAAGTGTGTAATGGTTGGATTTTGTGTGGAGGCTATATATACCCCTCCACCACTTCCTTCTCAGTAAGGAGAGCCATCAGAACGTGCCTACACTTCCACCATACATTTTTTGAGAGAGAACCACCTACTCATGTGTTGAGATCAAGACATTCCATTCCAACCATTTGAACCTTGATTTCTAGCCTTTCCCAAGTTGCCTTCCACTCAAATCCTTCTTCCACCATAGCCAAATCTATGAGGAGTTGTTTGAGTGTTGGGAAGACTATCATTTGAAGCACAAGAGCAAGGAGTTCATCAACAACACACCGTCTATTACCTTTTGGAGAGTGGTGTCTTCTAGATTGGTTAGGTGTCACTTGGGAGCCTCCGACATGATGTGGAGTTGAACCAAGAAGTTTGTAAGGGCAAGGGGATCGCCTACTTCGTGAAGATCTACCCCGAGTGAGGCTAGTCCTTCGTGGACGTAAGCCATGGTGGAATAGACAAGGTTGCTTCTTCGTGGACCCTTCGTGGGTGGAGCCCTCCGTGGACTCGCGCAGCCGTTACCCTTCGTGGGTTGAAGTCTCCATCAACGCGGACGTACGATAGCACCACCTATCGGAACCATGCCAAAAATCACTGTGTCTTCATTGCGTTTGAAATCTCCGATCCCCTCCTTAACTTACATATGCAATTGTTTATTTTCCGCTGCTACACTCTTAGAATTGCATGTGTAGGGTGATGCTTGACTTGTGTTCTTGCTAAAATCTGCCTACAACTAAAATTGGGAAAAGGTTAGGTTTTTATTTGGTCAAGTAGTCTAATCACCCCCCTCTAGACATACTTTCGATCCTACAAGTGGTATCAGAGCTTTGGTCTCCGTAAGCCTTGATTTCCATTGCTTTGGTGATCATAGCCTTGGTTTCACAACCTATGAGAGTATGGCGTCTAGTGAGGGTAACTATCACCGTAGAGATCCATATTTTGATGGTACAAACTTTGCTAGTTGTAAACATAAGATGAAAATGCATATTCTTGGTCATAACCCCGCCGTTTGGGCTGTTGTTCGTGTTGGCTTGCAAGGTGATTTCTTTGAGGATGGCAAGGAACCGGATCGTGAAGCAACCCCGGAAGAATTGAAGATATTGCAATACAATGCTCAAGCTTGTGACATTCTCTTCAACGGTTTGTGTCCCGAGGAATTCAACAAAATCAGCCGCCTCGAGAATGCAAAGGAAATTTGGGATACTTTGGTTAATATGCATGAGGGTACTGAGTCCGTCAAGGAATCTAAGTTGGATGTGCTTCAAAGTCAACTTGACAAGTTCAAGATGAAGGATGGTGAAGGAGCCGCAGAAATGTACTCTAGGCTTTCTCTCATCACAAATGAGATTGCCGGCTTAGGGAGTGAAGAGATGACCGACAAATTCATCATCAAGAAGATACTTAGAGCTTTGGATGGAAAATATGATACCGTTAGCACATTGATCCAAATGATGCCAAATTACAAAGATCTCAAGCCCACGGAAGTCATTGGAAGGATTGTTGCTCATGAAATGTCACTCAAGGACAAAGAGGAGCTACACAACAAATCAAGTGGTGCTTACAAAGCCTCAACCGATGCTCCAACAATTCCAGGTGACAAGCTAGTATCAAATGAAGAGATAAGCCTAATGGTGAAAAGATTCAACAAGTTCTACAAGAACAAAGGGAAAGAAAGAAGCTCTTGCTCAAGACACCATGAGAGAAGATCATTAAGTCGTGACCATAATTGCTACAATTGTGGAAAACCCGGACACTATTACAATGAGTGTACGGCTCCCTACAAGAAAAGGGACGAATCACTAAGAGGAAGACATAGAAGAGATGAATCACCTCATAAGGAGAGAAGGAGTAGAGATGATCATTATGAACGAAGACACTCTCGAAGAAGCAAGGATTCGGAGAGGAAGGACAAGTCATCCAAGAGCTACACAAGAAGAAGACATCAAGCTCATGTTGGTGAATGGGTTTCCAGCTCCGACTCCGACAACCACTCCGAGAGAAGTTATCACTCCAACTCCGACTATAGTCAAGATGAAGGTGTTGCCGGACTTGCTCTTGTGTCATCCAACTCCCATGATCTTTTTGACTCACCAAATGAAGGAATTGGAAGATGCTTCATGGCAAAAGGCCCCAAGGTATCACACCCCGACTATCTTGATTTCAATAGTGAGGAAGATGATTTGCTTGGAGATGATGATTTACTTGTTGATAAGGCTAGTGATGCTAGCTATAATGAAAATGCTAGTAATCATGATAGTCAAGAGGAAACGAGTGACAATGCTATGAAGGAGATTGAGTGTCTAACTAAAGAACTAAATGCTCTTAAGTTAGCTCATGAAACAACTCAATAGGATCATAGAGAACTTCTAAGAACTCATGAGAAGCTACGCTTCGAGAAGCTAAATTTAGAGCAAGAGCATGAGTTTCTTAAAGCTATCAATGACGATCTTCGAAAGAAGAGTTCTTCATATCTTGCCAAATGTTTACTCTTGTCTACCTTTATGCCACAAGTTAAACCTAAGCAAAGTAGCAACAAAAGTAAAAAGGGTTCTACCTCTAGTAGTAACAATGACAATGCTAAATCCAATGTTGTTGCTTCTAGTAGTTCTATTGATTCCACTAATGATTCTCTTAGCCAAGTTACACTTGAGCAAGAAACTATGCTATTGAAAGGAATTATAGAAAAAGGTGTCTACAAGAGTCTTGCCGGGAGTAAGCAATTTGAGGAAATTGTACGCAAGCAAGGAAGGCACCGGAAGAACCAAGGTGTTGGTTTTGAACGAAAGTTCAATGCCAATGGAGTTGAGTGGGAAGAAGATCAATACCCCAAGACGAAGTTTGTTCCTCAACAAGAGAAGTGTGATCCTACTTCCTTCAAGGGAACACAAGCTCAAGAGGATCTTCCACCACAAGACCACAAGCTAAAAGGCAAGGACAAGCTTCAAGAAGAGATTGATTCATTTGAAGAAGCTCCTCAAGCCTTGGTCAAGTGGATTCCCAAGACTTCATCAAGTTCTACTTCATCAAGTGCTACTACAACTCCAAGGATTCCCATCAAGTTAATGTGGGTCCAAAAGAAGAAGAACTAGAGAGTTCTTGAGGGTGACTCCGCCAACAAACTTCACTCATATTCATTATGGCAAGGACTTGTGCAACCAACTTCCACATTTTGCACTAGTTCATGGAGTCACAAACCCTCTTGTTGGTAAGGCAAGGGACAAGGTATTCAATGCATTCATGGACATCATCATATGTGTAATTCACTCTATGTCTATGGATATCCTTGTATGTTCCTTGTGTGGGACTAACCCATGTAGGTATTGAAAGCACAAAACTCCAAAGGATTGCTCCCAACTCTAGATGGTCTACATCAACATTGAGCATCCACATCTTCAACATCTACATGAAGTCATCATCGACAAAACCCAAGGTTAGTTCATCCCTCTTAGGGGGGATATCACATCTAGGGGGAGCTTTGCTCTAAACAATTGAGCTAAAGCAACTCTAATGGTGTGAACACATCAATCCTTTATGTAAAAGTGGCAACCCCACTTGTGCTTAAACGATGAGTATGACCTATGATCAAATGTTCTCATTTGGCTCCTAAGTCAATATACTCATATATAGATGACCTAGTCATCGCCATTGCTTGATAGATGCTAGAATTGGTTGTGCATATTTGACACATATTTCATTTGCTATCTTATTGTGTGATCATGTTGGTTTGCATGATTTCATCATTCGAGGACATCCATTTGTTGTTTTGATTGTCTTGGTTTTTCTAGCCAAGTGGATGTACAAGAATGCCTAAGCACCTTCTCTAGCTATCTATGCTTTCTTGTCTCAAATTCTATTCTTGCTACATCATAAAAATTGAACAAGTCATTTTCGGACCTTCCAGGTGAGGAGCACTCAGAGCCACAGATCTGAAAGGGCTGAACCTCCAAAACCTTCTACATGATTTCGGCCGAACCAATTCACTCAAACTCGGTTCAACCGAAATCATTTAGATTGATCTAGGTTTTCATCTCGGTGTCACCGAGTTGAACCATTTCGGCGCCACCGATGTGCTAACCTGCTTGCTGTTACACATATCGGTGCCACCGAGTTGTCCAACTTGGAGCCACCGACAGCATACGGGTATATATATCTTGCGGCCCCGAACGATTGAAAATTCTCAAACCCTCTCGTTCCCGCACCCCGTTGCTACCGTCGCCCAGGTCTCCGGATCGTCGCCTTCATCTCCAGCGCGCCCTCGCCGCCGGATTCCGCCGCCGTCAACGGGAATCTACTCCGCCGTTGCCGCCGTATAGGATCTCCACCAAGTTAGGGTGAGATTCGACCCCTTTCATGCTCCAATTTCTGATTCAATGCACGATAGGATTGCCATGATTCTTGCCACGGATTGAGAACTCCTATTACACTGCAATGTCCATAGATTAGATTCGAGTAAAAATTTTAGGTTTAAGTTTCCGCCGAACGCATCTCGGACCGACCGATTAGAAATTTTCGGAGTCACCAATTTGGCCCCAGGCCATTGCACTAGTACGTCTCGGTGTCACCGAGTTGTACGAATCGGTGAGACCGAAAGTAAAATCTCAGTGAAACCCTAGCATCTCGGAGTCACCGAACCCCATATCGGTCTGACCGAAATGGCGTGTAAAGTTTCTGTTGAGTGCTTCAGTATCACGGAGATGATCAACTCGGTCAATCCGAAACGCCTTCTGTGAAAACTTGGAACTAAGAGTTGAACTCATTTTTTTATGAAAAACTTCTGCTTTTTGTGATGACTCATCTACTCTGCCCATACCCAACTATTCACAGGGTCAGCTGTGCAAGATGTCTGATGCCAGCGATAGCCAGAACATGTCAGAGCAGCACATAGATCTCAGCGCAGGCTCTAGCCCTGCAGAAAGCTTTTATGAGGGAGAGAGAAGCTCTCCAGATCTTCCAAAGGCTACAACAAGAACCAGGAAGAAGAGAACCTCAGACAGTGAGGATGAGGACTTTGTTACCAGTGAAGCAGCAACAAAGAAGAAGAGAGTTGTGCTTGCAAAGGAATATAGCACCAAGCCAACTGCTACCAAAGATAAAGCTGCTGTGAAGAAAGTTCCCAAGAAAACTATGCAATTTACACTTGAAGATCCAAGTGACACAGAAACAGCTGCAGGAGGAAAGAAGAAGAGAGCAAGGAAAACTACTGCTCAGGTGCTTGGAAAACCCTCCATGAGGAGTGATTCAGAGGAAGAGGAGGAGCCAACAGCTAATGCACCCCCTGCAAAAGCTCAGAAGCTCATGTCAGACGCTCTTAGGACTGCTGCCCCAACAAAGTCCAAACCAAAAGCTCTAGCACCCAAGAGGTCGACTAGAAACATTTCTGCTAGTGAAAAGAACAAGCCCCAGTGCCTGAAGCCCATGTTGATGAGGAGCCACTAGTGCTCAGGAAATTGAAGCCCAAGATTCCAGACCATGATAATGCACACCCAGTTGCAGAGAATATGATGCTCAGGAAGGACAAAGGACTGCGTCAGTGGAGACTGTCAGATCCCTATGCCGCCAGGAGGAGAACAGCTTGTGACTACCGCTTTCAGACCAGAGAACAGCAAGACTTCTATGAGACAGTTCTACTTGATAAGAAGCCAATTGTCAGCGACATGAGATGGGTGGATTGGAAGTACATTGATGCCAATGAGGATTATTTCCCCCATGTTCATGAAAGTTTCCGGATTGCTGGTGTTGATGAGTTTGTTGGACAGAAGTTGACAAAGTGGAATGATGAGATGATCATGAGATTCTACTCCACAGCTCATTTCTATCCTGATGGCAGGATTGTGTGGATGACTGAGGGTTCCAGGTACCAGTCGACCATCTCTGAGTGGGCTACTCTTCTTGGTGCTCCAGAAGAAGAAGAAGAAGAAGATGATGTTGATATCTATGCCAAGCTCAAGATGGACCACAACTCCATGATTAATATGTACACAGCGATTCCAGAGAAGGACATCGAGACACACAAGCTAGGATCAGTGAAGCACCTGCTGCCTGGTTTGGCCACCACAAACACTATCTTGCGGTACACTCTGTTGCTCAAGTCAGGAGATGATAAGATGATACGTGGCCACTCCATCAACTTGTTGCACCTCTTTGACACACCTCAGAAGTTCAAGGTGATGAGCTTGATTGTTGAAACCATCAAGAGGACAGCTGCCGATCAGAAGAGATCTTGCGGATATGCTCCACACATCCAGATGCTCATCAATTCCAAGGTTGGAACGAGCACTTATCTTCTTGATCGTGAGCATCTCCCACTGCGTCCAGAGTTTGAGGACAATATCATTGTGATGGATCCTTCGTATCCCACCTCTGCTCAAGCACAAGAGAAGATCCGAGTAGCCCAGGAAGCAAAAGCAGCCAAGGAGGCATCTGCTCCAAATGCTCCCATTGCCAACCTCAAGTCTAAGACTGACCAAATGACATATCTGCTAGAAGCCACCCTGAGGATTGAGCGAAGTCTGGCCAACCTCACCCAGAACCAGGCTAGCTTAGAGCGGATAGTCGAGACGAAGATTCATGATCTAGATGTCAAGATCACTGAGGTCCAGACTATAGTGGAGAAGCTGAAGGACGATGTTGATGCAGCCAGGGCAGCCGCTTCAGATGATAGTGGAGATGATAGACCCACTACAGAGAGATTCTAGATAGTGCCCAGGGCAGCCAGGTCTGCTGCAGTGCCAGTTGTGGATCCGAGGACCACAGTCTCTACACCTGTTGCTGCTGCTACAGTGCCACCTCCGGTCTCCACTCCACCAGCCCAGCAGACATCAGCTGAAGCCTTCGTGGATGCTCTTCTCTCGACGCCTTCTACGCATACCGGAGCTGCCAACCGAAGATCCCCTTCAGGAGCTTCCGAGGATTGTGCCTAGAGTGTCGTATTAGTCCTATACCTATTCGAGCTTTTTGGTACTTGTTGCAAAGGGGGAGAATTTGTATAGATCTTAGCTTCGAGAGAGAGAGTCTTGCTTTGCTTTGCTCGATGGATTTTTCTCGAGTTCTTTTGCTCTATTTGCTTTAGGGTACTTTGTTTTGATATGTGTGCTTGATACTATGTCTGTGAGTACTTTGATCGTTATGATTGTGAGCTACTACTTGATGTGATTGATCATACTATGCCCTATGAGATGCTCTTGCTTATCATTATCTTGTATGATCATTCACTTGTGTTGGTGATGCGTGCCTACTATTCCATTCATATCATTTTGCGTGCTCCACCAAGTTGTATGTGACATGGAAGAGTGACCCATGATCCTAATCGATTGTGCATTTGCATTCAGACACAAATTCTTAATAATGCACAAATTTAGGGGGAGCTCTTGCTTATCACATACTTCTCAAAGCGACGATGTATTTCATTCATTTAATCATTTGTCGAAGCTTTGATCTATATGTTGTCATCAATTACCAAAAAGGGGGAGATTGAAAGCACATTTGCTCCCTTGGTCATTTTGGTAATTCATAACAACATATATCTCATTGAACTAATGTCCATTCAAGTTAAAGTTTTCAGGATGTTCAATGATTGGCATGGCAAGGACTAGAGATGTGGACCCCTCAAAATGCTAAGGACAAGGATTGGCAAAAGCTCAAGACTCTACATTTTTGGTTTAGTGATCCAAGATCACATTGACTCCATAGGAAAGCCAATACTATTAAAAGGGGATGAGGTGTTGCTTAATGGCCTTTTTGCTCAAGTGCTTAGTGACAGTGTTCTAAAACCCTCAACCACTCTCTCCATCCAAATATGTCCAAAACCTACATTCAAACTCGGCCCCACCGAAATTTCCTATCCGGAGCCACCGAGTTCATCTGGACTTAGCCACTGCCAGAACCCTAACAAATCGGATCCACCGATATGGATCTCGGTCTCACCGAGATGGCCTTGCCAACTCTCTGTAATCGTTTGCACTTACTTCGGTCCCACCGAGTTTTGCAAATCGGTCTCACCGAGATGGCTTGCCAACTCTCTGTTGCCTTATTGCTTCACTTCGGTCCTACCGAGTTGATGCAATCGGTGCCACCGAGACGAGGTTTGCCCTAGCCATTGCACTTCAGTCCATCCGAGTTGTTCCAGTCGGTCCCACCGAGATTCCTAACATTCATGTCTTTTACACAGTTCGGTGCCACCGAGATCTCTGAATCGGTGCCACCGAGTTGGGTCAAAAGTGTGTAACGGTTTGGATTTTGTGTGGAGGCTATATATACCCCTCCACCACTTCCTTCTCAGTAAGGAGAGCCATCAGAACGTGCCTACACTTCCACCATACATTTTTTGAGAGAGAACCACCTACTCATGTGTTGAGAGACATTCCATTCCAACCATTTGAACCTTGATTTCTAGCCTTTCCCAAGTTGCCTTCCACTCAAATCCTTCTTCCACCATAGCCAAATCTATGAGGAGTTGTTTGAGTGTTGGGAAGACTATCATTTGAAGCACAAGAGCAAGGAGTTCATCAACAACACACCGTCTATTACCTTTTGGAGAGTGGTGTCTCCTAGATTGGTTAGGTGTCACTTGGGAGCCTCCGACATGATGTGGAGTTGAACCAAGAAGTTTGTAAGGGCAAGGGGATCGCCTACTTCGTGAAGATCTACCCCGAGTGAGGCTAGTCCTTCGTGGACGTAAGCCATGGTGGAATAGACAAGGTTGCTTCTTCGTGGACCCTTCGTGGGTGGAGCCCTCCGTGGACTTGCGTAGCTGTTACCCTTCGTGGGTTGAAGTCTCCATCAACGTGGACATACGATAGCACCACCTATCGGAACCACGCCAAAAGCCACCGTGTCTTCATTGCGTTTGAAATCTCCGATCCCCTCCTTTACTTACATATGCAATTGTCTATATTCCGCTGCTACACTCTTAGAATTGCATGTGTAGGGTGATGCTTGACTTGTGTTCTTGCTAAAATCTGCCTACAACTAAAATTGGGAAAATGTAAGATTTTTATTTGGTCAAGTAGTCTAATCACCCCCCCTCTAGACATACTTTCGATCCTACATCCTTCTTCCTAGAGAGGTCTTGATTCCCCAAGAGGAGATACAAGGAGCAAAGCTCTACTCAATGTCTCAACATACTTTGCTAACCCTAGAAAGGTTGAGGAGGAGGTCTATTTATAGTCTACGACAAAGTGGGGGTGAGGGGGAAAGATTACACGGCCGGATGGCCGAAGGCATGCTGGCAGGGGCCAGATGTCCGGCCGTCGGGCCGGATGTCCGGCGATTCATCGGGGGGCCGAATGTCCGGCCTGGAGGCGTTCCCACGTTCTGTAATGGGCGGCCGGAAATCCGGGCAGGGGCCAGATGTCCGGGCCTCTGGCCGGATGTCCGACGGTTCATCGGGGGGCCGGATGTCCGGCCCTGGCGCCGGATGTCCGGCCCTGGCGCCGAATGTCCGGCCTGGAGGCGTTCCCACATTCTGTAATGGGCGGCCGGAAATCCGGACAGGGGCCGGATGTCCGGGCCTGGTCGGGCCGGATGTCTGGGCCTCTGGCCGGATGTCCGGGCCCTGTAGACGTCCTGCTGTAGGGCTGCTGCTGCTATCCTCTTTCCCAGGGGCCGGATGTCCGGGTCAGGGGCCGGATGTCCGGCCGCTGATTCTTTTCAGTGGTCTTCTTCCTCGCACTTGCTCGTCTGTGCACTTGTCGACTTGGTCTTCGTTCCGAGCATTTCCAAGGCGGTCTTCTTCGTACCTAATCACACATAGCATTCTGGCTTGAGGTAGTTGCCATGTCTCACACGAGTCAAATGGAAGTTCATTAAGGAGAGATGTCACCTCGGTCTCGGGAGCTCTTGCACGTGCTCGTGTCATTGGTCCGCTTGGCACTTGAGGAGACATAAGTAGGTCCATGTGGATGACCATGGGATGCTCCGCATCATCTCCCCCCCCCCCTTGAAAAAGATCTGTCCTCGGATCGGAATCCACATCACCATGGAAGGGAGATAAGTCCTTGACGTTGAAGATGTCGCTCACGTTGTACTTGTCGCGAGGGATGTCAATATTGTAGGCATTGTTGTTGTAGCATGCTAGAACCTTGAAGGGTCCGTCGGCTCGGGGTAGTAGTTTGGACTTGCGCTCGTTGGGGAAGCGGTCTTTGTGAAGGTGTAGCCACACAAGATCTCCGTGGTTGAACAACATGGGGTGCTTGTTGATGTTGACCTTGGTCACGAGTTGTTGTACTTGGCACTCGATCGCGTGCCTTGTATCTTCGTGCATTTTCTTGAGGTAGTTCGCTTGTGCACTCGCGTCCATGTCAATGCGCTCTTGTAGAGGTAGCGGTAGGATGTCCAATGGGGACAACGGATTGAAGCCGTAGACGACCTCGAAGGGTGACTTGCGGTAGTAGAGTGTCGTGCTCAATTGTAGGTGTACTCGGCGATGGGTAAACATTCCTCCCACTCCCTTATGTTCTTCTTGATCAAGACGCAGAGTAGTGTGGATAGAGTCTGGTTCGTGACCTCCGTTTGGCCGTCGGTTTGTGGGTGATATGCCGATGAGAATAGGAGCTTGATTCCGAGCTTGGCGCATAGTGTCTTCCAAAAGTAGCTAAGGAACTTGACGTCGTGGTCCAACACGATCGTCTTGGGCACTCCATGCAAGCGCAAGATTTCCCTACAAAAGAGATTTGCAACATGTGAAGCATCGTCTATCTTGTTACATGGAATAAAATGTGCCATCTTAGAGAAACGGTCCACAACAACAAATACGGAATCTTTGCCATTTTGAGTTCGAGGCAAACCAAGCACGAAATCCATACTAATATCTTCCCATGGGTGATATGGAATAGGAAGCGGCATATAGAGACCATGAGATTGAGCTTTGGACTTAGCTTTGCGGCATGTAGAGCACCGGTTGGTGTAGCGTGACACATCTCGAAACATCTTTGGCCAAAAGTAGTTCTTGGAGAGCGTAGCAAATGTCTTGTCGCGTCCGAAATGTCCCATGAGTCCTCCACCGTGAGCTTCTTGCAAAAGCAATAAACGAAGAGAAGAATCGGAGATACAAAGTTTGTTAGCTCGCATAAGATAGTCAACTTTCAAATAGTATCGCTCCCAAGTGTTGTGTGATAAGCATTTGGCATATGGAATCGAAAATGAAACATCATTCGCATACAAGTCTTTAATGTTCTCAAATCCTATAACATTCAACTCAAGTTTAGTAACTAGCATGCATTTGCGGGAAAGAGCGTCCGCCACAACATTTTCCTTACCTTTGATATACTTGATAACATAAGGAAATGACTCAATGAATTCACTCCATTTAGCATGACGCTTGTTCAATTTTGTTTGACCCTTAAGGTACTTAAGCGTTTCATGATCCGTATGGATGACAAACTCATGTGGTCGGAGATAATGTTCCTACACATGCAAGACTCTCACTAAAGCATATAACTCTTTGTCATAGATGGGGTAGTTAAGTTGTGCGCCGGAGAGTTTTTTGCTAAAGTATGCAATAGGTCACTTCTCTTGCATCAACACACCACCAATACCATTACCACTAGCGTCACAATGCACTTCAAAAGTTTTATCAAAGTTGGGCAATGCAAGTAATGGAGCATGTGTAAGCAAGTTCTTAAGATCATGAAATGCAGCATCTTGAGATGGACCCCAAACAAATGGTGCATTCTTCTTACTCAATGCATGCAATGGTGATGCGATAGTGCTAAATTCCTTCACAAAGCGCCGATAAAATCCGGCTAAGCCAAGGAAACTACGCACTTGAAGAAAATTTGTTGGTTGTGGCCAATTCTTAATAGCATCAATTTTAGTTTCACCAACTTGAACACCCTTAGATGAGAAAACAAAGCCCAAGAAAACAAGCTTATCAACACCAAAAGTGTATTTTTCCATGTTAGCATAAAGTCGCTCGTCTCTAAGAACTTGCAATACTTCTCTAAGGTGTTTGACATGATCTTCTTGAGTTTCACTAAACACAAGGATGTCATCAAAGAATACCACAACACAAATGCCAATTAGTTTGCGAAGAACATAATGCATCACACGCATAAAAGTGCTAGGAGCTTGCGATAAACCCATAGGCATGACTAACCATTCATACAAGACAAACTTTGTTTTGAAAGCCGTTTTCCATTCATCACCTTCTTGCCTGCAAATTTGATAATAGCCACTTTTAAGGTCAATTTTAGAGAAAATGGTGGGTCCACTAAGTTCATCAAGCATGTCATCTAGGCGTGGAATGGGATGGCAATATCTAACGTGATAGCATTAATGGGACGGCAATCGGAACACATGCGATAGGTACCATCTTTCTTAGGCACAAGAATTACCGGAACGTCACATGGACTCAAGCTCTCGCGTACATACCCATTCTCCATGTGTCGTGGGTTCGACCATCTATGGGGCCATCTAGCCCCTTGTGGTTCAGCAGGGGAGATCAACGTGCACAAAGAGCAGAATCAACAGAGAGCGCGGGGGATTTACCCAGGTTCGGGCCACCGTGAGGTGTAAAACCCTACTCCTGCTTTTGGTGTATTGGATGTGTGAGAGCACATGTACAAGGAGTGCTTCTCCCGGCAAGGTGCGGAGAGCAGCTACGCATGCAAGACGTGCTAGTGTTTGGAAAAGGATCCGAATCCCTCTAAATGTTGCCCTGGCCCTCCTTTTATAGCTCAAGGGGTTACCATAGTGGCAAAACAGTAATTACAAGTCGATTAGACAGCAAACAGTGCTATCATACCTAACTCTGCCAGTGTAGGACAAAAGCATTAAATGCACCGTTAGGTGTCACGTGGAGAGGTAGCCCCGGCAAGGTTTCTGCATCGCTCGCCCAGCTACCTCCTATTAGCCTGACACGCCTCCTGGACGGGTGTCGTTAAAGGCAAACCTTCTCCGTGCGTGCTGACACGTGCCCGACAAATCTCACCAACCAGCCTACGCGGTCGACACCTCAACGATTAGCGACTAGCTGCCCGGTGAGGTGGAGCGCTGACGAGCTGGCGAAAGCTTGCCGGTACGGAGCTTGCCGGGTCTTCACCTTGCCGGTTCAGCCTTGCCGGCAAGGAATGTCTTCATCCTTAGCACTAGTTGAGTGCTTGTTAATGCTTCATCTCGTACTTCTCCCCAGTAGTCTCTGTGGTTGGGTCTTGAATCTTGTTAATTGGCAAGTTCTGGCAAGCCTTGGCCGGCAAGGAGGCTGCTACCGTCTGTGCATAAGTCAGGGTATAAAATACCCATGTTTTATACACCGACAGGAGCCCCCGGGCCAGGGCCATACGCGCGTCCGAAGCATCGTTGAGCTAGGCCCAAACAATGCACAGACATGCGGCGGGAAAATTGCCGTTGTAATTCTCGTCATGATGGTTATCCATCTTCTGAGATCTTCTTTGCTTCTTCATCAATCTGGGCTTGAGTGCGCTCTTGGTCATCTTCCGGCAAACCTTGCCATCGGAGCGAGCAGCTGTCGCCCGTGCACAAACCAGGGGTACACTCACGTGCGAAGTGCCGTGGGGCCTAGCCTGAATGGGTGCACGGTCACACATGGCAAGGAATATCTGCCATATCTGTCTTTACTTCTCCTTTTTCTGCGCCCTTCCATCACGCGCGTTTGCATGCATACAAGGCAATGGATTGGCGAAGAAGGGCGGTCGTTGGAGTAACGCGCCTGTCCAGGGCGCAGGGCGCGGGATTGGCGAGCTCGGACGGCTGCTGGAGTAGTGCGCCCGCCAGGAGTGCAGGGCATGGGATTGGTGAAGCAGGGCGGCCGCCCGAAAGCAGCGAAGAGCCAGCCCCCCGCGCCTCCCCTATAAAGAGGAGGCTGCGGGATGCGATGATCATCCACCTCTTCTCATCCCAATCTCCCCGCCGCCGTTGTCTTCTTCGTCCCCCCCCCCCCCCCCCCCGCATCTGCTACCGCAATGGCGAGGGGAAAAGGCCGAGCTCGCGCGTCCACCGTCGCCACGAGGACTTCTTCCCGGCACCACGCCCATGCCTCGGGCATGGATGGGGAAGCTGGTTCCAGCGCCCGGGGAAGGGCCGCGGGTCGCGGTCGTGGACGCGGCGCTCGTGGTCGGGGCGGCCGCGGCGGAGCGCTTGCCGCTTCATCTTCGGCGATCCCTCCTCAGGCAGAAGGCCATACGGAGGACATGGCGCACGAGTTCGTCATCGAATTGCGTGATTGGCCGCGGAGCTGGCTGCGGCTTCCTCACCCTTTTGCTAGGGAGATGGAAGGCTGCCATCTGCGCGGCTTGTGGCTGCGTGTGGATGGCTGCTGCAACGGCCCAGTTTGGGTGACCGTTGAGACCTTTAATAACGGCATCATGTACCTTATGCGTGGGTGGAAATCCTTTGTCTGTGCTCGTTGCTTAGGGCAAGGGCACCTCCTTCACTTCAGGCTTGCCGGATCCGACATGCTTGTCATGAAGTTCTTCGGGGCTTCGGGCGCTCGCCTGGAGTGCTGCGCGGAAAGCTCGAGCGACAGCGACACCGCTTCCTCCAGCGAGGCTGAGGATGACGACGATGACGGCGATGACGACGGCGCTCCAGGCATGAAGATCGAGGACGACGGCGACGAGTCTGGCTGAACGCCAGTAGCACCATCATCTGGTCTTCCAGGAGCGAGTCGGGCTTAGCCTAGGCGCTCCTTTTGCCCTCCTTGCACTCAATGTAAACCCTGGAGAAGGGCCAACTAAATGTAACCGAGTACTCTTTTAATGAATATCTATTGTTTGCCGGGCTCAAATGAATGCGCATTGTTTCCCTTGTTTAGCTTCGTTTTTGTATGATTGTGCTCCCTACGCTGTTTGGAAACTTGCCGGTGCGTACACTTGCCGCGAGCGCTTCGAGGAACAGGTCCTTAGCAGCCTGCTGGAAGTGCCGCTGCCGGCAAGGTAACTTGCCGGGCTAGAATGCAGCTGCTAAGCTTGTCGAGCGGACTCGACGCAAACTAGAGCGCGGACTGATCGCGACAAGGTTCCTTCGCGTGCAGGTTTTTCATACAAACACAGAATCGTTCAAGGGAAATAGAGAATGTAACAAGGAAAAAGTTTCAAAGTTTTTCAACTTAGCTTTTCCTTGCACTGCTTTCCTCGCCGTACGAAATGATCACTTGAACGTCATTAAAATGGTACCCCATCATCACTCCCCCCGGGAAACTTGCACGCGAGGGATCCTTCTGTCCTTTAAGAAAAAGAAAGAATAGAAACTAGTGGTTTGGGAACCTTGACGGTTCATCAGCCATTTCATACAAACTAAAGCGTAATCACAACATTACATGCATACATAAAGGAAAAATGTACGATAAGTTGTGAAACACTTAGCTTTATTATGCACAGGATCTGCGCCTGGCTTTGTACAAAGGGTAACAAGTCTTGAAGACAAAGCCTGTACAAAAGGGGTTGCCAGGAGACCCGGCAACCCGCGCCTTATGGGTAGAACTTGCGAAGATGCTCAATATTCCATGAGTTTTGCATTTGAATGCCATCTTCGGTCTCCAGACGGACTGCGCCAGGTCTGGTGACTCGTACTACCCGATAAGGGCCTTCCCACTTCGGCGTCAACTTGTTTGATCTCTTGGCGGACTAAACGCGCCGAAGAACAAGGTCGCCTTCCTCAAGGCTTCGGGGGTGCACTTTGCGGCTATGATAGCGGCGCAAGGCTTGCTGGTAGCGTGCGGCCTGCACAGCCGCCCGAAGACGACCCTCCTCAAGGAGAGTTGCGTCATCTTGCCGCAATAGCTCTTGTTCAGCTTCATCAAATACGAGCACTCGAGGTGACCCGTATATGAGTTCCGTGGGGAGCACCGCTTCTGCACCATAGACTAGGGAGAAGGGTGTTTGGCCGGTAGCTCGATTTGGTGTCGTCCTGAGTGACCAAAGAACTGCCGACAACTCATCAATCCAGCGTCTTCCACATTTGTGCAGCCTGTCAAAGATTCTTGTCTTGAGGCCTCGCAGCACTGCAGCGTTCATCCTTTCCGCTTGGCCGTTGCTTCTCGGGTGAGCAATATATGCAAAACAATTTTTGCCGCCAAGGTCCTGGATGTACTGCATGAAGGTGTGGCTCGTGAACTGCGTGCCGTTGTCGGTGATGATTCTGTTAGGAACCCCGAAACGGCAAACTAATCCTTTAAAGAACTTGACGGCCGATTGCGCTGTCACCTTCCTCACTGGCTCCACTTCAGGCCACTTTGTGAACTTGTCGATTGCAACGTACAAGAACTCAAAGCCCCTGGTAGCATGGGGAAGGGGCCCAAGATATCGAGCCCCCAGACTGAAAAGGGCCAGGAGAGAGGGATCGCTTGAAGAGCTTGAGCTGGCTGATGTATGTTCTTTGAATGGAACTGGCATGCTTCACACTTGGTAACTAGCTCGGTTGCATCCTGGAGGGCAGTGGGCCAATAGAAGCCTTGCCAGAAAGCTTTGCCGGCAAACGCCCTTGATCCTATGTGAGAGCCACATATGCCTCCATGTATCTCTGCCAACAGCTTCAGTCCATCTTCCCGGCAAATACACTTTAATTTCACATCGTTTGGCCTCTTTCTGTATAGTGTGTTATCCACAAACTAATACATACTTGACTGACGGGATACTTTCTCAGCTTCTTCTTGCTCATCGGGAAGTTCTCCTGTTTGAAGGAAACGAACTATCTGCTGTGCCCATGCCGGAGCCTGTGGCTCGACGACAAGGAATAAAGGCATCTCTTCGGCCGCGGGAGCGCTTGCCTCTGCGGCAAGAACCTGAGGTTCTGCGTGAAGCCGCTGGTCACCAGCGGTCGTATCGTTGTCCATGGCAACGTTCTTTCCGGTGGCTTCCGGGAGCTCTGTCGGAAAGTACTTGCCGGTATTCAACTTTCTTCTCTTACTGGCCTGCGTTGATGGAGTAACTGTTGGTTGATTCAACTGGAGCACAAAAGTTCCCGGTTCCACAGGTAGCTTTTGAGCAGCACACTTTGACAGATAATCAGCAATGTTGTTTTCCGCACGAGGGATGTGCTCTGTTTGCAACCCGTCAAAGTGTTCCTCCAATTTCCTCACTTCCTCCACGTATGCTTCCATCAACGGGCTCTGGTAATCTTTGTTTACTTGCTTCACAACAAGCTGCGAGTCACCACGGATGATCAACTTCCTGATGCCAAGGTCCACTGCGATCCTAAGACCGGCAAGGAGTCCTTCGTACTCAGCAGTGTTGTTTGTAGCTTGCTCCCTGGGAAAGTACATTTGAACCACATACTTGAGGTGCTCTCTGGTGGGTGCGAAAAGGAGCACTCTGGCACCAGCGCCTTGCAGCGAGAAAGCATCGTCAAAGTGCATGATCCATTCCATGGCTGTTTCTTTGCCGGGGAGAGCTGTTTCTTGAATTTCTTCATCTTGCGTTGGTGTCCATTCTGCAATGAACTCCGCCAAGGCTCTGCTCTGGATGGTCGAAGTGCTTTCAAACTTAAGTGCAAAGCTTGACAATTCCAACGCCCACTCCAGTATCCTGCCAGTTGCCTCTGGATTTCTCAAGATGCGTTGCAATGGAAAGCGAGTGACGACGGTGATCTCATGTGCTTGGAAGTAGTGGCGTAGCTTTCTCGAGGCCATAAGAAGGCCGAAAAGCAATTTCTGCACTCCAGAGTATCTTGTTCTAGCCCCCTGCAGAAGGGAACTAACAAAATACATGGGTCGCTGCACCACTTTCTTCTTCGGCACCACTTGTTGATTAGCTTCATTTGCCTGCGCTGTTTCTGACTTGTCGGCACCAGACTTTGTCGGAGAAGATTCTGGTTTGTCGCTAGACGGGCTTGCCGCGGCTGCTTCCTCGTCATCAACTTCCCTCTGCGCCACTAATGCAGCACTAGCCACTTGATTTGTTGCCGCTACATATAGCAGCAACGGCTCTTGTGGTCTACGCGCAACTAGTGTTGGTGCGGAGGAGAGGTATCTTTTCAAGTCCTGCAGCGTGGCCTCCGCTTCCGGAGTCCATTTCATCGGACCTGCCTTTTTCAAGATCTTGAAAAATGGTAGGGCGCGCTTAGCAGATCTTGAAATGAACCTACTCAAGGCAGCAACACAGCCGGCAAGACGCCGTACATTCTTGACGCTTTTTGGTGCTTGAATCTGCTCAATTGCTTTGATCTTGTCGGGATTTGCTTCAATTCCTCGTTGAGATACAAAGAATCTGAGAAGCTTGCCGGATGGAACGCTAAACACACACTTCTTGGGATTGAGCTTCAAATTGATCTTGCGCAAGTTTGCAAATGTTTCTTCTAAATCTTGAATGAGGGTTGATTTGTCCTTGGTTTTGACCACTATATCATCCATACATGCTTCCACATTCCTGTGCAGCTGGGGCTCAAAACCAATCTGGACTGCTCTTGCGAATATTGAATCAGCACTCTTTAACCCGAAAGCCATATGCACGAAGCAGTATGTGCCACATGGAGTAATGAATGCGGTTTTCTCCTCATCCTCCTTGGCCATGAATATCTGATGGTACCCAGAATATGCATCAAGGAAGGAGAGTAAATCACAGCCGAAAGTAGAGTCTACAATTTGATCAATGCGCGACAAAGGGAAAGGATCCTTTGGACATGCTTTGTTAATATCAGTGTAGTCAATACAAAGTCTCCACTTTCTGTTTGCTTTGCGCACCACAACTGGATTTGCCAACCAAGTTGGATGTAGTACACCTCTAACCAGGCCTGCTGCTTTAAGTTTCTTGATTTCCTCGGCAATGAACTGTTGCTGCTCCAAGGCTTGCTTCCTGACTTTCTGCTTGACGGGCCGAGCGTGGGGACAGACAGCAAGGTGGTGCTCAATTACCACTCTGGGAACACCGGGGATGTCAGATGGTCGCCATGCAAACACATTGACATTCGCCCGCAGGAAGGCAATGAACACGCTTTCCTATTTGCCGTCAAGGGTGGCACTGATGGTGAAGGTACCGTCAGTGCCGTCCTCCCTCGCTGGCACCTTTTCGGTTGCTGGTGAAGTAGCTTTGGATTTCTTACCGGCAGAGCACTCCGGCAAGTCTTCTACGGGCACGTAGCACTCCGAAGAGGCGCGCTTCCCGGAATCCTTGCCAGAGGTCTTGCCGGATTTCTTGCTTTCCTTCTTCTTGGCGGGAGCCGACGCCTTGGCGGCCTCTGCTGCAACCGCATCTCTGTACATCTTATCGACGCAAATAACTGCATCTTTCTTGTCGGAGTTGATGGAAATGACACCCATCGGCCCTGGCATCTTCAACGTATTGTAAGCATAGTGAGATGCTGCCATGAATTTTGCCAAGGCTGGGCGGCCAAGAATTCCATTATACGGCAAGGGGATCTTGACAACATCAAACACAATCTTTTCTGTTCTGTAATTCAATTCCCCGCCGAACGTCATCGGCAATGTGATCTTTCCCTTGGGTTGGCTTCTTCCCGGGTTTACTCCTTGAAAAGTGCCTGTTTTCTCGAGCTCCTCGTCAGGAATCTGCAGCCTCTTGATTACTTCTGGAGAAATCAAGTTTAGGACGGCCCCACCGTCAACTAACATTTTCGTGACCTGGAGGTTGCGAATTGTTGGCGAAACCAACAACGGCAAACTCCCGACCGCGGTTGTGCGATCAGGGTGGTCCTCGGCATCGAAAATGATAGGCGTGTGTGACCACTTGAGTGGCTTTTGAGAACCTATTGCCGGTTCTGCCGCATTAACCTCACGTGCCCACTGCTTAAGCTGGCGGTGAGAGGAGTGCAAAGATGCACCTCCGTCAACACACATGGCCTTAGTTGCCTTCTGGAATTCCTATTCACTGGACTCTCCGTCGTCCTCTTCTTCTTCACTTCCATCATCTTCCTCTTTCTTTTCACGGCCTCTAGCAGGTTTTTCTTTCTGCTGCTTGGCCTTGCCGCGACGGCCTCCTCGACCACCACGGCCCTTTTTGCCAGATCCACCGGCACCATCTTGGCCCTTCTCTTTGTCGCGCTTTTCATATTCAACCTTCTGTTTTTCAACAAGGTGCTCGACTTCTCGGCACTCTTGGAGATCCTGGCCTTTGGTGCGGTGAATCTTGCAGTACGGCCCATCAGACTTGTCGGCCTTCTCATTTGCCGCCGCCTCCTGGCAAGCGGCGCATACAGCAGCCTCCTTGCCGGAGTTCTCATTCTTAGCTTTCTTGGCGGACTCAGAGTTGCCGGAGCCCTCGACAGCCATAACGGTTTTGCCTTTGCACTTCCTGTTGCGCTTCCGGCCCTTCTTCCTTGAGGTAGCAGCATCATCGTCCTCGGAATCTAACTCGGCACCAGCGTCCTCCCCGGGAAGCCTCCTTCCTTCTTCAGCACGTGCACACTTATCCGCCAACGTATAGAGCTCGTTGACGGTCTTGGGCAACTTGACGTTCATCTTCTCCCGCATCCTTCGATTGCGCACATTCGTGTGAAAGGCGGCAATGACGGCTGCGAGGTGTACATCTAGAATGTTGCGGTGTACACGGCTGAACCTCTGGATGTACTTGCGCAAAGTTTCACCATCTCTTTGCGGAATCACTTGCAGGTCGCTGGGCTGTCCAGGGGCCTTGTGGCCTCCGGTAAAGGCACCAACGAACTCATTGCATAGATCTGCCCATGAAGAAATGGAGTTCTCCGGCAAGTTCATTAACCAAGATCTCACGTTGGGCTTCAGCACCAACGGAAAGTAGTTGGCGAGGATCTTCTCATCCCTTCCTCCGACAGCTTGCATGACAATCGTGTAGATGCCCAGAAACTCTGCCGGGTTCAGCTTGCCGTCGTACTTTTGTGGTACTTCTGGCTTGAAGGCCCGGACGGACGGCCATCGGACTTGCCACAGCTCACGGGTGAAGGCAGGACATCCAACCTCGTAAGGCGGATATCCACCAACCCCTGGCGCAGGCTCAACAACGCTGGGGCCGTTGCGCGCGTCGGATTGACGGCGCGCCTCCCGGCGCCGTTCAATGGTGGTGCGGGCATCCTCTACCCGCCTATCTTGCAGCACTTGCCACTGATCTTGCCACGCTCGCGGATCCGAAGAGGCCATCGACATCTCGTCGGGCTCGAAAGACCGTTGAGCTTGCCGCGGTTGTTGGCGTTGCCGCTGTTGAGACTGTTGCCGCGGAGGCGATTGCACCGTTAGCGCGGCACCGTCAACGCGGCCACCAGTTGGAGCTACTGGTGCGGTTTGCAGACACCGTGAGGGCTCCACTTGCTGTGATTTGCTGGCCTCGGCAAACCCAATCAAGCTTTGGATGGTGGCTCTCCACTCATCCATCTTCTCTGCTGCCGGAGGGAAGTTCAGCAGCATCTGGGCTCGCGCCATCGCCTCTGCTGCTGTGGCTGGCATGGCCGGAAGCGAAGAGCGCGACGTCGCTCTACTCCTGGTAGAGCCAGCAAGAGCGCCATTGCGGTCTTGCTGCCACGGCACATGATCAGCAGCGGGTTGCTGTGGCGGAGGTGGTGCCTGAGGATCTGGGATTTGATCAACAGGGGTCTTGCCATGAGGTCGCCGCCGCCCTAAGTCGTCGATGCCGCTCAGAGTTGCGCTGCGCCCATTGTGCGAAGGACGCGGTGTCTGTCCTGAAGCAGCATCTCTGGGCGCCGCTGCGGCGGGATCTTGGCTCGCGCCGGCCCGGGCATCGCTGCTCCAGTGGCTGCGTTCGTCGGCGCGGCGAAGAGGAGGAGAAAGATGTCCTTCTGCTCCACCCGCGCCGTCTCGGCTTCGTTCGCCAGAGGGTCGAGGAAGTCGACCGCCTCCAGCGAGCTTGTCTCCTGCACCGACCACGGTGGGCATGGCGACCGCGCCACCTGCGCTGGCCGTGCCAACCGCGGTATCCGCACCGCCCGCATTGGCCGCGCCGCCTGCGGATATGTGCGAAGGGGCCGTCATCGTGATGCCTTTCTTCTTGGGCCATCGACGACGAGGAGAACGGTGATGAAGTTGATGAAGCTGACGCGCAATCCACTGATTCGGGTTCGCGCAAGCGATCCCCCTACCTGCCGCGCCAAAGATGTCGTGGGTACGACCATCTATGGGGCCATCTAGCCCCTTGTGGTTTAGTAGGGGAGATCAACGTGCACAAAGAGCAGAATCAACAGAGAGCACGGGGGATTTACCCAGGTTCGGGCCACCGTGAGGCGTAAAACCCTACTCCTGCTTTTGGTCTATTGGATGTGTGAGAGCACAGGTACAAGGTGCGCTTCTCCCGGCAAGGTGCGGAGACCAGCTACACATGCAAGACGTGCTAGTGTTTGGAAAAGGATCCGAATCCCTCTAACTGTTGCCCTGGCCCTCCTTTTATAGCTCAAGGGGTTACCACAGTGGCAAAACAGTAATTACAAGTCGATTAGACAGCAAACAGTGCTATCATACCTAACTTTGCCAGTTTAGGACAAAAGCATTAAATGCACCGTTAGGTGTCATGTGGAGAGGTAGCCCCAGCAAGGTTTCTGCACCGCTCGCCCAACTACCTCCTATTAGCCTGACACGCCTCCTGGACGGGTGTCATTAAAGGCAAACCTTCTCCCTGCATGCTGACACGTGCCCGACAAATCTCACCAACCAGCCTGCGCGGTCGACACCTCACCGATTAGCGACTAGCTGCCCGGTGAGGTGAAGCGCTGACGAGCTGGCGAAAGCTTGCCGGTACGGAGCTTGCCAGGTCTTCACCTTGCCGGTTCAGCCTTGCCGGCAAGGAATGTCTTCATCCTTAGCACTAGTTGAGTGCTTGTTAATGCTTCGTCTCGTACTTCTCCCCAGTAGTCTCTGTGGTTGGGTCTTGAATCTTGTTAATTGGCAAGTTCCGGCAAGCCTTGGTCGGCAAGGAGGCTGCTACCGTCTGTGCATAAGTCAGGGTATAAAATACCCATGTTTTATACACCGACACCATGAGATGTTGGACTTGCCGTTGGATTTCTTTGGTCTCGTCGTGGTTGACGCGGTAAGGTGCCTTGTTCGGTAGAGGTGCGCCGGGGATGAGATCGATGCGGTGTTCGATTCCGCGTAGAGGAGGAAGTCCGGGAGGTAGCTCATTGGGAAACATGTCTGCGAATTCCTGCAATAGATGAGAGAATACCAAAGGAAGATGCTATGAATTATTAGTCCGCTCAACTTCACCTTTGCATAAAAGCACAAAGTGAAGAACACTTGATGGGCTCTCACTCACATCCCTCAAATCTCTTTTGGTGGCTAAAAGGACTAGGCATCTCTTGTCGTTCATTGTGGAGTTGCTCATTTTTGGCTTGTGGCGCTCACTCTCTTTTTGGTGGTTCACTCGCTCACTTGTCTCTCCACGATGGGTAGATGCTTGCTTGTCCGCGATGACTTGACTTGGTGTCATAGGTCGAAGAACGAATTCCTTGCCCTTCATCTTGAAGCTATATTGATTGGTCCGTCCGTTGTGGATGACGCCGCGGTCGAATTGCCAAGGTCTTCCAAGGAGGAGATGGCATACAGACATAGGAACCACATCACACTCCAAGGTGTCTTCATAGGCGCCAATCTTGAAGGACACTTGAACGGTGTGCTCCACTTGAATGGTGCCGGAGTCGCTTAACCATTGGACCTTGTAGGGGCGAGGGTGCTTCTTCTTGAGCAATTGTAGCTTGGAGCATAATTCTTCACTTGCCAAGTTGTGACAACTTCCGCCGTCGATCATGACCTTGACGGAACGTCCTCGGATACCCGCTTTGGTATGGAAGATATGGCAACGTTGGTCTTCGTCTTGTTGTTGTTGAAGTGTCAAGATCTTGGAGACAACAAAAGCGGGGCTCAAATCATTGTCGCAAAACACTTGATCGTCTTCATCTTCATTCACTTGTCGATGCATGGCCACGTGCTCAAGTGCTTCCATTTCGTGTTCGCTCACAGAGTCGTAGGTGCCGTCCGCGTTGGTGATCATGGTACGCCGTGTGGGGCACTCAAAAGACTTGTGGCCTCGGCCTTTGCAAGTAAATCACTTGATGTCACTTGTTTTGTCGGTGGCATCCGTAGGAGTTGTTGATGACGAAGCTCTTGGCTTGGAGTTGCTTGTAGTAGTAGGAAGACGACTCAAAGATGTCAAAGGGTTCTTGTAGCTTGACTTGTCACCGGTACTTGGTGTAGCTCGAGTCGTTGGAGGAGGTGTCGTAGTCATTGAAGCTTGAGTGTAAGAACCGTAGGTCTTGGAATAGTACTTGGAGAACTTGTAATCCTCTTGCACTTGACGCTCCGCTTTGGTGGCTTGGTGCCCTAGCTCGAGGAGGTTGGAGTAAGGTTGGAAATCCACAATTTTCTTTATTGGATGGTTGAGACCATTCAAGAAACGCGCCATTGTTTGTTCATCATCTTCCTTGACGTTGGCTCGTATCATTGCAATCTCCATTTCTTTGTAGTATTGTTCAACCGACTTGGTTACATGCTTGAGGAGTTGAAGTTTCTTGAAGAGGTCGCGGCTATAGTGTGTAGGCACAAAGCGAGCTCTCATGACATCCTTCATTTGAGTCCACGTTGTGATAGGTGGTTCGCCTTTCTCTTGGCGTCTCTCGATCACTTGCTCCCACCAAATGAGAACATAGTCTTGGAACTCAAGCGATGCCATGGCTACCTTCTCTTCCTCGTCATAGTTGTGTAGACGGAATATCTTGTCCACCTTTAAGGCCCATGAGAGGTAGTCTTCGGGGTCGTTGCTTCCGGAAAACTTTGGCATGTTGAACTTGAGCTTGCCGTAGCGTTGTTCATCATTATGCCGATGTTGTCATCGCTCTTGTCTGGGAGGTGGGCCGTCATCCCCGTTTTGTTCTTGCTCTACGCGGTTGGCTTGACGGTGGGGACGAGGTACTCTTTCCCGGTTCCTCCTTTCTTGATTCTCTTCTTGGTGTGCGGCTTCTTCTTGGTAACGTGCCTCTTCTTCTTCACGCACACGACGGTTGTGTTCGTTGAGGGCATGAGTGGCTTCGCGAAGGGCACGTTGTGCTTCGAGGGCTTGTTATTCACGATGTTGTTGTTCTTGCCGAAGTGGATCACCGTCTTGGGCATCTTGTTGTTGACATCGTGGAACTTGCTCTTGGTGCGTGTCATCTTGAACTTGATGGCATTGATGTTCGCGCTCTCGAAGGCGTTGTTGCAAACCATTGCCATGTAATGGATGTGGTCGAGCTTGATGTTCGGATGTAGACGAGCTCGAGGAAGACTTGCATCCAATGACGAATCCGAAGAATGGCATCTTGACCATGTTCTCCTTGTCGAGGACGAAGTTGAGGAAGCGCGGTCAATCATCATGGCACGAAATTCGTCCATTTGTGTAGTAAGCTTGGCGTCGAGGTAGTCTCTTGTTCGCGTTTCGGAGTGACGCAAGTCGGTGGCGAGTTGCTCGATGCGATCGCCCAAAGCTTCACTTTCTTGATGCAAGGCTCGTTGTACCCCAAAGAGATGGCTCTTGGATACGTAGTTGTTCGGTGCTTCATGCTCGTCGAAGAGAGGATTCGAAGATGTACTTGGCCTATCCGTCATGATCAAAAAGAGGTGAGTAGGAAATGAGAGAACAAAACCAAACTTACCTTTTCCGAAGATTGAAGATGTATCGAGTATCACTCAATGTATAGCTATGATAGTAGAGTTGGTACCTGGTTTGTTTCTCACACCTACACAAAAAGGCTTATGGAGTAGCTTGGTTAGGATGGTGGCACAAAATAGTTGCAATTTGCAAGCAAAATATCAATAATGTTGAAAAAGATTCACAAGTTTGCAAGTGTAACAAGTAGACCAATAGCAACAAGTAGCACACGGAAACACACGCACGGATAGATAAATGAGGTCGTGCAACCAAGGAATGAGCTCAAAATGTGGAATCCACAGAAAATGCTCTTGTTGCACAACTCTAGAGAGACACTAGCACGATTGCTCAATAGGCGGATACGAACTTGTGCACAACCTATAAGAGACAAAATGTATCGACTTTCTATCTCACTTATGCTATGTATGTATGAGTCCTGGTGAACTTGTCACAATGATCCAAGATGATCAAATATACTATGTAATGTGGCGATGCTATGGCTATTGCTTACAAGCTTGTTGTCTCTCTTTCTCTTTTGCTTAAAAGCTTCTCTTTCTTTTGATGGTTTCCTTTGGCCGCTTTTGCGAAATGCTCTTGCGGAGATAGCAATGATGGATATGCGGGAACAAAATTTGGCACAAGAGATGATATGATGATATTTGCACGCTATTATAGCTATGCGGAATGGTATCACTAAAGTGCACAAGTAGCGTTGCCCGGCAATACTCAAATGGCTAGTCTCGTAGGAAAGTGACGCAAAAGATGGTCTCAAGGGTTAACAAATGCAATGGCAAGGAGATGAATAAGTTGTCGTCGATGTTACCGTCCTTGCTTACGGTTATGGTGTCACAATGGTGGAGTGGTTGTTGTCGATGACGAGTCCATGGCGATGATGAGCGGCGGTGATGTCGATGTCGAACCGTCCCTAAGTAGCCGAAACACGTTAGGAAATGGCAAACCACACAAGTGGCAAAAGTGGCGAAATTTGCGGTGGTTGCGGAAGTCGGTAGTGGAGGCGCACGAGTATGCGATGGTAATGTGGAGATGTACGAGGGCTTGCGGAAGAAACGGTGGGAAACGATGAAACATCAAAGAAAAATAACGAAGTGGTGAAGTGTTGGCTGCCAGGGGCTGGATGTCCGGGCCTGCGGGCCGGATGTCCGGGGCGCCGGATGTCCGGGCTGTGGGATCCGTGGATGAACTCGGAGAACAAGTGGAGAAAAGAAATTTTCGGGCAAAATTTGGAAGATTTCATGGATGGAATTGATGGAGATGGTGGGGGAAAGCTAGATCCACTCGAAACACAGCAAATCCATGGATCAAATTCAACAAAACATCATCAAACCAACAAATCACAAAATTTTTGGTAGGGCTATTTTTGTGGGGAATTTTTGAAATTGGGCAAAATCAAACAAAATTGGGGCTAGAAAATGAGGGGAAAGACTCCAAAGTGTGAATCAACGTGGCTCTGATCCAAGATGATGTAGGGTAGAACCCTAATTTGACGATCTTTCCACACTTGGAGGGAGAAAAGAGAGGAACAAGAAGAACAACCAAGGGAAATCACTCAAACAAACCCAAATCACACATCCACTAGGATAGCTTACATGAGATCCACAAGCATACAAGATCAATCCATGGAAACAAGCACAAAGGTAAAGTTCTTCCCACTCCAAATGAGGTGTGGTCTTAGTGATCTAGGTGAGATCCTTCTCCCTTAGGAGGTCTTGATGATCCTATGATGGGGATCCTTCTCCCTAGAGAGGTCTTGATTCTCCAAGAGGAGATACAAGGAGCAAAGCTCTACTCAATGTCTCAATATACTTTGCTAACCCCAGAAAGGATGAGGAGGAGGTCTATTTATAGTCTAGGATGAAGTGGGGGTGAGGGGGAGAGATTACATGGCCGGATGGCCGAAGGCATGCTGGCAGGGGCCGGATGTCCGGCCGTCGGGCCGGATGTCCGGCGGTTCATCGGGGGGCCGGATGTCCGGCCCTGGCGCCGGATGTCCGGCCTGGAGGCGTTCCCACGTTCTGTATTGGGCGGCCGGAAATCCGGGCAGGGGCCGGATGTCTTGGCCTGGTCAGGCCGGATGTCCGGGCCTCTGGCCGGATGTCCGGGCCCTGTAGACGTCCTGTTGTAGTGCTGTTGCTGCTGTCCTCTTTCCCAGGGGCCGGATGTCCGGCCGCTGATGCTTTTCAGCGGTCTTCTTCCTCGCACTTGCTCGTCCGTGCACTTGTCGACTTGGTCTCCGTTCCGAACATTTCCAAGGCGGTCTTCTTCGTACCTAATCACACATAGCATTCCGGCTTGAGGTAGTAGCCATGTCTCACACGAGTCAAATGGAAGTTCATTAAGGAGAGATGTCACCTCGGTCTCGAGAGCTCTTGCACGTGCTCGTTTCATTGGCCCGCTTGGCACTTGAGGAGACGTAGGTAGGTCCATGGGGATGACTGTGGGATGCTCCGCAAGTGCAAAACACTATGAGCCATTAGGAGACGTAGGTAGGTCCATGAAGACACTATGCGCCAAGCTCAGAATCAAGCTTACTATTCTCTTGGCTTATCATCCTCAAACCGACGGCCAATTGGAGGTCACCAACCGGACGCTATCCACACTCCTTCGCGTGTTGATCAAGAAGAACATAAGGGAGAGGGAAGAATGCTTACCCATCGCCGAGTACGCCTACAATCGAGCAAGACTACTGGCAAGTCCCCCTTCGAGGCCGTCTACGGCTTCAACCTGTTGTCACCATTGGGCATCCTACCGCTACCACTACAAGAGCGAATCGACATGGACGCGAGTGCACGAGCGAGCTACATCAAGAAGATGCATGAAGATACAAGGCGCACGATCGAGCGCCAAGTACAACGACTCGTGACCAAGGTCAACATCAACAAGAACCCCATGGTGTTCCATCCCGGAGATCTTGCGTGGCTACACCTTCGCAAGGAACGCTTCCCCAATGAACGCAAGTCCAAACTACTTCCTCGAGCCGATGGACCGTTCAAGGTGCTAGCACGCTACAACAACAACGCTTACAAGATCGACATCCCGCGCGACAAGTACAACGTGAGCGACATCTTCAACGTCAAGGACTTATCGCCCTTCCATGGTGATGTGGATTACGATCCGAGGACGGATCTTTCCCAGGGGGGGGGGGAGATGATGCGGGGCATCCTACGGTCATCCCCATGGACCCACCTTCGACCCCCCCAAGTACCAAGCGGACCAATGACACGAGCACGTGCAAGAGCTCTCGAGACCGAGGTAACATTACTCCTTAATGAACTTCCATATGATTCGTGCGAGACATGGTTGCTACCTAATTCCGGAATGCTATGTGTGCTTAGGTACCAAGAGGACCCTCTCGGAGATGCCCGGAACAATGGACAAGTCGCCAAGTACACGGATGAAGGGAGCTCGAGAAGAAGAAGTGCAGCTGAGAATCAGCCTCCGGACATCCGGCCTACGGCCCGGACATCCGCCCCCTGGAGACTTCAACCTTTCCCTTGGATCAGCAGCTGCAAGCCCCAGGCCCCGGACATCCGGCCCCGCCGCCAGACATCCGGCCCGTCCACCCCGGACATCCGGCCCCCTGCCGGAAATCCGGCCCCTCCTGTACAGAGAGCTGCTGGAATCGGCCGAAGACCGGCCGGACATCCGGCCCTTACCCCCGGACATCCGGCCCCCACCTGAACCGCCGGACATCCGGCCCGACGCCCGGACATCCGGCCCCTGCGCAGACTTAAACGACCCAATGGCCCATGTATCCCTCCAACTCGTCCCAACTTGTACTAGCACTATATAAAGACCTCCCCCTCCTCCATCTAGGGTTAGCAAAAGTAGTTGGCTCTTTGAGATAGAGCTTTGCTCATCTATACCTCTCCCATGGAGATCAAGACATCCGTGAGACCCATGTGAGAAGATCCACTCCGGATTCAAGACCTCAACTCCTCCATGGATTGGGATGAACTAGCTACCGTGTATCCTCTTGTGTTGACTTTGGATCTTATATCTCTACTATGTGTATGTGGATCTAGTGCATGTGTGATTTGGATTGTGTCAATTGAGTGTTTTGTTCTTGTGTTCTTCTCTCAATTTGCCTTTTTCCCCTCCAAGTGTGAAAAGATCGACGAACTAGGGTTCCACCCTATATTAACTTCCCCTTGAATTATCCCCCATCGATGTTGTAGAGATGCCACATTGCGGGTGGTCACGATAGGATGCGGCTCCACATACTCCTTTTGTTCATGATACTCATTCCAAATCTTCTCCCAATACGTGTTCCCATTTTGCTCGGTGCCGCAAATTGGATCCATTGTTGTGGCCAACCAAGCTTTGACCAACAAGATGTCCTCAAATATTGAGAATGCCAGACCTCTTGCCTTCGTCGTCTTGGCCTTCTTCTTCTTCTTGCTCGGATTGGGATCGGATGTTGTCCCAACTTCAAATGCGGTGGTGTCCTCCAATTCATACTCTAGTTCGGTCGGATCTTCATTGTCATTAATCATGTTCGAGAAGAACGTCTCCTACATGGTTGGCAAGCGTGCGAAATGAACTAGTGGTTGTGTACGCAAAAATTTGATCGGACAGGAGCAAAGAAAATGTACCGACTCTTGTTCGGTCATTCCGTCGAGCATGTCGAGGGCAGCCTGGGCACCGCCGGTGACTGTGCTCATCCGCGCCCGAACGAGCTGCGGCGAGTCACATACATCAACAGGCGGCTTCTGCGTCGCCGGAAAGCTGTCCGGAATGGCCCAGCCGGTCGTTGGATCCTCCTCCTCTGTCCCAACGGGGTCGGACGGCCATATCCGCGTCGGCGCATAGATGGATGGGGTGCGGGGGGCCGGGCGCGACGGGGGAGACACCTCCTCGACCATGTCCGAACCTCCCTGCGCTGCCGCCGCCGTCTCCCTCTCTCGCTGCCGGCGACGCCGCAACTTCCGGGCGACGTTCTCTGCCTTGCAAGACGGAGCCGAAGAAGGGACGCCGACGGACGAGGCGGACTGCGTCTCCGTGGCGGCGGTCGGGGACGGGCTCGACGACATCTCCGGCGGTGGATCAGGACCGGTGGTGAGGATGGGTAGCAATGGTGGACGACGGCGATGGCTCGGGCGTGGGAAAGGATGGAGAGCGGCGGGAGGAGGAGGAAGGGTTTGTTGGATTTGGTGCAATTTGGGTTGGGGTCGGCTTGTCGGGTCCAACGTGGCAGGCGTGCCCGGGCACGCCCGGGCGCCCTATATCCACCCCATATTTGGGCTGGATATGAGGAGTGCCGGTCAGCCCGGGCGTTTGAAGCGCCCGGCTGGGTCGAAAAATCGTGACCGATCAGTGACCGGGCGGCCCGTCCGGGCGTATGAGTTGGGTTTGAGGCGTCCGGCTGTAGATGCTCTAATTGTGTCTTTTCTTAACTGGGTGATGGACATCTCGCACCGAACACGAATGAATGATTGCATTACTTTAGGCCACTGTCAAGGATATACATAGCTTATGTGTACTATCAACCCAATTAAGAATTACTAACATTTTCTGGGGCTCGTAATGGAAGCAAACTCCAACGGGACATCTGCATCTGTAACGTGCTGCCAAGCTAACTGCTCCCGCATGCTCGATGAGGTGAGCAACCGTATTTTCGTTATTTGATTGGAGTTTTGGGGCGGACCTGGACGACGCCAAAATACAACCCAATTTTTCATCTCAAATGATAAGTGCCACACGCAAACCAACCTGTGGTTGGATGGTTAGAGGGACTGTGGTATCCCCAGCCCATCAGGGTTCAAGTCCTGGTGCTTGCATTATTCCTGGATTTATTTCAGGATTTCCGGCGATGCGCATTCAGTGGGAGGAGACGTTCCCGTCGATGACGAGGTGCCTACGGTGACTTCGTAAATCTCAAGATGATATGCCGGCTCAGACTTTCGGAGGTGCTCATAGGGGTAGGGTGTGCGTGTGTGCGTTCATAGGGGTGAGTGTATGCGCGTGTATATGAGCGCTTACGTCTGTACTGTGTTCAAAAAAAAAATGATAAGTGCCACACGTATGGCACGAAATAACACCGTCCTGATGTTTTTATAACTAAAATTGCCATCCGAAAAAAAAACCCTAAAAACTGAAACTTGTCATCCAAACAGAAAGTTGTCACGCTTCAAAACTAAAGTTGTCATCCTCGGGTAACTAATATTGCCATCAAAAAACGTCAGGGTGAAATTGCTTCGTGCCACACGTGTGGCACTTATCAGGGAGCAGAGTGCGTAGCCAGTCTACACAGTGGCTCTACACCAACGGTGTTTTCTTGTGGGTTGTCACCGTCAACTAGTGATGTACCACCGAGCTGAGCGTAGTTAACATGGTTAGGTTTCTTGCGGTGGAACCAACCCATCAGGGTTTAAAACTTAAATTTGGCATTGGTGGTCGTATCCTTCTGCATTTATTTTAGGCCTTTTGGCGTTGTGTGTTCAATGGGAAGAGACGTTCCCATCGACTACGATGACGTCTGCGATTATTTCATCTTCTCAAAATAGTGTGTCGGCCCAGTCTCTCAAAAGAGCTCATAAGGATAGAATGTGCATGCGTGCGTTAATAAAGATAAGTGTATGTGCGTGTATAAATGTCTACGTTTGTACCCTTTTTTTTTGGTGATGTACCATCAACCATGCGTGTTAGCCAAGTTATAGGCTAGCTCCCGCCCGCTCGTTCGATGAGGTGAGCACCCGGATTTAACTATACGATGGATGGTTAGGCTTGACGCCGGTTGTAGTGTAATTTTATCCTCCAGCACACAATGCACTTCAGAATTTTAATTTGGATCAGTGGACTACAGGGACGAAGCTAGAAAAAATGGTCACTGGGGTCAACCAATGTCCAATGCCCGCTATAGCGCAGGCTATGGCGTGCTCACGCCAAGCAATATAAAGAGGAAAAACCAAAAATATGCCCACTACAACACAATAGAAATAACATCCAAGGGCAACATGAAGACCGAAAATATGCAACTAGCCAATGATACAATCAGTATCATAATAAAAAGATTGTCATACCAAGTACTGGTTCCGCGAAGTCATAAAATCATTTGTTTACATATTCAAGGAAAAATGAGCGGAAAAGACTTCTGACAATTTCATTTGTAACTTCCTGAAAAGGATCAAGAAAATAAATCTGTCCATATCCTTCTAGTCCTAGCCTCCTAGAAGTAGCAAAAAACTTAAACCCAATTACCCAAACTTAGTAATTAACCATCTCGAGAGAATGAGTTGTTAATGCGTGAGACAAAGAGAAATTGAGAAAGAGATTGGAGTACCTGCCTGAGAACTGCCGACGAGGAGGGCAAGTGCCAGGTGGGCAACCGACAGTCGGAGATTAAAGATTATGCGGCGGCGGCGGCCGGCCGGCATCACCGTTGAAGATTAGGGATCGCCGCTGTCAGGGATTAGGGATGGGGAAAAGAATAGGGCAATAGGCGAAGGCGACGAGACGGAGAGGCGACCTTTCCTTTTTTTTTTTTTTTGAGACAAGACGGAGAGGCGACCTGATGATGGCGAAGAGACGAAGTTATCGAGTATACATCTACAGAAATTGGAGACCAAACGTCAACATGTACCTGTGTAAGCCTAAGCCACGTCTTATGGGCCAAGGGCCTTGTGTGTTGGTGCTTTGTAAAAGCTGCACACCACCATAGTTTTTTTATCTTTACGAATTTACGTATGTTATGGGCTGAGAGCCTGAGACTATGAATAATTGGACATTAGACGTGCTGGGCCTGGGCTGGGGTCAAATAATTTTTTTGGCTGGGGTCAGACCCGGTTTTGCTAGACGTAGTTACCTTCAAATACTCGAAGGCATTGGGGTCAATTGACCCCAGCGACCATACTACAGCTTCGTCCCTGGTGGACTACATTGCACTAAGTCAGTAAAACTAGACCAAGTAGTGCAATTTCAGAGTTTTAAATATATGTTGTCACGATCAAGGTTGCGTGCCATCTCGACCGGTCAGGACTGGGGTGGGGCAGCAACCATTTGTCGTGAATGAAGGTGTATACACGTGCCCGTGCATGTGAGCGCTGTGGGTGCACCCGTGTAAGCTCATTGGATGGATGATGTCAAGGACCATGCGTGCTTTAAGGGCTCTCCCAAAGTATCGTATCTTAATATTGTATCATATGAGGTATAAAAACTTAAGAGATAGCTATCCCAATACATTGTTTTTAGGGGTTGTATCTAAATTTAACGATTTAAACCTCATGCATACATATGATTGGTCCAACAACTTATTTTGCCTATGGTTACGCGAAAGGGTTGTAAGTTAGCTAAGATATAATCTCCATCTTTTTTAACTACTATGCCACATTAGCAAAATATCTTTGAAACCGTACTAAAAACTTGCATTGTGAGAGCCTGGCAGATAGCACCTGGCCGACTAGAACGGCTAGTTTTTAACTGAGGTCTCTTTTTAATTCGTGCGACTAGCAATCCTTTGTTTGATGTCTTCTTCAGTTTCAGGTTGATACAACTATTCTCTTTTAATTCCCTTTGATTTTTCAAGTCACAATCAACTTTTTTATTTTGCAATTTCAGTTTGGATGAAAGTACCAAAATGGGCAACAAAAATCAAGGTAAAGAGTATTTTTTAATTTAACCCAAGTTGCCTTTAAAAAAAATCATTAAGACATACTCCCATCTTTCCAGTTTATAGGGCTTACCTCATAATTTTTTGGTTTTCGTTTTATAGGTCTCAATTTTATCGCTCCCCATTACATGTTCAGATTTTGAGATGCATTAAATCATTGGATGCAAGAATTGTGAGAAAACTCACCAATGCATGTATTTGTCACGTATGCATGCATTGATAAGAATATTTTTTTTAAGAAAAGCGAGATTATTAACTAAGTATGATTAAAAACTATATAAATTATTCCGCCACTCACTCTCTTAGTTGGTGAGATTTTAAATTGAGCCTTATAAACTGAAATGGAGTGAGTAAATAACCTTAATGGAGTAAAGCATTTTAAGCAGTCTCAGAGTGTTATTTTAGTTACTAGTACCCGCTTTCAACTTTCAAGAGAAATAAATGATTCAATGATAAAATAATAGTACTAGTCTATTATGGTTCGAGAGGAGGTACTAGTAGTCAATAGATGAATTAACTTAGGAAATAAATAAAATCTGAGGCAGAGACAAAACCAAGATACACATTTCATCTTGTTTTACAATGCATTTTGTGTGATGGATGAATGGTTGCTTTCCCAAACCGCCTTTTAAAATATTTGGACATTAAATTGCACATACCAAATGGTACCGATCAACCTTTTTAAAACGAAAGGTCTCTAGAAGAAGAGCAAAGTTTGTCATTTGCCTTGGTGTGTTGCAGGGTCCATACTGCAGGGATGAATTAAGTATACAAGGTAAGTCGATGACTTGGTTTTGGGCGATATTAATTGACAATTGATGGGATTAGGATAAGATAGTGCAACTAACAACACACTTATTAGCATGTCATAGTGGCCATTTGGAATTTGCTGGAGACACGTTTCCCCAGGCTTAAACCATATAAATCTTACTAGAAGGGTCCCTCTGATTCGCATGATTGTAAAAACGCAGGAATGAAAAACAAAATCTAATTGAGATGTCATGTCATTGAAGTCCTATGAGATTTGAGTTTATTTGATTGCATCATGGCAAAAACAGAGGATATTTCCAAAACCTTTGGGTTCATGCTAGATTTTCTATGAATGTACTAGAATTGATTCCTAAGAAAACAATCATGTAGTGTTCAATTATATGAATTAAATAATCATCATAGTAAATATCCCTAAGGATTCTAATACTCCAAAAATCATGTGCAAATCGTTGGAAACAAAGATGTCCTCAATGGAATTACTAGGGAGTGAATTAAATCCAAGCCAAGGGAAAACCCATGATACACATTTCATATTTTTCTATGCAAGGGGACGCATGAATGAGTGTCTTCTTCAATTGGTTCCGCCTTATAAAATGTTTGACAGCAGATTGTATTAGGCTACCCGTAATGAGAGTATCATATTTAGTATCATGCATGCCAACTAGGCAATTTTGATGAGGTGGCATAGAATTAAATGAAGAAATAGAAGGTTGAGTATCATATCATGATACCATATCATATTAAATGATGTGCTACTATGTGTCATGCATGACAATAAATGAAGTCATCTATGATACCAACATATGATACTATGCACTACAGATGTAGTATCATACACTAGTATCATACTCTCTCCGTCCGGTGAAAAGTGTACATATAGAAATTTTAGGACAAATTATGGAGTGGAGTAAAAAATGCATTGGAAAGATGCAAGCCATCATCTCTCTCCTCTTTAATTACCCAACCCCCAATGAGCTAAGTGCATGTAGAAATTAAGAAGACCATGTGTAGAATGTTATTGGTCTTGATTACCGTGTGATGAGAGAGAAGCATTTTTTTCTACTTTAAAGTGCATTGGGAAGATAGAAGTACACTCTTTTGTGGACAAATTTTAAAGCCAAACGTACACTCTTCACCGGACGGAGGGAGTATGCATGATACTAGTATATGATACTCCCCACTACGAAAAATGCTAGAAGCCTATGTTTAATAGCGTCTCCGACCACAGTTTTGCGTTAATCCGGGTGGTTTTGCATGATAGTGATGAATTAATTAGGCATGGATGGTGGATGAGTTGGCTTTGGCTAATTGATCGTGTACGAGGTTTCGGATTAAGATACTCATACAGAAGTAGATGCAAACATGGGACAAACAACTGGGCGGGTATGTTCGCCGTATGCGAGCAATGTGGCCTATTTGGGCGGTCACTCACTCTGTGCGTTCGGTTTATACGGTTTACATGGTTTGGTTTATATGGTTTTCTGGATTGTATGATATAAATACTTCGGTAAATACGATATGAAATTAAGATACGGATCAGTTTCGGTATATACCAAATTATTTCGGTATGGTTTTTGTATATACCGTAAAAACCAAAATTGACGCGAATTTGAAAATCACATGTAATAATTTACAGATTTATGACTGAAAGACATACCTTTTTATATAAGGGAGAATATCCTACGGAAACCAACATTCAAAGAAAACTTCGTGGAAACAATGTTTGAATTTTTTTTTAAATTCTAAATATTTTTGGGACAGTAAGAGGATGATGTTCTATTCTCATGTAAAATTTCAAGTTAAAAGCACATTACAGGATGTGAGATATGAAAAAGGCAAATTCAGCAATAAATAGTGACGTTACTGTTTGGCACTATTCAATGCTGATTTTGTTTTTTTTTCATATTTCGTATCTCGTAATGTGTTTGAACTTGAAATTTTGCAAGGCAATAGAACATCACTCTCTTAACATCAAGTATTTTTTTGAGATGATTTTGAAACTTTGAAACATCATTTTCGCGTGGTTTTCATCGATTTTCACCGAACGTTGGTTTCCATATGATATTTTCCCTTTATACAAAGAGTATATAACTATATACAAATGTATATGCATGCATGGATTCGATGATTATGGATGTGCTTAGCATTCTTTTGAAGAGAAATATGACTACGTTACAAGAAAAATGGATGTGCTTAATAGGAAATCTGGCTCCCGTACAAAAAATTACTACGTATGGTTTGCCTCAAGATATATAAATATATTTTTTACTTCAGTTTATTCGGTTAACCATTCAGTTTTTCGGTCTATACCATAAAAATCAAAATTCAAAACAGTATGAAAAGTTCATATCATACCGAAACGATAACCATAAAAATCCTAAAATTGATTCGGTTTGGTTTATTTTTGATACTAGTAAACGTGCACGTGCAACGCACGCCTCTACTATCACAATCAAGTGATGCTATGCTCATAATAGTGAGCTCTCGTCAGCGATGCTCATAGCTAGAGTGACTAAAGCGATTGAGGTAGCACCTTTCATTTGAATTAGCCTGCCTCTTGTTTGAACTTTCAGAATACATATAGGTATGACCTATGCAAATATAAATCATATTATGGTTTGCAAGCATGACAATATCTAGTGCTGTCCTGAACCTCTTAATTTTTTTGAAATTAATTATCACTATTTGATCTATCCGGTCATTCATCCATTCTTGCATACCTTCATAACACTACAATAATCCAAAACAAAACAAAACTTATTTCCTAGTATATATATGGTATATGTCAGTTGGGGCCAAACACAAACACCTAGCCTATATAACATTAAAAAAACGAGTCCACCACGTCTCTCTCCCTTATCTCACGCATGTCCACACATCTCTATTCCTTATCCAAGGGACAAAAAAAAAGCATGGTACTCTGATGTAAAAAAAGATAATAAAAGAAGATTGCAACCAACAACAAATACAAATATATAATACAAAAAATATAGTACAATTACATGTGAGGTACTTCTGCTCTCAGCCTAGATCCCATAGACTTCAAGCTATCAAACGCGATGCAAGGCGAAGAACAGAGCACTGGCACACCACAATGAAGAGGCTGACACCCTCCCTGATTTGTTTGAGTGGGGGTGGCTCTAGCTAACTGCACAAAATAAACATATGAAATGACATTTCCGTAAGACCCAGAAAATGCACTGACAAACAGTGTTTACAAGTATGGCAGTTTCACAGGTCAATCAATCAAAGAAACAGCTTTTGGACTCTGGTTAGAGCACACAAAAGATGTAATGCATTAGTCTGAAACAACATATTAACTATTTGTCTACAAACAAGAAAAAATAGCCGCAGATAATAATGTTTTAGCTTATTTTAGACAATTTGATGTGGCAATCGCTGAAGATACATAGTCTGATGTACTATTGTCAGCAGCACATCCACATACTTATATAATCTGATTCTTTTTTTAGATTATATAATCTAATTCTGAACAACCACAATTATAAGCTGGATAAGAAAGTTTTAGTTTCTTTTAGATGATTTGATGCAGCAAAAGAATCTCGTTTGTATATACATTTAGACATGTGCATAGCGGAGGATAACTGAAAAATTGGCTTACTCAAGCCCAGGTCAATTTTGAGTTTCCAAGTCACAATGCAATTGCAAAAACAAGCATAGGAAAATATATACAAGCATAGACCGTCTAGTTTTAACAAATGAAGTATAGTTCTCTCCACTCCATAAGGAGATATTAAATGTTCCACTGCTAGTATCTCAACATGTATATATTGCAAATTTTTATAACTTCTAACATACATTAATATTGCTCTGAAATTTCAAATCTGTAGCATTTCCAAATTTGCTGGGCCGTGCAACAACTTTGTCATAACATGCCGTTGGAACATGTCAAATCAGTGTTGCTATTATTATCCAAACCCAACTGTTATATATTATCGTCAAAGCAAGAAAAACACAAAACTATTTAGTCAAAGCCATGCTCATTTTTCTAAGATCATGTGTAATCCACATGGGAGCCGGACCATTGGGCCAAAGTGTTAGAGACCTGCAATAGGAGGCTGTGTGACGACAAGAACGCAGACCTGAAGGAGTTAACTGGTGAAAAAAAATAGCACCTGAAGAATACTGAGTTACCCGATGAAGGGAAGCAGGTGCCAGAAGCTAGCAGAGAACAAATGGGGCAGTGGACCGACCTGAAGAAGACAAAGTCCAACCCAGAAGATCCAAGCATTCGTGGGCTCCTTCGACAAGGTTTGATGGACCAGACCCTACTTGGTAGGCTACTTAACTATAAATCTCACCTACCTTTGACTTCAGGGCGAGGCATCGAAGGAAACGGCGATGACCTGAACTATAAATCTCACCTACCTTTCTGTTCCTCTCCGCTTTTGCTGGTTGTATATCTATCTCTCGTCCCAATCCTAGTTCCCTCTGTATCTCACCCACTTCCTCCTTGTACCACAAGGCTCTAACCTGACGTTATACCCTGCTACCGATGCTATCAATCGAAAGAGAGACATGAATAAAAAATGTTTTGCTCCAAACATGTGTGATTGAATTACATGTTCAGACTTCAGAGTAGGTTACACATCCCAAGCAATAGATCTCCTGGTCTCTACTTGGTTCCAAGGAAACAAATCTGTGCAGTTCATACTATACTAACTGATATGAAACAACAACAGTGCCGGATTGTAGCACCATTATGCACATTATTATGGTTCAAGCATAATATATAGTTCCATCTCATGTTTGCAAGGAACACAAGCTATAACTCGGGAAGGAAAATAAAACAGTAGTGTTTTTGTTGTGTAAAGAATAATTATTATGGACCAGATACATTTTCCTGCTGACATTGGCTCAAAAATTGGAAGAGAATAAACAAGAGTACAAAAGCAACACTGGGCTTAACGACCTAAGTGCCATGTCATAACCTATGTAATGCTTTTGGAAATATAACAGTGCTCCTTTTGTGAGAGCAGGGGAACTTGCAAAGAATGTTTTCATGTAAATGAACCTAACTGATCTTGTTCCTAATTATAATATATTTTAAAACATTTTGCCCCTTTCTTATATACTCAGTACCCAAACAAAATCATGTAGCAATCGAAAAGGTATTAGCAGATACGTACTCTATCAGAAGCAAACTTTGGTTCAGACAAAATCTAGGTTGCTGCTTTGAGTACATTTGCATGAACACACACATATCCATGATGTTTAGCCGATATAATCTGAAGTAATAAGCAATAAGAATAATCAGGCATGCAGTGTTTATCTATAAGAAATTTTTAGCAAGCTTGGAGAATTCGTTCTACTACCCCAATAACAGCGAGTTGAGCTAAACCTGACAGGGTACGCCGTAGAATCATCCTGCAAGCACCAGGGATAAAAAGAACATATGATACTGAGGTAGTAAAATTCATAAGGATCCAACATAAAGGTAGTGCTATACAAAACTATACCCCATGCAAAACAGGGCAAAGATGCCTTGCTATATATACCACAAAGATTTGATATGAACATTAACAAAAAACAATATTAGATATGTCGATGCCCTGTGCATAAAATATTCAAATTGATGAAATATCATGTCATGTTCCACTCTCAAAATATTCAAGTTCTAATATAGATTCCCAACATATATATCCTGGATGCCTCAAAGTTCAAACAGAAGACTACCAACCATACATGGATGTAATTACCGTAATCAACCATGGGAACAAAAGGAGGAAAGATTGGAACACTCAAATCACGGCAGGGAATTGAATTTTGACATCATACACCCATTAGTGGATAAAGTACCTTCACAGGAGGGACCGGATGTCATCCGGTTGCTGGAGAAGGTCGATGGCGGCTGGATCTGGAGAGGGTCCTGGAGAAGTGACTCGGCTAACCAGTGCACGTGGGAAGCAGCAGAGGCGCGTCGACCGGCAGTGGGCGTCGTAGACCCGAGGTCCCGTGCCTCCAGAGTATCTCCACGCAATGTGCAGGGAGGGCCCGAGCACGGCGTCCATCCCGTCGCCATCTGGGTCGGGCAGGGGAAGTGGTGGGCGAGGCGCAGCCGCGAGATCGACGCTGGCGGAGAAAGAAGATGGCCCTGCAGCCGGTGGAGATGACGCCGTCGCAATATTGAGGAGGGGTGAGCGTGGCACCAGCCGACCTCCAACGGCAGGGTCCGCCATGCGCGGGCGAGGGCGGCCGCGGCGAGCAGCAGGGGGGCTGGAGCCGGCGACTGGCACGGTGGTGGCGACAGCCGCTGCAGTCGTCGCCGCGCACGCAGACCGGGAGCGCGGGAGAGGAGCCGTGGTGCCGGAGCGTAGAGAGGAGAGAGAGGAGGCGGAGGGGGTCTCGGATCCGGCCTCAGCGGTTGCAGGAGAGGCTTGAGTTGGTAGATCGTACTGGCGCCGCCGCGAGCGAGGAGGAGAGATCTCCTCATGACTCGTCGGGATTTAACCTCACGGAGAGGGTTCGTACGGGGAAGGGATCGAGTGGAGGCGCTAATCACGGAACAGGAGGTTGCGGACGCGGGGCGGAGTTTCGTATATTCCTCTGCGGTGGAGTAGGGTCAGACAATTTAAATTGCTAAATGCACACAAAGAATAGATTAGGCTAATGCTAGCTGTTAGATTGTGTTTAGTGGATCTAATCAAGTGGTGGTAATGGGTCTGTGTACATTATATGGATGCGTTTAAAGAAGATAATGTTTGCTCTTTTATTTGTAGTGAAGATGGTTTTTCAGTTCAGTTTTAAAAAGCACGCCTGTCCGCATCTGAACCGAAAATCCCGCATTGTGGGGGCTGGGCACGCATGGTGCATGCATGGGCGCACTTCACGAGGTTTATTTTTTCTTCTTCCCAGGAACGATTGTTTTTTTTTACTAACCATTGTGATGGAGCTGTCAGGAAGTGGACGTGCTCCTCGGGGAAACGCGCGGCCGGAGAGAGACCCGTAGAGAAGACGACCCCGGCGTCATCGGGTCAGGCCAGCTCCAAGGTCTATCCGCCCGCCGGCCGGCCGGCCGAGACTGGCTCATTTGGAACTGAGAGCGATCTCTTTCGATTTCATGCATGCATGCACCGCTCAACGGACGGACTCTCGTTGTTACGTACGTGGAATACGTACGCACGCAAGTGCCTATCGCACCGTAGACAGTAGTAGTACGCGTCCAGGTACGTGCCAGCTGAAGCGTGCCGTCACCACATCAACAGGCACAGGCACTGAGACAACGTGCGGAAATGACGTGACGTCGCCGGTTTGGTGCTTGACTGACTGACCAGCCCACACGGCCGGGAGCATCGCTAGCTGCCCTGCACGCACGGTCGCACGCCCATTTGGAAGAGACCGTGCATGCGGCGTCGTTACGGCCGGTTTACGACGACGACTCCTCCCGGCCGTCCCGTGGGATCGATTACGAGACAGGCTTCGAGCCGTGAGCGGAAGCACGTGAGGACGACTTCGATCGATCGTTGGGTCGTTGAGCGCATCGATGTAAACCCAACCGGCATATTCCGTTCGGGGCGCATCTGGATATCCTCGAATCTCTGCGCCCTCTTTCTCTGTGGACCCTGGCGCCGATGGAGAAGAGACCTGATTAAATCTCATTGTGAAATAGCGGGAATAAAAATGCACATGATTGAAATGTCTTTTCCATTAAAACCATATAAGTTTTTAGTTCGTGTCACTGAACCTTTGAGGTGATACTAGGTTCTCTATGAAATGTCCTACGAATGATTTCATAGGAAAAAATGTTATAGGATTCAATTATATGAATTAAACAATCAACGTAGAAAATATGCCTAATGGTTACAGTACTCTTGAATCATAAAAAAAGGAGGTCCTGAATGGATTTAGTACTGAATGAATTAATTAATTCTGAGCCAGGGAAGAAACCAAGATATACTCCCTACATTTCTAAATATAAGTCTTTTTAGAAATTTCAATATAAACTGCATACGAATGTATATAGACTTAATTTAGAGTGTAGATTTACTAATTTTGCTCCGTATGTAATTTATATTGGATTCTTTAGAAAAGACTTATATTTAGAAACGGAGGGAGTACATTTCATGATTTCCAAGGGAAGCACAAATGAGTGCCTTTTCTCTCCGATTGGTTCCGAATTTAAAAATGTTTGACAGCAGATTGTTGTACTTAGAAAACGCTAGCAGCCTTTTTCTAATCGTGTCTCGGACCACAGTTTTCCGCTAATCGGCGCGTCCTCTTCGTGACGGCGGGGGATGGCGAGCTTCGAGGCCGGTCGTCTCGCTCGGGGTAATCGGCGCGGGGTCGCTCGGAGTAATCAACACGGGCCTGGGGCCGGCCGTGTCGCTCGGGAAGAAGAGGAAGGCGAGGAACGGGGAAGAAGAGGATGCGGAAGCCAGATCAAACGGCTGTGCTGTGCTGCATCGGGACGGCTATTGGGCCGGTCGCGCTAGTCGCCTTTTCTAATCATGTCTCGGACCACCGTTTTCCACTAATCCGGGCGGTTTTGCATGACAGGGACGGATTAATTAGGTAGGGAATACTGGATGGGTTGGCCTTGGCCAATCGATCGTACGAGGTTTTTGATTATAAGATACTCATGCAAAAGCAGATGCAAAGATGGGACAAACGTCTCTATTTTTTTTTTATTTTTTTTTTGCGAATTTAAAAAAAAAAAACGCTGTTGTGGCCTACCTGGGCCTGGCCCTCCGGCCGCATCTGAACCGAAAGTCCCGCATTGTGGGGCCCGGCCACGCATGGCGATGGTGCATGCATCCCGTGCAGTGGCAAGGTTTTCTTTTTCTTCCCTGGAATTCCAGATTGTTAGTGATTTATTATTTACTAACCATCTGTGATGTAGCTGTCACGAAGAGGACGTGCGCACGGCCGGGGAGAGGTCGACCCCGGCTCTCGGTCTCGGTCATCGGGTCAGGCCAGCTGCAAGGTCGGTCCGCCCGCCGGCCGAGACTGGCTCATTTGGCGATCTCTTTGGAATTCATGCATGCATGCATGCACCGGTCGACGTGCGTGGAGAACGCACGTACGCAAGTGGAGGCCTCTCGCACCGTAGAACAGTGGTAGTACGCGTCCAGGTACATGCCAGCTGAAGCGTGCCGTCACCACGATCAACGGGCACAGGCACCGCACGGCGGCATCGTGAGGAAATGACGTGACGTCGCCGGTTTGGTGCTTGCTTGACCTACCAGCCCACACGGCCGGGAGCATCGCTAGCTGCGCTGCACGCACGGTCGCACGCCCGCCCGCCCGTTTGGAAGAGACCGTGCATGCGGCGGCGTTACGGCCGGTTTACGATACGACGACGACGACTCCCGGCCGTCCCGTGGGATCGATTACGAGACAGGCTTCGAGCCTTGAGCGGAAGCACGTGAGGACGACGACCGACTTCGATCGATCGTTCGGTCGTTGAGCGCATCGATGTAAACCGAACCGGCATATTCCTTTCGGGGCGCATCTGGATATCCTCGAATCTCCTTCTCTGTGGACCCTAGCGCCGATGGAGAAGAGACCTGATCGAGCAACCGATTTGCTGGTGAGTGGTGACTGGTGAGAGCGACCCCATCAAATCGTAGTTTTTTTTTTTGAAAATAACCAAATCATAGTTTAACAACAGCGAAAGCTGTAATGGGTTGTACATGCATGATTATCTGTTAGCAATATAAAATAGACCTTGCGAAATGGATTTGTGAGTTGGACACTTGGACTGGTCCGCCTTTCTGTGGGACCCCTGCTTGCCTGGTGGTTTGACACTTGACAGGACCGGCCAGAAGAAGGAAACACTATTTTTTGCCCTTGCCGTGGAAAATGGGTCCACCTGCACCGTCGGAGGACTGCGCGTAGCGCAGTGGTGGGAGCTGCCGGTGGGCACTCCACCCGCCCAGGTTCGATCTTCTTCGGGGACGAATTTCGGGTGCGGCCTCACCGGGGGTCTTTACCCCCTAATAAAATTTCACAGGTACCTCTCGGCGTCTACGAGCCACAGGCGAGAATAACGTGCCCGTTGTTTCCGGAGTCTTGGATTTCGGAAGTAGACGTATTAGAGACATAGGTTGTAATTCTGATTTAGGTGCATGGTCGGGGCGTGAGTTGTGATGTGCGTATGTGTGATGTGTGTGACTGTGCATCTGAACAGATGCTACAGCTTGTATACTCAAGGAGAGGCTAAAAAAAAAAAACTGCACCGTCGCAGGTTCTAGCCGGAGAAGAGCATTACTCTATCTATTGTCTCGCTAGGACCAAGTCATCTTGATTAGTTTTTCTGTTTGCTGGATTATAACGGTTTTCTTAACTCAGTGATAGATATCTCGCACCAAACACGAATGAATGATTGCATTATTTTAGGCCACTGCGAAGAATGTACTCCCTCCGTAAAGAAACATAATAACGGTTGGATCACTATTTTAGTGATCTAAACACTATTATATTTCTTTACAGCGGAAGCAAACTCCAACGGGACGGCACTTGCTTCTCTAACGTGTTGCCAAGCTTAGCTGCCCCCGCATGTGAGCAACCTGATTTGAATGAATTTTTTAGTGAACCCGGAGGGCTGAACCTGGACGACGTACGCTAAAACACGACCTCATTTTTTGTTGGCGGAGAGCGGGTACGTACGCTCACACCAGTTTACACAGTAGCACTACAGCAGTGGTGTTTTTATTTGGGTTGTCACGGTTAACTGGTGATGTACCTGTGAAAATAGCTAGAATTGGGGTAATTGCCGTGGTGAATACCCACCGACCTGTACTCAATTTATATGGTGTTGGACTTGTACATCAAGTATACAATCAATCGGGTCAATCTCCGATTGATATAACAACTTATAGGATCATCTATACATGGCGACTATTAACTACCAGATCAAGCATTGACTACAGCAGATCCTATGAGATATGATAATCTTAACACTCCCCCTCGATCTCATCCTGCAAGATTGAAATCGCTACAGAGTCGCCTGAGTTGTCCACTGATTGGTTTTGTCAGCCCATCCGCTAACTGATCATGAGTAGACACAAACCGAATCTGAAGATCCTTTCGAGCCACTCGTTCTCGAACGAAGTGAAAATCAACTTCGATGTGCTTCGTTCTAGCGTGGAACACCGGGTTGGCTGACAAATATGTAGCACCCAGGTTATCACACCATAGGACAGGGGTTTGTCGTTGAGCAACGCCTAGCTCATGAAGCAAGGACTGAAACTAGATGATCTCTGCTGTGGCGTTGGCTAGTGACTTGTACTCTGCTTTTCTGTCGAAGACCGGGAGACAGTTGCTTGCTTTCTTGCACTCCAGGACACTAAATTCCCTCCATAGAACACCACAAATCCACTGGTGCTGTGCCGGTCATCTGCCGAGCCTGCCCAATCGGCATCCGAAAATGCGCTCGGCAAGGATGAGGAAGAACGGGTGATCTTCAAACCGAGCTGCATGGTTCCTCTGACATACCGAAGAATTCTCTTGGCTGCCCCCCAGTGCTGCTCTGTAGGCGAGTGCATGTACTGACACACTTTATTCACGGCGAAGCTGATGTCGGGTCTAGTCAGCGTCAGGTATTGCAGCGCCCCAACAACGCTTCTATACCTCGTCGTCTCCTTCTCAGAGAGCTTTGCTCCCTCATCACGACACAATTTTTCTGAAGTGCACATTGGAGTAGGAACATGCTTGCAACTCATCATACCTTCCTTTTTCAGGAGATCACTAGCATACTTCGCTTGCTTCAGTGTAATTGTATCTCGAGAGCGCACTACCTCTATCCCGAGGAAATAGTGTAGATCACCGAGATCCTTTACTGCAAAGTCATTACGGAGTGCAGCAATGAGGTCTTGAGCAACATGAGGCGACGAACTGGACAATATGATATCGTCGACGTAAATGAGCATATACATGGTTACTCCCCCTTGCTCATAGACAAAGAGCGAGGTGTCGGCCCGAGAGGGACGGAAGCCAAGGGCCAGCAGCTTGGCACTGAGACGAGAGAACCAAGCTCGGGGTGACTGCTTGAGACCGTACAACGACTTGTCCAGCTTGCAAACATGGCGAGGTAGCGCTGGATCAACATAGCCTGGCGGTTGGCGCATGTACACATCTTCTTCAAGTACACCATGAAGGAAGGCATTTTGAACATCGAGTTGCCGAAGACACCAACCATTGGTGAAACTGAAAAGTTGTTTCAGGGTATTCCATTAAGTCAAATTGGTTTCGGCACACGCCTGGAAATTCTTGGAGGATGCCAGAAGTGTTCTGGAAACTTCTGGGAATTTTCCGGGATAAAAACCGGAAATGTTCCGGAGCTGCCGGAACCGATTTGGTTGCTTTTCGCTGAAGAAAAACATTGTTCCGGAATTGTTTCGGAATGCGTTCAAAATTGTTTTAGTGGGTACTAGAATTATTCTAGGCACACAGAAATAATTTGGGATTTAACGGACGCAGAAAAATGTCTTCGTGAATAGTAAAAGTGCTTTATGGATATTTTTTGGAAAGCACCTTTTGGGATATTTTCCAAAAGGCTTCTAGAAGGACTTGGGAGCCAAGGAAGCCCCCTCATGGGGGGGCCCCCATGGAGTGGCCGGCCAAGGATGGTGGGGCTCCTTGGAGCTCCACATGGCCTCCCATTTTGCCCTTAACACCCTCATGTGTGACCTAATGCATGGGAGTTTTTGGTAATTTGTGGAGGCATCCTACCCCTTGGTTTTCTTATAAATAGGAGGTGAGGGGGCTGCCCAAAACTCATGTTGCTCTCATACACATGCCATAGACTTGTCTGGCTTCTCTCTCCCTCCCACGAAAAGAGTTTCGTAGAGCCGAAAGGCTGTCTGGGTTCCGGTGGGAACTAGTTCTGGACGGCGAAGCCCTGCCGGATAGATGACACCGTATGTGTGCAACTCTGTAGAGAGATCGTAGTTTCGGTCTTAGTTCGAGAGTGCCTCCCGAAGGGCTGTCCGAGTAACCGTCCGAGTTTCGGGGGTCCTCCCGAAGGGCTGTCCGAGTGACCGTCCGGGTTTTCGAAGATCCTCCCGGAGGACTGTCCGCGACACCGTCCGAGGGACTGTCCGGCCGCCTCCCAGAGGGCTGTCCGAGGGGCAGGCAAGGGGTACATCCTCGCGGTTGGGAGGTTGTAAATCCTAGCTGCGGGGATCTGCACCGCCGATCGTCATCGACTCTACTTCCGCTGAGCTACGAGTCGGTAACGAAAAGATCAAACCTTGTATGCAGTCTCCATAGTGGTCTTGGGCTGGTGCGTAGGTCGGAAATTTTTTGTTTTCTACTGCGTTACCCTACAGTGGCATCAAGAGCCGTGCTATGCGTAGATGCTGGTTACGATCTAGAATACATAGAGATGTTTGGGTATTGCACAATATAATTTGTAGTAGATGAGTTCTATTACTGAAAATTATTTGTGCGGGTAGCAGATGAAATCTGTTACCCCATGTTCCTGTTGCTTCCCTGGAGTTTGCATATTTCTGATCTTGATAACAGCATGGTGGAGTTTCAAAGTTCTGGCAATCCGCGATCCTGATTGATCAACGAAGTGCTAACAGTTCTTTGAATTCCACCATAGTTAAAAACAAATATGAAATTTCGCAGACGAAAGGGCAATGCAGATATGATCTGCACGGGGGTCATGCGTATGACGAAGTTTAGTATGGGGCTCGAGATTTTATTATCTCGTGTTTCATACACCCCGAGATGTTAATCTAGCGAATTGAATAATCATATTTGATGATAAAACATAGGTAGCTTCGGTTTGCTTCGAAACCTTAGAAGCCACGTAAAATGAAATTTTGCATAAACCGATTAGAGGCGTCTAACTTGGTTTTTTAGGATGGTTTGCATGTGCATATGATGTGGTATAGCAGTGCTCATATTAATTTGATTATGTATGAGATGACTATATGATGTAAATTAATTAACATGACCTGCGTGTCATGATTCGGCATGATGGCTGGAGCCATATGATTGTCACTTTAATAACCTGCGTGTCTACCTTAAGTAATGCACTTATTTTATTAGCTATAGAGATAGCAATACTATCTGGTGCATCGACAAGGTGGTGGCAAACTTCGCGAAGGTGAACACCGACGCAAATGCCGAAGACGAAGAAATGAAAAGACTTCTCCGTCAGAAAGGGCTATACCATATCATGCTATTATGAATTGCCTGAGATGTTTATCCCTTATGATGCACCCTTCTTGATTGCGCGGTAGTCGCTTTTATTAGGGTGATCTCTCACTTAAAATATCAAGTAGTTAGTGTTCTCCCAAGTGTAGCACCGTCACGGCACCTATCTTTTCGGGGTGCGCCGTGTCACACGGGTACGAACGATTAGAGAAGTGTGAGGCGGGTGAGTTGAGACCTCGCAGCGAGATCACTTGGTTGTCTTGACATTCAGGCATGACCGTCATGAGCTCGGAACACGCCCATCGAAAGATGAACAAGAATCGCATAGAGATGTGATTGGCGAGTTGGCCTACCGGTTGAGATTTTCGTCATCAGTGGTGTTACACCAATGGTGAACAATTGAAATGCGGGTCTTGTATCACTCACAATCAATTATGAGAGATATTGATTTGAGTGGGAGCGCACTTTAGAATTAATTCTTTTAATTCTTAGTGCAATTAATTATGAACCTTGTCTAAGTGTTATATGCATAATAGTTATAGAATAATGGCTCGCGTTTCCACCTTCCCTATTAAAATTGAATAGCTGTTTAGTATCTGGTTAAAACTTTACGGTTGGTAACGTAATGTGAGGATTGTCCTCAAGAGTGCCGAGAAGGACTTTGTCCTATCGCATGCTTTTAGTATTCTCCCGCTAATGCTATGGATAAATGTGACTCTCGTCCTTTGATCCAAAAGCTAGAATTCCGTTACGGTCAAGTGCAATATGTTTGCTTCCATGAGACCCGGACTTCAAAAGTTTGGGATAGCTATGAGATATTCATGGAACTGAAAATCATTTTCAGACACAAACAAAGGCTAAAAGATATGGGATATCCAAAGCAATGCTTGTTTTGCAAACTGTTAGTAAAAAGTGTTTACTATGCGTTTGACTAATAACAGAGGGATCCAGAAGAACGCCTATCATGTGATGAAGGTGAATAAAACAACAACTCAAGGAGAAAGGAAATGTCCAAAGGGTGTTAGTGTGACTTACACACCTAGGAAGTCCGGTGCTAACGCTACTCTTAAAGTTGGGTGCTTCTTCTGAGAGTAGGAGAAATACTAAAAGTTAAACTGTTAGAAGTATAAAGGCAAAAATAGAGAAGACTGGAATATCCAGCTCATGTATGAAAGTCATACAAGCTATTGATGTATAGAAGGCTGGTCAAAGAAATAGTTCTTGGGAATTATGATTAAACATGTTAATCATTGATTCTTGGGTATTGTGAGTTGGATCACAGAGATACCCGCTCGATTGCATTCTGTTGCGACTCGATGCAAGAACTACTACGGCCTAAAAGACTTGCCGGAGTGAGGTTTAGATACGCGCTGGGAATATAGTAAATGTTACTATACCTTTCATTGGTGTATTTCTGTCTGTATTTATTTTCATAACTCATTTAGAGTTTTTACACACTCTAGCCCATTGCATAAGGAATCTTGCAAGGAGGTTGTTCATAAGAGAACTTTTTATGTTCGGTGTTATGAATAACTTAAGGGCCATACTTTCATTATGAATGAGATGTATGTTATGAATATTGATAATAATACATTCCCTCTGTATTTACTTTAATAAATCATTTTAGAGTTTTACACACTCTAGCCCATTGCATAAGGTATCTTGCAAGGAAGTTGTTCATAAGAGAACTTTTGATGTTCGGTGTTATGAATAACTTAAGGGCCATACTTTCATTATGAATGAGATGTATGTTATGAATATTGATAATAATACATTACCTCTGTATTTACTTTCATAAATCATTTTAGAGTTTTACACACTCTAGCCCATTTGCATAAAGTTTGTTGCAAGAGTGTTGTTCATAAAAGAACAATTGTTGTTCAGTGTTATGAATAACATAAGGGCTATACTTCCATCATGAATGGGATGTATGTTATGAATATTGATGGAAATATGATACATCCATAACACTGACGCTAAATGTTGCAAGACTAAGAGAATACCACACATGTGTGGCACTGCATTTGGTCACATTGGAGAAACCCGCATGGAGAAATTCCATAATGATGGGTTTTGAAGTCGTTTGATTATGAATCATCTGACACTTGCAACTTTCCTCTGAAAAGTGAAGTGACTGAAATACCGTTCGCCGGCCATAAGGAACGAGCAACGAACTTATTGGTGATCATACATTTTGATGTATGTAGTCCGATAAATGTTGTTGCTAGCAGTGGATTTTATCTATCTTCAGAAATGACTCAAGTAGATATATGGATATTTATTTGATGAGACGTAAGTCTGAATCTTTTGAAATCATTCATAAGGTTTTCGGAATGAAGAAGAAATTATTGTAACAAGAAAATTATGTTTCTGCAATTGGATTGCGGAAAGAAATATTTGAGTTGTAAGTTTAGCGAATGTCTGATGAGTTGTGAAAAGAGTTTCATAACTTACACCTCCCGGAACACCACTGTGAGTGGAATGTCTGTGAAGATGTATTCAAACCATTTATGACATGGTAAGATCAAAGATAACATAAATCAATTTGCCATTATCCCTTTTAAAGTAATGCTTTGGAGACTGCGGCTTTTACACTGAAAAGAGCGCCATGAGGTCTGTTGAAATGACGCCATGATATGGTACACCCAACCATGCTTTGTCTTTTCTTAACATTTGGGATATGGGGCTTGTGTAAAATATTTACAAACCTATTCCAAATCAGACAAGTACTACTTTGTAGGTTATCCCAAGTAATTGGGAATTCCTCTGCCACTATACCGAGGCAAAAGGTTTGCCATCAAGAACGGTATGCTTTTAAAGAGAATGGTTCTTGCAAAAAGGTGAGTGGGAGAACAGTGCAACTCGACGAGATAACATTATCTTCGCCATCAGATCAAAGGAAAGAAACCTTGAAAGTAATTCCAGAGTTTCCTACTGCGACTGATACGGAAGCCTCTGCATGAGATGTATGGACTTCGGTCGAACTTGAAACTGAACCACGTAGGCAAAACTCGTGCAAACTTCTCAGGTGCGCAAGCGAGATATTGTTGTTAGACAACAGTATACCTACGATACACAAGGAAGCATTGATGGGCCCTGACTCCGGAATTGGCTAAATGCCAATATAATCCGAAATAGTTTCCATATAAATGATTCAAGATTATATCTTGATAAACCCTTCGGAAGACTTAGAGTCTAACGAACATTAATGGAACTATAAACTGATGTGGATAAAATGTTTTATCCATAAAGCTCGACTTGTTGCAATAACAAGTTCAAGGAGTTGACTAAGATGAGATTGTATCACTGTAGCGATGCTTAAAGTCAGATCGGGTTAAACTAGCAATTAATACATATTTCAATCTTGAGATATGATACATGGATACCAAAAGGATTTCCATGTGATGAAAATGCAACCTAGGACTTGCATGTGATACAGTCTGAAGTATTTTGTCAATCCAGAGGATGCTAGTAAGTATGCAAACTTCAGAGTTCCAGCAATGGACAGAAGAGAGCAAAATGGAGTTGGAATCTTCGTTTTTGATGAAATAGTCAAAAGAGTTTGTTTTCATCAATGGATAACGAAGATGCTTGTGGTTTCAAGAAAGTAAGTGGGACCATAATAATATTTCTAAAAACTTTGTGTGCTTGACACATTGTTAATTGGAAATAATATAAATTTCTTAACACGAATTAGAACTTCATAGAAAATAGTTTTTCGATGAAGTGCTTGGGCTAAATAGCCTTGACATTAGGCATATTTATCTATGAGATAGAATTGCCTAATGGGCTAAAGCCAAAAATACATATTGACAAGATGCTAAAATAGTTTAGCATAAAAACGCCAAGGAGTGATTCTTGCCGAAGTCACATGGAAAGGGTTTTTGCAAGACTCGGTGTCCCAAAACACTGATGAGCAAAATACATGATGGAGATTTCACACACTTTCGTGTTTGGATTAATCATGTATTCCATGGTATGTAAAACAACCAGATATGTCCGATACTCCCAAGTTGTTGCGAGTATAGATACCAAAGTGATCAAAGTACTGATCATGGGACAACAGTGAAAAATGTCATTGAGTACTAAAGTAGCACTGATGACATGTTTTCTCGCAAGCAGAGATTATGAAGTGCTCGTTGTAAGTAATTACATCGATACAGTCTTCATCAATGCACCATGCGATTTTCGATTTAAGTTAAGGGTTTTGTGTAATACACAATATGGTGGCACGGTGTTTGGAAATCGTTCCAAACAGGTTACTGTGGCGAATTCTATAACAAAGGCTAAATATGTTGCCGCTTTCAAAGCGACATAGAAGATGTTGAATCATATAGTTCATTCATGAACTTAGTATGGTTCCAAGATGGCTTTGGTCAATGGGACACTATTGCAGATAGTTGCTCCATAGCTCAGTTTGAGAAATCAAGGTTTGACCAGTGATTCACATATATACGAAGCCAAGTCCACACAAAATATGAGTTTTGTGAAAGCGTGAAAACGCGAGGACATGCAAAGATACACACGGAACTGAAGTTGTCAGATCCGTTGGACATCAGGCTATACCACATGCGAAGAATTTTTACACCGGTATGCCACAGGTGTAATGTGCATTAGCATTGACTAGATTATTGACTCTAGTGCAAGTGGGAGTCTGTAGGAGATATGCCCTAGAGACAATAATAAATGTTATTATTTATCTCCATGTTTGTAGTTAAATTTATATTCCGTGCTATAACTGCTATGGTTCTCGAGTCTGCAATAACCACGAGGCTCGAAGGAAGACTCATATGCACGTGTGGAATAATAAACGGTAAAATGTATTCCTAGTCTGGCCTCTAAGACTCGCTCAAGTGTTGCATGATGGTTCTATTTTCCTGATCATGGGCATGACTATGCCGGCAACTTTGAGGGCACAATGTTAGGAGAACACTTGTGTTGAATCAACCCGAATTGATGTTATGCTATGAGATACATTCGTCACAAGTTAATGGTTAATAACACAGAGATGGTTTACGTTTGCATAATTCCTTAGACCATGAGAGTATCGAGTTTCTTCATGCTTGCTTCATGAACTTTGGGAGTTGTTAAACGTCATCCGTAAATGGGTGGCTATTACGGCGGCTTACGGGTTCATGGAAAAGTATGTCAAGTAACTTTATAGCTCAAGATTGGGATTTGCTCCTCCGACGATGGAGAGATATCTCTGGGCCCTCTCGGTGTTACAGTATCCACCATCGTATGGCCAGACACATTGCGATTTGATCATAGGGATGCCGGAACACGGAAACGAGAAAAGAGAACAAAACCGGTAACGAGGTAACTGTCATTGTGGACAAGTGTTGATCCACGGGGATGCCGATGTTTCTCACCTCGGGTATTTGTAACATATCGCGAAACAACAGGAATAGCACATGGCAACTGGAGGTTCACTCGAATATTCATTTGTGTGGGTATAGGGGTCAATATGGGTGTCCACGGCTCCGATGTTGATAATTGATCCGAAAGTGTTCCGGGTCATGTCTATACTTCACCGAACCTATAGGGTCACATGCTTAAGGGTCATCTATCTGCTGAATACTAGACAAGGAGTCTGAGAGAAAATCACCGAAAAAGTTTCGGACGAAACGGAAACGTTCCGGAGAGAACACCGGAATAGTTTCGGTGAAACTGAAAAGTTGTTTCAGGGTATTCCATTAAGTCAAATTGGTTTCGGCACACGCCTGGAAATTCTTGGAGGATGCCAGAAGTGTTCTGGAAATTTCTAGGAATTTTCCGGGATAAAAACCGGAAATGTTCCGGAGCTGCCGGAACCGATTTGATTGCTTTTCGCTGAAGAAAAACATTGTTCCGGAATTGTTTCGGAATGCGTTCAAAATTGTTTTAGTGGGTACTGGAATTATTCTAGGCACACAGAAATAATTTGGGATTTAACGGACGCAGAAAAATGTCTTCGTGAATAGTAAAAGTGTTTTATGGATATTTTTTGGAAAGCACCTTTTGGGATATTTTCCAAAAGGCTTCTAGAAGGACTTGGGAGCCAAGGAAGGCCTCTCATGGGGGGGCCCCATGTTGTGGCCGGCCAAGGATGGTGGGGCTCCTTGGAGCTCCACATGGCCTCCCATTTTGCCCTTAACACCCTCATGTGTGACCTAATGCATGGGAATTTTTGGTAATTGTGGAGGCATCCTACCCCTTGGTTTTCCTATAAATAGGAGGTGAGGGGGTTGCCCAAAACTCATGCTTGCTCTCATACAGATGCCATAGACTTGTCTGGCTTCTCTCTCCCTCCCACGAAAAGAGTTTCGTAGAGCCGAAAGGTTGTCTGGGTTCCGGTGGGAACTAGTTCTGGACGGCGAAGCCCTGCCGGATAGATGACACCGTATGTGTATAACTCTGTAGAGAGATCGTAGTTTCGGTCTTAGTTCGAGAGTGCCTCCCGAAGGGCTGTCCGAGTAACCGTCCGAGTTTCGGGGGTCCTCCCGAAGGGCTGTCCGAGTGACCGTCCGGGTTTTTGAAGATCCTCCCGGAGGGCTGTCCGCGACACCGTCCGAGGGACTGTCCGACCGCCTCCTGGAGGGCTGTCCGAGGGGCAGGCAAGGGAGTACATCCTCGCGGTTGGGAGGTTGTAAATCCTAGCTGCGGGGATCTGCACCGCCGATCGTCATCGACTCTACTTCCGCTGCGCTACGAGTCGGTAACGAAAAGATCAAACCTTGTATGCAGTCTCCATAGTGGTCCTGGGTGGTGCGTAGGTCGGAAATTTTTTGTTTTCTACTGCGTTACCCTACACAAGAAACAAGAATACCACACGTAGCAGGATTGGATGAATTATGATCTCTGCTATTGTTTTCTCCATCATTAGCTGCACAATCAGAGGTATATGACGAGTATGGATATGACGTTGGTGACATGAGGAGTTGATTATGTAGGGAGGCCGGTGTAGAGGGTGGCATGATATCGGAATAGGGAAAGACTGCCTCATCGAACACCACGTCTCGAGAGATATAGATTCGTCCAGAAGAGATATGAAGGCACTTGTAACCTTTGTGCAGTGTGCTGTACCCAAGGAAAACACATCGTTTTGATCGAAACTGAAGCTTTCGATTATTGTAAGGCCGAAGACATGGCCAACACGCGCTACCGAAAACTTTTAGGAAGGTATAATCAGGTTTTTCATTGAAAAGGCGCTCAAGTGGTGTGGCCATGTTGATGGTTTTGCTGGGCATGTGATTGATAAGAAAACACGCAGTTTTAAAAGCCTCATCCCAAAATCTGATTGGCATGGAGGATTGAGCTAAAAGTGTGAGGCCGGTTTCGACTACGTGGCGATGTTTTTGTTCTGCAGATCCGTTCTGCTGGTGTGTGTGTGGGCATGAGACATGATGGGCAATACCTATTTTTTGGAAGAAAGGATGGACTTTTTGGTATTCCCCACCCCAGTCAGATTGGACCTGCAAAACTTTACGATTCAATAATCGTTCAACATGAGCTTGCCACTGAAGAAAAATTTGTTCAACATCTTTTTTATTCCGAAGACAAAACAACCAAGTAAACTTACTAAAGTCGTCGACAAAACTAACATAATATTTGAAGCCTTCTGATGAGAGGCACGCATGCCGCCAAACATTGGAGAAAACTAGTTCTAAAGGAACCGAAGACACTCTATTGGAACGAGGAAAGGGTAGCTGATGGCTTTTCCCTTGTTGGCATGCGTCACAAACTGACGTTTTATTTTTCTTGTCTCCATAAGGGAGACCAAAGCGATTGACGACGTGATCGACGACGACGGATGACGGGTGGCCCAAGCGACAGTGCCACCGAGAGTAACTTGGCTTGACGGAGACAGACAAGGCCGTCCTATGTTGACTCGGACGCCTGCCATAAACTGGGTAGAGACCTTCTTCACTGCCCCCCCCCCCCCCGCGAGCTAGTACCTTCCTCGAAGCCAGATCCTTAACAACAAAAGCATTGGGAAAAAGTTCAACGGACACATTATTATCATTGGTAAGACGATGAGCGGAGAGAAGGCTTTTTTGTGTTTGTGGAACAAGAAGAACATCGTTTAAGGCTAAAGATTGATTGTGCGGCATATGAATATGAGAATTACCAATGTGAGAGATTTTCATACCAGATCCGCTAGCTATATGGACCTGTTCCTTGCCATGGTAGGCTTCCCGGATGTTGAGCCTCTCTAGGTCCCCAGTGATATGGTCCGTGGCTCCTAAATCCACGTACCATGCAGGATCGTAGGCCTGATGGCCGGTGTTGATGTGATTGGCTTGGCGTGGCTCTTCTCCCTGGTAGCTTGCATCAAAATGATTGTAACACTTGTATGCTGAATGACCAACCTTCCCGCAGATTTGGCAACTTGGCATGTTGCTTGGTGCATTCCTGCATACACCCTGGCCTCCGTGATTTCCTCCATTGCCGCCATTAGGAGGGCTGCCTCGTCCCCCTTGGTTAGCGTAGCCGCCGCGGCCGCCGTTGCCACGGCCTCGGCCACGGTTTGCTCCGCCGTTGCCGCGACTAGCAGCGTTGGCGATGATCTGGTAGCTGGTGTTGGCGGCTTCCCGGAGTGCCTCGTAGTCGAGCATGTGGGAGTAGAGCTCGTCCAGCGGCATGTTGCCGCCTTACAGGTTGACGAAGGTGGTGAATGACTCGTACGATTGATCGAGCCCGGTCAGCAGGTAGGTTGTCATCTCATCATCAGAGAGGGCGCTGCCGATGGCTGCCAGCTGATCTTCGAGAGCTTTTACACGGCCGTAGTAATCAGCCATGCTCATGTGCTTCTTCTGGATCAGCGCCAACTGGCGTCGGATGTGCGTGACCTTGGTGCGCGAGTGTGACGAGAACATTCGCTCGACGGCAGACCACACCGCGGCAGAGGAGGCCAACCCGAGCGTCCGCGCCAGGACCTCAGGTGACAGTGTTGAGAGGAGCGCAGAGAGGATCAGCTGATCCTGAGCATACCACGCGGTGTATGCCGCGTTGGCCACCATCGGAGCATCGTCCGCGTCCGATTCACGGACAGTCTTTGGCGGCGGCGGATACGATCCATCGACATAGCCAAGAACTTGGTGGCCGCGAAGGATGGGGACGACCTGCGCTTTCCATAGCAGGTGGTTGTCGTGATTGAGCTTCACGGTGACCATCTGCCCCATGGTAGAGATCGAGATGAGTCCCGATGAGGTGGAGCCAGCGAACACAGAACCGCCGGTGCTGAGCATGCCGCCGGTGAACTGCCCGAGGGCGAGGGAGGCTCCGGATGCAATGGATGACGAGGTCATGGAGGTGGTTTGAGCGGAAGTCATGACGTGGATTGACTAGGCTCTGATACCATGTGAAAATAGCTAGAATTGGGGTAATTGCCGTGATGAATACCCACCGGACTGTACTCAATTTATATGGTGTTGGACTTGTACATCAAGCATACAATCAATCAGGTCAATCTCTGATTGATATAACAGCTTATAGGATCATCTATACATGGCGACTATTAACTATCAGATCAAGCATTGACTACAGCAGATCCTATGAGATATGATAATCTTAACAGTACCATCTACCATTTCTGACAGGTCAGGATTGGCCGAGTGGGTCAGTTTTTCATCGAGAAAAGGCAAATGAGACAGTGTTAATTCCCCTCTTTCTACCGAGCGTTTGTGAAATCAGCGGAGGACATTTGGATGCATGGTGCCAAAACGTCCTTGTCGATCGCTGTTGCATGTGATGGAAGCAAACTCCGATGGAAGGCTGGCTTTGGCACGTACGAGTACGTGTTAACCGAGTTTTGAAGTTTTTTTCCCAACTAAACCAAGTTACGTATAAACAAAAGGCTACCACCCGCATGTCCTATGAGGTCAGCCCCGGATTTATCTGGCGGATGTTTAGGCTCGACGCTGGTTATAATGTAATTTTATCTTGGTGCAGAATATGCATTTGCATGAGATAGACTACATTGTGCTAAGTCAGTGAGTTGATATAGACTAGGCATGCAATTCTACGTTGTAAGAGTGACCACTAAATTTGTAAGAGTGACCAAGATATATTCTGCTCTTTCTATTTGATATCCAAAGAAAACTTCTTTAAGAATAATCTCTCCCATTGCTAGTAGCTAGGGAGAAGTTTCTGCTAGAAAATTTCGATAGCTTATGTTGGTTTAGCAACTGAACCATAAAAAAACCATACGTACGGTATGATTTTAAGTTTCCATCAAATCAATCAATGCACACACCAAAAAATTTCTTTGTCTAGGGATGTGCACTCAACTGAGCAGCTTCATGTGACATACTCATGCATCACCATGATGTCCGTCTAGTCCCTCCATTGAGCTTGCTCCAAAAATAAATCTAAAGAAAACAAAGAAACACTTAGATTTCAACTTCGATTTCGGCCCCTTGGGCGTGGTCTCGACGACCAGAGCCTCCCCCATGGCGTTGGAGTGGTAGTGAGGCAAGGTCCAGAAGCGACCATGCCCAATCTCCTCCTTGATGGAGTACTGTCCCCTCGGTGCCTCCTCTTTGTCGTGAACCATGCTACCACGCGACGCGATGGTCTAGTCTGGGCTCTGTTTGGAGCGGTTGTTCAGTGCTGGTCTCCATCCCCTCGGCGACGAAGGTGCTTTTATAAATGCGGGAGGGGGAATGGAGCCAGCGAGGCAAAGGCGAAAGTGAATATCCTGCTTGGTTCTCTCTTTTGGCTGCTAGCATTAGTAAGTCATCAATGGCCATTTCGAATCTCCCGGATACATTATTTTTCCCATTTGCAATGTCAACCCCTATAAATCCTACTACAAGAGTGTTATTAGTTCATCAGCAATCCATGGATTAATTAACTATGGAATGGATTAAATATGAGCCAAGGGAAAAGCAAGATACCCATTTCATGATTTCTATACAAGGGGGCACATGAATGAGTGCCTTCTCCAATTGGTTTTGAATTTTAAAAGGGTATGGCTAGATCTCAGTCGACTGGAATTCAACCAAATCTCAATCGAGTGACATCATCATATGTAGATATGTAGATACAAATAACATATAAGAAAGAAAAAAGTAAAAGGGTGAAAAATCACATGGATCTTCATGTAAGATCTCATAAATATAGCATCGGCTGAGATTTAGCAAAACTGGTTTTAAAATGTTTGATAGCAGATTTTTTATTTAGAAAATGTGAGCTGCGTTTTTTTTATGGTGTCTCAAGCCACAATTTCACTTAATCTTGGTGGTTTTGCATGGCAGTGAGGATTAATCCATGCACCGCAGGGGCCTCTCCTTCATCATCATGCTCACAGCTTGAGCAATTTGGAAGCACCGTAATGGTTGCATCTTCGACGGCGAACAGCCATCCGTCTCCCAGCTCGTCTATGAGATCAAGGATGAGACGCAATTATGGGCAAAGTCGGAGCCACGATGACGACAAACCTACTTCCCGAGATGTAGCATTTTTTTCTTTAGGGCGGAGCAACCCCTTTCCTACTACTTGGGTGTTCTTGCACATGCCATGACGCATACTTGTCGCAAGTTACACCAACCCTTGTAGCTCTATTCACTCTTCTTCTATTAATGAAAAAATACGCAAGCTTCTGATATTCATGAAAAAAGGGATAGTGGATGGGTTGGCCTTGGCCAATTGATAGTGTACTTAGTTTAAGAATACTCAAATAATAAGTGTCACACGTGTGTCACGAAGCATTCCGGCCCTGACTCTTTTTACAACTAAAGTTGTCATCCGAAAAGAAAAAACAACCCCCCCCCCCCCCCCCCAAAAAAGCTGAAACTTGCCATCCGAAAAGAAGTTGCCATGCTTGACAACTAAAGTTGTCATCACTGCGTCACTAAACTTGCCATAAAAAAAGTTTAGAGTTGCCCTGTGTTCGTGCCATTCGTGACATACGTGTTGCACTTATCAGGGTCCTAAGAATAAGATACTCATGCAGAGGCAGATGCAAAACATGGGATGGGACAAACGTCTGTGCTGGTGTATGCCGCCGCGTCGTATGTGATGCATGTCCGCATCTGAAGTTCAAATGGTGCGTATGGAGTGGGGTAGAAAATGAGGAGACTATGTGTTGAATGTTATTTGTCTTTATTCCCGTGTGATGAGAGAGAAACATTTTTCTACTTTAAAGTGCATTGGTAAGATAGAAATACACTCTTTTGTGTATAAATATTGAATGCTCAACGTCCACTTGTTTGAAGACAGAGGGAGTAATCCTTTACGTTTATTTTTCATAACTGGTACTCGTACAGAATCAAAATGCATGCATGGAAACAGCTTAACCGAATGGTCTGTGGCAACTGGCGATAGCTCTATCAAATCAAGTGCTGTAGATAGAAGCGCGCATGCATACGAAATCAAACACCCGAGATCGAAGCGTGCTTTGCCAGTTTTTAGTTCACGGCGCGGCATTTTCATGATTCATCCCGACCAGGACGACAACTTCGAAAATGACAAGATCGATAGAGCGTACAAACGTACTCACATCGATCGAGCTGTCACCAAGTGTACGTAGGCTACTTGGGGAAACGCACGGCCTGAGATCACGGGAAAGAAGTTTCCGGCGCAACGGTCACATGCACGAGCCGGCCAGTTCCAACGCACGTCCGCCCGCCCGCCGAGACTAGACAAACTAGTAGCCAGCTAGCTTTGGAATTCACCGGCCGGAGAACGTACGCAAGCACTGCCTCTCGCACCGTAGAACGGTACCGGTACGAGTCCAGGTACGTGCCGCCGCACTCATCAGCGTTCGGTGTGCGGCGACGGACGGACACTCGAGGCAGCGACAACAACGTGAGGAAAAGGCGTCGCCGGTTTCGTGCTTGACCGATCAGAGCCCGATTCATGCACGTTTCTCCGAACTTCGATCGGTCGCGAGCCGGCATATTCTGCCAGAGGCGCGCACAAAGAATCGCATCTGGATATCCTGGAATCTCTTCCCCTCTCCATCTCTCTCTCTCTCTCTCTCGACCCCTTGCGACGACGATGGAGAAGAGACTTGATCCAGCGACCGCTGACGGCGACACGAAACCATAGTTTAACAACATCGAAAGGAGTAAGGGTATGTACAGTGATTGATAAGATAATTTTATTTTAAACCTTGCATGTAATTTAGATATAACAATAAAAACATATCTACAATGGATTATCTCTTAGTCTTATCTTCATTAACTAGTTATTCCTAAAAACATGGTGAGACATATTATGCTAAAAGATCATCTTTTAAATAAGAGAAGACAAACCTTTTCTTATGGATTCTCTCTCCTCCATCTCAGCATTTATCCAATGTGGCACACCTAAAATAACACCATTTTTTTTTGTGGGGTACCTAAGATAACACCATTGTACATGCCCTAATAGGCTTGATTATCTTTTGGCAGTTAAAGTAGACGCTGGAAATGGATTGCGACTTGGACACTTGGACGGGTCCGCCTTTCTGCGGACCCGCTTGCTTGGTGGCTTGACGCTTGACAAGACCAGCCAGGAGAAGAAAACACTATTCTATTTCTCCTATATATATATATTTTTTGATAGGGTTTTTCTTATATATATATATACTACTTTTTTGGTAGTATGTGTCGTATTTTGAGTATGCTTCTTTTTACGTACAAATATGTATGTATTTCATAAATATAATAAAAACCATGGGCCAACTTACAATTTTTTCATGTAACTCACTTTGGAGTATCTTATATATAGTATATGAACATACTTAAAATGATAAAGTAGTATATATACTACCACATGGTAGTATATGAGACATGTGGGGTAACTACCCCAGATGGTGTATTTTCCCTACTACTGGGTGTAGTTACTCTCATTTTGGTTTCATACGTTGTAGGTAGTATCTATTATATTAGAGAGTACGTACGTGTAGAATGTAGTATGTAAGAATGTTTGGGTAGTATATATACTATTTTGTAGGTAGTATGTATCATATTTTGAGCATACTCTTTTTTACGTACAAATATGTACGTATTTCATAAATATGATAAAAACATAGGCTTACATGTAATTTTTTCACATAACTCGTTTTGGAGTACCTTAGATATAGTATATGAACATACTAAAAATGATAAAGTAGTATATATACTACCACATAATAGTATATGAGATATGGGTGTAACTACACCCGTTAGTAGGATGTATTTTGCCTATATATATATATATATATATATATATATATATATATATATATATATATATATTCCACATGGACACGTCATAGGTTATACTGGCCGGAGTAAAGCATTACTCTATCTATCTATCTACCGTGTCTCTTGGTTTGTTTTTCGGTTTGCTGGATATAATTGCGTCTTTTCTTAACTGGCTCATAGACATGTCGCACCAAACAGCAATGCATGATTGCATTACTTCAGGCCTTTGAGATAGCTATCAAGAGTTCGTTAACATTTTCTAGCGCGCTTAATGGAAGCAAACTCCAACGGGACGTTTGCTTCTGTAACGTGTTGCCAAGCTAGCTAGCTGCCCCCGCATCCGCATGCTCAATGAGGTGAGCAACCAGGTATAATGTTTAATTTGATTCGAGTCTTGGGCTAGACGCCGACCTAATATTTTCTTGGAGCGGAGCGAGTACAGCATACGTACGTTCACATCAGTGGTATTTTGTTCTGGGTTGTCAGTTGTCACGGTCAACTGGCATAGTGTTAGCCAAGTTATAAAGCTAGCCGCCACACCCGCGTGCCCGATGGGGCGAGCACCCGGATTTATTTACTGGATGTTTAGGCTCGACGCCGGTTATAGTATAATTTTATCTTGGAGCACATAATATACTTCAGTGTTTAAGTTTGCATTGGTGAATTACATTTGACTAAGTCAGTAAGACTAGACCAATAGGGCAATTTCAGTCTTTTAAATCTATGTTGTCACAATCAAAGTTGCGAGCCATCTCGACCGGTCAGGACTGGGGAGGGGTGATAAAACCATCTGTCGTGAATGAAGATATGCACGTGCCGGGGTGCACGTGTACGTCATGCATGTGAGAGCTGTGGGTGCACCCGCGTATGCTCTGAATTGGATGGATGGTGCAACCGTGGGCATGTCATAGACCATGCGCGCGCAAGGCCGGCAGATAGCACTCGGCCGGCTAGAACGGCTAGTTTTTAATCCATGCGGCTAGCAATCCCTTGTTCGATACTCCCTTCGGTCCTTTCTAGTTCGTATATAAGATTTGTCTGAAGTCAAATCTCATAATGTTTGACCAACTTTATAGGAAAAAATACCAACATTCACAATGTGAAATCAATATCATAAGATGCGTCATGACTTTAATTTTCATATCGTACAACTTTAGTATTGTAAATGTTGATATTTTTTCATATAAATATGGTCAAACTTTACGAAGTTTGACTTCAGACAACTCTTATATGCAGAGTAAAAAGGACCGGAGGGAGTACTGATACGTCCAATTTGCATCAAAATTTTCTACTTTTATTTATTATGTTTTTGATCATTATTAAACTTTATGATGCAATTCTCATGCCTTTTCTCTATTAATTTGTAAGGTTTACATTAAGAGGGAGAATACCGGCAGCTGGAATTCTGGATCTGAAATAGCCATATCAGAAATACCTATTCTACAGAGCTCCAATTGACCTGAAACTTCACGGAGATTTTTTATTTAATATATAAAAAATACTGGAGAAAAGAGATAATGGAGGGGACCCACCAGTTGCCCACAAGGCAAAAGGGCACGGGCCCCCTGGGCGCGCCCTGATGCCTTGTGGGGCCCCTGGCTGGCCTCTGGCCCCCTCCTTCTGCTATATAAGGTCTTTTGCCCTAAAAAAATTAATGAGAAGACTTTCGGGATGAAGCGCCGCCGTCTCGAGGCGGAACCTGGGCAGGAGCACTTTTGCTCTCCGACGTAGCGATTCCGCCGGGAGGGGGAAATCGAAGCCATCGACATCACCAACGATCCTCTCATCGTGGGAGGACCAATCTTCATCAACATCTTCACCAACACCATCTCATCTCAAACCCTAGTTCATCTCTTGTATTCAATCTTTATTTCAAAACCTCAGATTGGTACCTGTGGGTTGCTAGTAGTGTTTATTACATCTTGTAGTTGATGCTAGTTGGTTTATTTGGTGGAAAATTATATGTTCAGATCCTTAATGCTATTCAATACCCCTCTGATCTTAAACATGAATATGATTTGTGAGTAGTTACTTTTGTTCTTGAGGACATGGGAGAGGTCTTGTCATAAGTAATCATGTAAATTTGGTATTCGTTCGATATTTTGATGCTATGTATGTTGTGCTTCCTTTAGTGGTGTCGTCTGAACGTCGACTACATGACACTTCACTATCTTTGTGTAGGAGATATGCCCTAGAGGCAATAATAAATGTTATTGATTATCTCCCTGTTCATAATTAGGTTTATGTTCCATGCTATAACTGCTATGGTTCTCGAGTCTGCAATAACCACGAGGCTCGGAGGAAGACTCATATGCACGTGTGGAATAATAAACGGTAAAATGTATTCCTAGTCTGGCCTCTAAGACTGGCTCAAGTATTGCATGATGATTCTGTTTTCCTGATCATGGGCATGGCTATGCCGGCAATTTTGAGGGCGCAATGTTGGTAGAACACTTGTGTTGAATCGACCCGAATTGATGTTATGCTATGAGATACATTCGTCACTAGTTAATGGTTTATAACACAGAGATAGTTAATGTTTGCATAATTCCTTAGACCATGAGAGTATCGAGTTCCATCGTGCTTGCTTCGTGAACTTTGGGGTTTGTTAAACGTCATCCGTTACTGGGTGGCTATTACGGCGGCTTACGGGTTCACGGAAAAGTATGTCAAGTAACTTGATAGCTCAAGATTGGGATTTGCTCCTCCGACGATGGAGAGATATCTCTGGGCCCTCTCGGTGTTACGGTATCCATCATCGTCTGGCCAGACACTTTGTGATTTGATCACGGGGATGCCGGAACACGGGAACGAGAAAAGAGAACAATACCGGTAACGAGGTAACTGGCATAGTGGACAAGTTGTTGATCCACGGGGATGCCAACATGTCTCACCTCGGGTATTTGTAAGATATCGTGAAGCAACAGGAATAGCACACGACAACTGGAGGTTCTCTCGAATATTCATTCGTGTGGGTATAGGGGTCAATATGGGTGTCCACGGCTCCGATGTTGATCATTGATCGGAAGGGGTTCCGGGTCATGTCTATACTTCACCGAACCTATAGGGTCACACGCTTAAGGGTCATCTATCTGCTGAATACTAGACAGGGAGTCTGAGAGAAAATCGTCGGAAAAGTTTCGGACACCGGAAAAGTTTCGGACACCGGAAAAGTTCAGCAGAGAGAACACCAGAACAATTTTGGTAAAACTGAAAAGTTGTTTCAGGGGATACCATTAAGTCAAATTGGTTTCGGCACATGCTTGATAATTCTTGGAGGGTGCCAGAATCATTCTGGAAACTTCTGGGAATTTTCCGGAAGAAAAATCGGAAGTGTTCCGGAGCTGCCGGAACCGCTTCGGATGCTTTTCGCAGATGAAAATCACTAATCCGGAATTGTTCCGGAACGCATTGAAATTTATTTTAGTGGGTACTGGAAATGTTCTAAGCCCACATAAATATTTTCAGTTCGAACGGACGCTGAAAAATGTCGTCGTGAATAGTGAAAGTGCTTTTTGGGTTACTTTTTGGAAAGCCACTTTTTTGGGCTTTTGCTTCAAAATATCTTGGAGATGACATGGATGGATGTGGCTGAAATTTCAGCCCCTCCACCCCTCCTTCTTCTATAAATAGAGGTGGAGGGGGCTGCCCAAACTCACTCTTTCTCAACATACACAAGCCATGCATGATCTGGCCTTCTCTCTCCCTCCCAGCGAAATAGTTTCGTAGAGCCGAAAGGCTGTCTGGGTTCCGGTGGGAACTAGTTCTGGACGGCGAAGCCCTGCCGGATAGATGACACCGTATGTGTGCAACTCTGTAGAGAGATCGTAGTTTCGGTCTTAGTTCGAGAGTGCCTCCCGAAGGGCTGTCCGTGTGACCGTCCGAGTTTCGAAGGTCCTCCCGAAGGGCTGTCCGAGTGACTGTCTGAGTTTCGTTGCTCCTCCCGAAGGGCTGTCCGCGACACCGTTCGGGGGACTGTCCGACCGCCTCCCGGAGGGCTGTCCGTGGGGCGGATGAGGGTATACATCCTCGCGGTTGGGAGGTTGTAAATCCTAGCTGCGGGGATCTGCACCGCCGATCGTCATCGACTCTACTTCCGCTGCGCTACGAGTCGGTAACGAAAAAGATCAAACCTTGTATGCAGTCTCCATAGTGGTCCTGGGCTGGTGCGTAGGTCGGAAATTTTTGTTTTCTGCTGCGTTACCCTACACTTTGGGCCTAAGGGAAGGCATTGTGGAGTAGTAATTAGATGATGGGTTGCTAGAGTGACAGAATCTTAAACCCTAGTTTATGCGCTATTCCGTAAGGGGCTGATTTGGATCCATATGTTTCATGCCATGGTTAGAGTTATCTTAATTCTTCTTTTGTAGTTGCGGATGCTTGCGAGAGGGGGTAATCATAAGTAGGAGGCTTGTTCAAGTAAGAACAACACTCAAGCACCGGTCCACCCACATATCAAATTATCAAAGTAGCGAACGCGAATCAAACAAACGTGATGCAACTGACTAGATGAAATTCTCATGTGTCCTCGAGAACTCTTTGCTTATTATACGAGTTCGTTTCGGCTTGTCCTTTGCTACAAAAAGGATTGGGCCACCTTGCTGCACTTTTGTTACCGTTACTACTTGTTACTTGTTACGAATTATCTTGCTATCAAAACTATCTGTTACCGCTACTTTCAGTACTTGCAGAGAATACCTTGCTGAAAACCGCTTGTCATTTCCTTCTGCTCCTCATTGGGTTCGACACTCTTATCGAAAGGACTACGATTGATCCCCTATACTTGTGGGTCATCAAGACTCTTTTCTGGCGCCGTTGCCGGGGAGTGAAGCACCTTTGGTGAGTGGAATTTGGTAAGCAAACCTTTATATTACGTGCTGAAATTTATTGTCATTTGTCACCATGGAAAGTAATCGTTTGAGGGGCTTGTTCGGGGTATCTTCACCTCGACCGGAAGCATTGAGCGTTGCTCCTCAACCTATTGAACCTACTGAAAATATTTATTATGAAATTCCTTCGGGTATGGTAGAGAAACTGCTAGCTAATCCTTATGCAGGAGATGGAACGGTACATCCCGATAAGCACTTGATCTATGTGGATGAAATTTGTGGATTGTTTAAGCTTGCAGGTTTATCCGGAGATGGAGTTAAGAAGAAAGTATTTCCTTTATCTTTGGAGGGAAAGGCATTGACATGGTATAAGCTATGTGATGATACTGAAACATGGGACTGGAACCGGTTGAAGCTGGAATTCCACAAGAAATTTTATCCTATGCATTTGGTTCATCGTGATTGGAATTATATATATAATTTTTGGCCTCGTGAAGGAGAAAGTATCGCTCAAGCTTGGGGGAGGCTTAAGTATATGTTGCACACATGCCCCAATCATGAGCTCTCAAGAGAAATAATTCTTCAAAAAATGTATGCTCGGCTTTCTTATAATGATCGATCCATGCTCGATACTTCTTCTACAGGTTCCTTTATGAAGAGAACTATTGAATCTAGATGGGATCTTCTAGAAAGAATTAAACGTAACTCTGAAGATTGGAAAATCGACAAAGGTAACGAGTCAGGTATAAATCTTGAGTTTGATTGTGTTAAATCTTTTATGGAAACTGATGCTTTTCGTAAGTTTAGTACTAAATATGGACTTGACTCTTAGATAGTAGCTACCTTTTGTGAATCTTTTGCTGCTCATGTTGATCTCCCTAAGGAGAAATGGTTTAAATATCATCCACTTATTGAATTGAATGAAGAACCTGTTAGTGTTAAAGAAGAAACAATTGTTTACCATGTTGATCCAGTTGTGCCTACCGCTTATATTGAGAAACCTCCTTTCACTGTTAGGATTAAGGAACATGCTAAAGCTTCAACTATGGTTAATAAGAGTAATATTAGAATACCTAGACCTTCTGAACAAATTAAAGTTGAACCTAGTGTTGCAATGGTTAAAGATCTTTTGGTTGATAATATTGATGGACATGTCATATATTTCTGTGATGAAGCAATTAGAATTGCTAAGCCAGACACTAAAAATAAAAACAAACCTGTGATTGGCATGACTGTTATTTCTGTTAAAATTGGAGATCATTGCTATCATGATTTATGTGATATTGGTGCTAGTGTGAGTGCTATTTCGTTTACTCTATATCAAGAAGTCATGAATGATATTGCACCTGTTGAGATTGAAGATATTGATGTTACTATTAAGCTTGCAAATAGAGATACTATTTCACCACTTGGGATTGTTACAGATGTTGAAGTCCTGTGTGGTAAGATCAAATATGAAAGATCGTGGATGTCGTCTAGAGGGGGGGTGAATAGGCGCTTTAAAATAATTACGGTTTAGGCTTGAACAAATGCAGAATAAAACTAGCGTTTAATTAGTCAAGCACAAAACCTAAATCGACTAGGCTCACCTATGTGCAGCAACAACTTATGCTAAGCAAGATAAACAACTAAGTGATAGCAAGATATATAACAAGAAACAATATGGCTATCACAAAGTAAAGTGCACAAGTAAAGGGCTCGGGAAGGAGATTACCGAGGGACGCGGAGACGACGATGTATACCGAAGTTCACACCCTTGCGGATGCTAATCTCCGTTTGGAGCGGTGTGGAGGCACAATGCTCCCCAAGAAGCCACTAGGGCCACCGTAATCTCCTCACGCCCTCGCACAATGCAAGATGTCGTGATTCCACAACGGGACCCTTGAAGGCAGTCACCGAACCCGTACAAATGGTAACCCTTGGGGGCGGTCACCGAACCCGTACACTTTGGCAACCCTTGGGGGCGGGCACCGGTACCCGTCAAATTGCTCGGGGCAATCTCCACAACCTAATTGGAGACCCCGATGCTTGCCCGGAGCTTTACACCACAATGATTGAGCTCTGACAACACCAACCGTCTAGGGCACCAAGGCACCCAAGAGGAACAAGTTCTAGGGTGCCCAAACACCCAAGAGTAACAAGCTTCTCAACTTCACTTCCATGTATCACCGTGGAGAACTCAAACCGATGCATCAAATGCAATGGCAAGGGCACACGGAGTGACCAAGTCCTTCTCTCCCAAATCCCACCAAAGCAACTAATGTTAGGGAGGAAAATGAGAGGAAGAACGAAGAAGAGAACACGAAGAACTCCAAGATCTAGATCCAAGGGGTTCCCCTCACATAGAGGAGAAAGTGATTGGTGGAAACGTAGATCTAGATCTCCTCTCTCTTTTTCCTCAAGAACTAGCAAGAATCATTGGAGGGATTGAGAGATAGCAAGCTCGAAGAAGGTCAACAATGGGGGAATAACACGAGCTCAAAGGATGAGAACCATTGGGGAAGACGGCCCCCTTAAATAGGCCCCCCCGAATCCAAACGTTATGCCCACAAGTCGTGCTTAAGCGGTACTACCGCTCGGGGGAGCGGTACTACCGCTTAGCATGATCAAAACAGCCCAACGAGATAGAAAAAAACGAGCAGTAGTTTTGCCAGAGAGGTAGTACCGCTCGGGGGAGCAGTACTACCGCACGAGCAGTACTACCGCTCTACTACCGCTCGAGCAGATTGTGCAACAGAAGCATAAAAATAAGTGGTATTGGTTGCGGTAGAAGGAAGCGGAAGTACCGCGCAAGCGGTACTACCGCTCGGAGGAGCAGTACTACCGCTCTCTACTACCGCTTAAAACTGAAAAACTACCCAAGCAAACAGATGCAGCCAAGAAAACCAGAACTGCCACAACTTCTGCATATGAGCTCCGAATAGAGCAAACTCAAGCTCGTTGGATAGATGACAACAAATACTATCCAACAGCGTAGTAAGAAGTGGCAGGGGGATTATGCCTAAGATATAGAGGAGTGAAGCCTCCATCGGTGAAGAACCGGCATAAACTCCAACATCGAAAACATCATAGAAGATGCATATGAACTCCGTTTTCGATGAACTCGAACTTGTCATGAAGATGACCATAAGCTCTAAAACTCACAAGGAGAAACACCAAACAAGAACCAAGAAAGATGATGCAAGAGATGCAATGGTTGATCTCTCTACGAATGATACGATCAAGCTACTCACTTGAGAGCCCCCCTTGATAGTACGGCAATCGATCCTATAACCCGGTCTCCCAACTACCACCATTAGACCGGTAAAATAGAAAACCTATCAAGGGCAAACATTTGCCTTGCACATAGTCCACTTGAGCTAGATGATGACGATCTTGACTTCCTCAAGTTGGACCACCTTTCTTGATTGCGTTGGCTCGATGAAGACTAGTTGATTGTTCCCCCATACTCCACTATGGGCGAGCCACTCTTCGGCACATCTTCACAAGTCCATTGTCACCACAATGGACGCCAAGCTTCAAGCATGATCTCTTCGTGATGCTCCACTTGAACTTGCACACCGCAACCTTGATGACGATCACCACTTGTCGTCATCCTCCATGGGACATATGAGATCTTCCTTTTGATGCACGCCCATGGAAACAAACCTAACCCCACAACGAACTCTCACATAGACCATGGGTTAGTATACAAAGCGTAATGGACAATGCTTACCATACCGTGAGATCACTTGATCCCACTTGGTACACTTCTACGCTTTGTGTGTTGATCAACTTGAATCCATTCTTTGTCATTAGTCTTGATCAACCATGAATCTTCTCTCTCTCCTCATAAAGGTGATGTCTTGATGGTAAACATGAATGTTCACGCAATCTTCTTCTTCAAGACATGCTTGCAATAGGCTCAATTCTTACATGACCAATCATTGGATAAATCCTTGAATACCACCTTGGTCATCACATAATCTCCTTGAAACCAACACATGTACTTCAAGAAATGCCTATGGATAAACCCTTCAAATATAAGTCAAGACAACCATTAGTGAATAGAGATTGTCATCAATTACCAAAACCAAACATGGGGGCAGCACATGTTCTTTCAAAATATCCTACTAATTTTCTTTTTCTTGGATCACCACAAGATGATTTTTGTCCCATTATATTTGGTAGACCCTTCTTGAATACTGTTAATGCTAAGATTGATTGCACTAAAGAAATTGTTAGTGTTAATTTTGGTGAGATGTCTCATGAGTTTAATTTCTCTAAGTTTCGTAGACAATCTCATGATAAATAATTACCTAGTAAGGATGAAATTATTAGTCTTGCTTCTATTGCTGTGACTCCTACTGATCCTTTAGAATAATATTTGTTAGACCATAAGAATGATATGAATATGAATAAAAGAAATGAAATAGATGAGCTGTTCTTTAAACAAGCACCTATCCTTAAACATAATTTGCCTGTTGAAACCTTGGGAGATCCACCTCCACCCAAGGGTGATCATGTGTTTGAATTAAAACAATTACCTGATACACTTAAATATGCTTATTTTGATGAAAAGAAGATATATCCTGTTATTATTAGTTCTAACCTTTTAAAGCATGAAGAAAAGAGATTACTTAAAAGTCTAAAGAAGCACCGTGCCGCTATTGGATATACTCTCGATGATCTAAAGGGCATTAGTCCCACTTTATGTCAGCATAAAATTCATATGGAGCCAGATGCTAAACCAGTTGTTGATCATCAAAGAAGGCTGAATCCTAAAATGAAGGATGTGGTAAGAACTGAAATATTAAAGCTTCTGGATGCAGGTATAATTTATCCCATAGCTGATAGTAGATGGGTAAGTCCTGTTCATTATGTTCCTAAGAAAGGAGGTATTACCGTTGTTCCTAATGATAAAAATGAACTTATCCCACAAAGAATTGTAACTGGTTATAGGATGGTAATTGATTTCAGGAAACTAAATAAAGCTACTAGGAAAGATCATTACCCCTTGCCTTTTATTGATCAAATGTTAGAAAGATTATCTAAGCATACACACTTTTGTTTCCTAGATGGTTATTCTGGTTTCTCTCAAATACCTGTGTCACCTGAAGATCAAGAGAAAACCACCTTTACTTGTTCTTTTGGAACTTATGCTTATTGTCGTATGCCTTCTGGTTTATGTAATGCACCTGCTATCTTTTGACTGCTATATTCTCGGACTTTTGTGAAAAGATTGTTGAGGTTTTCATGGATGATTTTTCCGTTTACGGAACTTCTTTTGATGATTGCTTGAGCAACCTTGATCGAGTTTTGCAGAGATGTGAAGAAACTAATCTTGTCTTGAATTGGGAGAAGTGTCACATTATGGTGAATGAAGGTATAGTCCTTGGGCATAAAATTTCTGAAATAGGTATTGAAGTTGATAAAGCTAAAGTTGATGCTATTGAGAAAATGCCATGTCCTAAAGATATCGAAGGTATAAGAAGTTTCCTTGGTCATGCTGGTTTCTATAGAAGGTTTATAAAAAACTTCTCTAGGCCTCTTACTAATCTCTTGCAAAAAGATGTTCTATTCATTTTTATGATGATTGCGTAGAAGCCTTTGAAGTACTTCAGAAAGCCTTAATTTCTGCACCTATTGTTCAACCACCTGATTGGAACCTACCCTTTGAAATTATGTGTGATGCTAGTGATTATCCTGTTGGTGCTGTTCTAGGGCAAAGAGTTGATAAGAAATTAAATGTTATCCATTATGCTAGTAAAACTCTAGACAGTGCTCAAAGAAATTATGCTACTACCGAGAAAGAATTTTTAGCAGTTGTGTTGCATGTGATAAATTTAGATCTTACATTGTTGATTCTAAGGTTACTATTCACACTGATCATGTTGCTATTAAATACCTTATGGAAAAGAAAGATGCTAAACCTAGACTTATTAGGTGGGTTCTTTTGCTACAAGAATTTGATTTGCATATTGTTGATAGAAAGGGAGCTGAGAATCCCGTGGCTGATAATTTGTCTAGAATGGAAAATGTTCTTGATGGCCCACTTCCTATTAATGATGATTTTCCTGATGAACAATTAGCTGTGATAAATGCTTCTCGTAGTACTCCTTGGTATGCAGACTATGCTAATTACATTGTTGCTAAATACATACCACCTAGCTTTACATATCAACAAAAGAAAAAGTTCTTCTTTGATTTAAGACATTACTTTTGGGATGACCCACACTTATATAAAGAAGGAGTAGATGGTATTATTAGACGTTGTGTACCTGAGCATGAATAGGAACAAATCCTACGTAAGTGTCACTCCGAGGCATATGGAGGACACCATGCGGGAGACCGAACTGCACACAAGGTATTACAATCTGATTTTTATTGGCCTACTCTTTTCAAGGATGCACGTAAGTTTGTCCTTTCTTGTGATGAATGTCAAAGAATTGGTAATGTTGGTGGACGTCAGGAAATGCCAATGAATTATTCACTTGTTATTGAACCATTTGATGTTTGGGGTTTCGATTATATGGGACATTTTCCTAAATCCAACGAATATACTCATATTTTAGTTGTTGTTGATTACGTTACTAAGTGGATAGAAGCTATCCCAACTAGTAGTGCTGATCATAACACTTCTATTAAAATGCTTAAAGAAGATATTTTCCCAAGGTTTGGAGTCCATAGATATTTAATGACTGATGGTGGTTCACATTTTATTCATGGTGCTTTTCGTAAATTGCTTGCTAGGTATGATGTTAATCATAGAATTGCATCTCCCTATCATCCTCAGTCTAGTGGTCAAGTTGAATTAACTAATAGAGAAATAAAATTGATTTTGCAAAAGACTGTTAACAGATCTAGAAAGAATTGGTCTACGAACTTGATGATGCATTATGGGCCTACAGAACTGCATATAAAAATCCCATGTGTATGTCTCCGTATAAAATGGTTTATGAAAAAGCATGTCATTTACCTCTTGAACTGGAACATAAAGCTTATTAGGCAATTAAAGAACTCAATTATGATTTTAAACTTGCCGGTGAGAAGAGGTTATTTGATATTAGCTCTTTAGATGAATGGAGAACCCAAGCCTATGAAAATGCTAAGTTGTTTAAAGAAAAAGTTAAAAGATGGCATGACAAAAGAATTCAAAAACGGGAATTCAAAGTAGGTGATCATGTTTTATTATACAATTCTCGTATGAGATTCTTTGCAGGAAAGCTTCTCTCTAAATGGGAGGGGCCATATGTCATCGAAGAAGTTTACCGTTCCGGAGACATAAAAATCAACAACTCCGAAGGCACCAACCCGAGAGTGGTGAATGGGCAAAGAATTAAGCATTATATTTTAGTTACTCCCATTAATGTTGAAATTAATCTTATTCAAACAATGACACCGGAGGAACACATCCAAGAGTCCTTCCAGAACACTCCAGCACACTGAAAAGGGGTAGGTATGTGATACGGTAAGTAAACTGACTCCAAAAATTGCATAAAAAATATTTCTGTCTGTTTTGGAATATTAGAAAAATTACAAAAATAAGAAACAACTGAGAGGACCCACAGAGTGCTCACAAGGCAACAGGGCGCGGCCACCCCCTGGGGCGCGCCCTGATGCCTTGTGGGCCCCACGTGTGCCTTCCCGACTCCGTTTTCTTCCCGTATGCTTGTTTTGCAAGATAAAAATTCTTTATATATGCCCCCGTTTGTCTTGACCACCGTATCGCAAGTTTCTCCTCTGTTCTTGTTTCGGGCTATTTTTCTGACAGATCTATATCGCCATGGCTCCCCGAAGACTCTGCACCAAGCACCGGATTGTTCAACCTTCACCCGACAAACGTCCTTTCAGCGAAGTATATTATGAGTGGTCGTCCGGAGAGGAGGATACTGCTATGGAGGAGGAACCCGAAAAGGTCGTGGAGGACCGGATTCAAGGAGAAGAAGATCAAGCCATGCACAAGAAGGAACCTACAGATAAGGGAGATATATTGCAAACTCTTCAGCATAACCTTTCTTTATCTGAAATTAATGCATTAAGGGTTGTTGAAGAAATTTGTGCCCGGAATACGTCGCTCACACATGAAGTTATTATGTTGGAAGAACAAAATCATGCCCTTCAAAAGATCAATCGTAATCTGGAGTACTTGTTGAAGCTGAAGGACAAGCCCACTACCTCATCATCACCACCATCACCAAAGAAGAAGAATTGAGTACACGGGTATGGGCACTCCCCTTGGCTTGTGCCAAGCTTGGGGGAGGCGCCCCGGTATCGTATCACCATCACTTTTTCATCATCATTATCTATCTTAGTTCGATCCTTAATTATTTCGTGATTTAGAGGAATAAAATTTTAGTATGATCTAGCTTTGAGTGTTTGCTTTGTGATCCATCTATCTATGTAATCGAGTGTGAGAGTTATATAATAAAGAGTAGTTTGCTTTTGTTTCTTTACTTTTACGTTTCAATCAAAAGAAAGAAAAAAAGAGAGGGAAAAAAGGATCATATGCTAATCCCATGGGGAGTGATTGTTGGAAATATGCCCTAGAGGCAATAATAAATTGGTTATTATTATATTTCCTTGTTCATGATAATCGTTTATTATCCATGCTATAATTGTATTGATTGGAAACTCAAATACATGTGTGGGTACATAGACAACACTGTGTCCCTAGTAAGCCTCTAGTTGACTAGCTCGTTGATCAAAGATGGTTAAGGTTTCCTAGCCATGGACATGAGATGTCATTTGATAACGGGATCACATCATTAGGAGAATGATGTGATGGACAAGACCCAAACTGTAAACGTAGCATTTGATCGTGTCAGTTTATTGCTATTGTTTTCTGCATGTCAAGTATCTGTTCCTTTGACCATGAGATCATGCAACTCACTGACACCGGAGGAATACCTTGTGTGTATCAAACGTCGCAACGTAACTGGGTGACTATAAAGGTGCTCTACAGGTATCTCCGAGGGTGTCTGTTGGGTTGGCATGGATCAAGACTGGGATTTGTTACTCCGTGTGACGGAGAGGTATCTCAGGGCCCACTCGGTAATATAGCATCACATTGAGCCTTGCAAGCAAAGTGACTAAAGAGTTAGCCACAGGATCTTGTATTACGGAACGAGTAAAGAGACTTGCCGGTAACGAGATTGAACTAGGTATAGAGATACCGACGATCGAATCTCGGGCAAGTAACATACCGAAGAACAAAGGGAACAGCATACGGGATTAACTGAATCCTTGACATAGAGGTTCGACCGATAAAGATCTTCGTAGAATATGTAGGAGCCAATATGGGCATCCAGGTCCCGCTATTGGTTATTGGCCGTAGAGGTGTCTCGGTCATGTCTACATAGTTCTCGAACCCGCAGGGTCTACACACTTAACGTTTGGTGACGATTAGTATAATTGAGTTATTATGTTGGTGACCGAAAGTTGTTCGGAGTCCCGGATAAGATCCCGGACATGACGAGGATCTCCGGAATAGTCCGGAGGTAAAGATTGATATATGTGATAATAGTGTTTTGATCTCTGGAAGGGTTCCGGAGTTCACCGGAAGGGGTTCCGGATGTTTACCGAAGTGTTCGGGTGCAGCAACACTTTATATGAGCCAAAGGGATAAAGCCCACAAGGTATTGGAAAGTGCAAAAGTAGTTTTGCTGCCGCGTAAGCGGTACTACCGCTTGGTGAAGCGGTACTACCGCCCGAGCGGTACTACCGCTTGTGTGAAGCGGTACTACCGCCCAAGCGGTACTACCGCTTGTGTGAAGCGGTACTACCGCTTGTGCGCGGCTGTGCACGGTTCGGCAGGGATCCGAGTTGGACTCTTTCCCTGCGGGCCAAACCGACCTTGTGCGGGCAAAACCGACCCGGAGGAGGCTTTTACTCCAAGTTTAGACCCCAAGGCTCAACATATAAATAAGTATAATTGATAAAACTTGTTGGAAGTTGACAAACATAGCATTGGTCATTGTAGCAATTCATGAAAAAGTAATAAAGGAAGAGAAGTCTCACATATAAATACACTATCTTGGACATCTTTTATGATTGTGAGCCCCCATCAAATATTCTATGTCAATTAGTTGATGTTGGATAAGGAAGACATCGTAATGGGTTATGTTTGCTTATATTCACATAGAAGTTATATTGTTTTGGATCCTCTAACATGTGGTGTTTGCCCCTATCCTTTGCTAGCCAAAATTCTTTACTAAGTAGAGATACTACTTGTGCATCCAAAAACCCTTGAACCCAGTTTCATGCCATGAGAGTCCACCATATCTACCTATGGATTGAATAAGATCCTTCAAGTAAGTTGTCATCGGTGCAAAAGCAATAAAAATTGCTCCTAAATATGTATTAACTTTTATTGTAAGGAAAAATAAGCTTTGTACGATCTTGTGATGGTGGAGCAATAAAAGCGACATACTGCATAATAAAGGTCGCTATCACAAGGGGCAATATAAAGTGACGTTCCTTTACATTAAGAGCTTGCACATCCAAAAGTAAAAAGTGCATGACAACCTCTGCTTCCCTCTGCGAAGGGCCTATCTTTTACTTTATGTATTTACTTTCATGCAAGAGTCAATAGTATTCACTTCTATTCCGTTTTTATTTTCTCTTTTGGCAAACATCATGTGGTGGGGATTGATCCATGCATATATATCCAGTTGAATGTAGGTGATCATGAGTTATTATCGTTGACATTACCTTCGAGGTAAATACGTTGGGAGGCGAAATTATAAGCCCCTATCTTTCAATGTGTTCGACTGAAACTTTTGCTCCATAAGTATGACGTGAGTGTCAGCAATCATAGAAGACTAAATGATAGTTGAGTATGTGAACTTGCTAAAATAAAGCTCTTACATAGACTCTTTCTGATAATATGATGAATTGCGATTGCTTCAATGATTGACATCATAGTTTGTTAGTTTTCAATATGGTTTAGGGTTTATACTTTAAAGACTTGTGAATGAATTGTCACTTATTTATGAGAAGTTATATGATGTTATATTGCTGTTATAATAATGATCATGATGCTTTCATGTTCGTATTTTATTTTATCGACACCCCTCTCTCTAAACATGTGGTCATGATTATCGATTTTGGTTTTTCGCTTGAGGACAAGCGAGGTCTAAGCTTGGGGGAGTCGATACGTCCAATTTGCATCATGATTTCCTACTGTTATTTATTATGTTTTTGATCATTATTAAACTTTATGATGCAATTCTCATGCCTTTTCTCTCTTAATTTGCAAGGTTTACATGAAGAGGGAGAATACCGGCAGTTGGAATTCTGGACCTGAAATAGCCATATCAGAGATACCTATTCTAAAGAGCTCCAATTGACCTGAAACTTCACGGAGATTTTTTATTGAATATATAAAAAATACTAGAGAAAAGAGATAATGGAGGGGACCCACCAGTTGGCCACAAGGCAACAGGGCGCGGCCCCCCTGGGCGCACCCTGATGCCTTGTGGGGCCCCTGGCTGGCCTCTGGCCCCCTCCTTCTGCTATATAAGGTCTTTTGCCCTAAAAAAATTAATGAGAAGACTTTCGGGACGAAGCGCCGCCGTCTCGAGGCGGAACCTGGGCAGGAGCACTTTTGCTCTCCGACGGAGCGATTCCGCCGGGGATACTTCCCTCCGGGAGGGGGAAATCGAAGCCATCGACATCACCAACGATCCTCTCATCGTGGGAGGACCAATGTTCATCAACATCTTCACCAGCACCATCTCATCTCAAACCCTAATTTATCTTTTGTATTCAATCTTTGTCTCAAAACCTCAGATTGGTACCTGTGGGTTGTTAGTAGTGTTGATTACATCTTGTAGTTGATGCTAGTTGGCTTATTTGGTGGAAGATTATATGTTCAGATGCTTAATGCTATTCAATTCCCCTCTAATCTTGAACATGAATATGATTTGTGAGTAGTTACTTTTGTTCTTGAGGACATGGGAGAAGTCTTGTCACAAGTAATCATGTGAATTTGGTATTCATTCTATATTTTGATGCGATGTATGTTGTGCTTCCTTTAGTGGTGTCGTGTGAATGTCGACTACATGACACTTCACCATCTTTGGGCCTAAGGGAAGGCATTGTGGAGTAGTAATTAGATGATGGGTTGCTAGAGTGACAGAAGTTTAAACCCTAGTTTATGCGCTATTCCGTAAGGGGCTGATTTGGATCCATATGTTTCATGCTATGGTTAGACTTATCTTAATTCTTTTTTCGTAGTTGCGGATGCTTGCGAGAGGGGGTAATCATAAGTGGGAGGCTTATTCAAGTAGGAACAGCACCCAAGCACCGGTCCACCCACATATCAAATTATCAAAGTAGCGAACGCGAATCAAACAAATGTGATGAAAGTGACTAGATGAAATTCTCATGTGTCCTCGAGAACTCTTTGCTTATTATACGAGTTCGTTCCGGCTTGTCCTTTGCTACAAAAAGGATTGGGCCACCTTGCTGCACTTTTGTTACCGTTACTACTTGTTACTGGTTACGAATTATCTTGCTATCAAAACTATCTGTTACCGCTACTTTCAGTACTTGCAGAGAATACCTTGCTGAAAACTGCTTGTCATTTCCTTCTGCTCCTCGTTGGGTTCGACACTCTTACTTATCGAAAGGACTACTATTGATCCCCTATACTTGTGGGTCATCAAGTACCTTCTTCAATTTCAATGTAGACACCATTATTTTGGATGTTTTATAAGCGGCCTTTCTAATTCTCTGGGTTTTTTCAAGTCACAATCTATTTATTTATTTAGCAATTTCAGTTTGAGAAAAAGTACCAAAATGGGTAACGAAATCAACTTACAGAGCACTTTCTACCTAGCTGAAGTTGCACTGTCTGAAAATTATTAAGACGTAAATACCCTCAACTGGAGTAAAGCATTTTAAGAAATCAGACGTGCCCCTCCTCTCCTAGGCCGCATAACGGTACGAGCCCAGGTACCAGCTAGCATGCAGCGGGAAAAACGCGCGGCGCAGTTGCATGTATACCATTGATCGCCCCCTTGTATGCCTCCAGTAAAACAAAGGTGAAGACGTGCTGCCTGAGGCATGAACACTTCCCAGGAAAAAGGCATTGTAGGACCGGACGGAGGAGGAGAAGAAGGAGAAATCAAGCAAAGGTACCCTCTTCATCCCCATGCCCACCAAATCTATCAACTTCCTTCCCACCCTGGGAGTGGGAGCTGTTGCATTCCAATTTAGGATGACCATCACTGTTGATACGATGCTTTGCCTTGTCATGTGCTAGTATGATGCTGAAATGAAGTTGCAATGAGATATCATACTTGCTGAGATTATTGAACTGTGTCCTCCCTGTAGAACAAAATGTTGCAGATTGTGTGGTGATGTTGTGCATTGTAGGATTTAGCATGCCAGCATTCAATCAAGTGCATGTTGCAAGTATAAGAGTAGAATGTTTCTGTGTAGCATGATTTTGTTGTGAAATAGTATGATGCCATGGGAGCAATTTGTGGTTTGGCATTTTGCCTGTGTGGTGGGCTACTAGAGAGAAATGAAGTCATCTCCATCAAGCATCCTACTGACTGACCTTGTACCCTGTCATGTTTCTTCTATCGCAGGAGGCAATGGAGGATCATGGTGTTTTTGCTGGTCCGCGCCAAGACGAAACCGCCATGGATTGGAGTTTACATTTTTTTACTTTATTTTTTCTGTAATCCTGTAGGCTGTAGCATTGGTTCTGGATGCTTGCTTGTACTTGGAGGGAGCGAATTTTGTTGTGGTGTGGAGCCCTTTGCTTTCATGATAAAGCAGGGGTCTCGCCCCCTGAAATTTACCTTTTAAAATCTTGTAGTTGCTATATGTTAGAAAGAAACAAGTTAGCTTTGAGAAAGAAATTCATTTTTGAGGATCTAAACTGACCGAATGTATCCTTTTGTAATTACTAAATAAGATGCAATCACATTCGTTTTCTGATGATCTAAATAAAAGCCTTGTCTTGTTGATGACACAATCCAATTGTTGTCACCTGCCTATGGCCCATTTACTTAAAAAGTCTATCTAGCTGGTATATGCTTCTTCCAATGGAGCCTTTTGACTAGGATTGAATGAATCAGTTTATGAGCGTGGTTCTGAATCAATCAATGTGATGTAATTTTCGAACATGTAGCTTATTGGACCATGTGCTTTTTGAATTCCCAAGAGAGGATTTTGTGTTGGGTGAAATGAAGTTGATCTTGCTTGCTTAGTGTTTGTTGCCCATATATATTCTAGGGGAGCATATAGTAAAGGAGAAGATGTATCCTTATGAGGATGATTCTGAGAAATTCCATGCCGCCAAACCAAGATGATTTTAATTTTGCTGAAGAGGAGAAAAGAGATTTGATTTGGTTTATTACTTGGGTGCCGCCGAACTGAAATGTAAATGTAGGGTGGCGGCACGAAGTGTGTGATGCCGGGGGCTTGGAGGCAAAGAAATTGACCGAATGCGGCATGGAGACGAGCAAGCAGTTTACTCTAATTACATCCACCTTGGTATGTACACACACTTTTAATGCCAGCAAGCCAGCCAGCCGTCCCATGCATGATTGGTTAGTGAAGGAGGAGCCAATCAGCATGCAAAATGGACGCTCGGTCTTCTGTGATTAATAGCAGCCGTTGCATGCGCCTAGGGATGATGTCCATCAGCCAGCCAGGGAGATGGAGGGTCTTGCTTGCGCCACCTCATCGATCCGCGGCAAGGCCTTCTTCCCTCATGCCATCTGCACCCATCCTCTAGAGCTTGTTCTCTCCACCATGCTGCCTGTCATCTTTCCATATGTACAAGAAGTAGTCACCCATCCGTGTGCGGGGTTCGCGTGTAACTCGGACTTATCGTCTAGTCACGTTCATCATGTTTAGTTGATTCGCGTTAGCTACTTTTATAATTTGATATGTGCGTGGACCGGTGCTAGGGTGCTGTTCTTACTTGAACAAGCAACCCTATTATGATTACCCCCTCTCGCAAGCATCCGCAACTACGAAAGAAGAATTAAGATAAATCTAACCATAGCATGAAACATATGGATCCAAATCAACCCCTTACGGAATAACACATATACTAGGGTTTAAGCTTCTGTCACTCTCGCAAGCCATCATCTACTTATTACTTCCCAATGCCTTCCCTTAGGCCCAAGTATGGTGAAGTGTCATGTACTCGACGTTCACATGACACCACTAAAGGAAGAACAACATACATATCATCAAAATATCGAACGAATAGCAACTTCACATGATTACTTATAACAAGACTTCTCCTATGTCCTCAAGAACGAAAGTAAGTACTCATAAATCATATTCATGTTCAAGATCAGAGGTGTATGGAATATGCTTAAGGATCTGAACATATAATCTTCCACCAAATAAACCAACTAGCATCAACTACGAGATGTAATCAACACTACTAGCAACCCACATGTACCAATCCGAGGCTTTGGGACAAAGATCGAATACAAGAGATAAATTAGGGTTTGAGAGGAGATGGTGCTGGTGAAGATGTTGATGAAGAATGATCCTCCCACGATGAGAGGATGGTTGGTGATGTCGATGGCTTCGATTTCCCCCTCCCGAAGGAAAGTTTCCCCGGTGGAATCGCTCCGCCGGAGAGCAAAAGTGCTCCTGCCCAGGTTCCGCCTCGAGACGGCAGTGTTTCGTCCCGAAAGTCTTTTTCTGATTTTTTTCTAGGGCAAATAGCATCAAATAGGAGAAGATGGGCACCAGAGGCCTGCTGGAGGCCCACAAGCTCATAGGGCGCGCCCCCTGAGCTTGTGGCACTCTGGTGGCCCCCCTCTTGGTATTTCTTCCACCAATATTTTTTATATATTTAAAAATAATTCTCCGTAAATTTTAAGGTCATTTGGAGTTGTGAAGAATATGTATCTCTGTTGTAGCCTTTTCAGGTCCAGAATTCCATCTGTCGGCAATCTCCCTTTTCAGGTGAAACTTGCAAAATAAGAGAGAAAAGACATTAGGATTGTATCATAAAGTGAAATAATGACCCAAAACATAATAAACAACAGTAGGAAAACATGATGCCAAATGGATGTATCAGGCCCCTCAGCCCTTGGTAACTTAATGAAGAAATATTTTATAAAGAATTTCAGATTGAGAAAAATAGAGCTTTTGCCCTCCTAGAAACTGTAGTTTCTCCCCCCCCCCCCCCCCCCCCCCCCTCCCAATCAACATTGTCTAGTTTCACAATTGATCACACCACATCTTTATGAGCACCTCTGACATATTGAGCCGACACAACATTTTAAGATTGACAAACTCCTCATAGGCGCCTTCGTAGTTAACGCGAACGTCTCCTTCCACTGAAAAAATAGCGCCAGAAAGTCTGAAATAAATCTAGAAAAATACGAGCATCACTGACAAGTCTAGAAATTAAACCTTCATGGTCTAGTTCTACCACGATGAAGCTAACCTCTAAGCTACACTCAGTTCGTTGCCCCCTTTCTCTCCGTGGAACCTGACAGAAGAGACCTGATCAAGTGACCGATTGCGACGCAAAACCATAGTAGTCTAACAGCAGCGAAAGGCATAATGGGTTGTGCACGCATGATTATCTTTATTAATAAATAAAGTAGACATTAGAGATGGAATTGTGGGTAGACACTTGACAAGACCAGCGAGGAAGAAAACACTATTTTTGTTCCTAGTTGCAAGCCCGGGGAAAAGGGTCCACCTGCACCCGCCGCAGGATAGGTCCAAGCCATTTTTGATTTCTTTTTCTTTTTTGAAGGGAAGCCAGTTGTCACTTTATTCAAATGATAGGCAGAGTTACATCCCTGAGTACATGATGGATATAATCGTTTCATTTCTTAATTGGGAGATAGATATCTCGCACCAAACATGAATGATTGCATTACTTTAGGCCACTGCGAAGGATGTACCCAAAACGAATTAACATTTCGGGCGCGCGTAATGGAAGCAAACTCCAACGGGACATTTGCATCTGTAACATGTTGCCAAGTAGCTAGCTGCACCCCGCATGCGGCATGCCCGATGAGGTGAGCGGCTAGTTTTTTTTTTAGAGAAAAGGCGCCGGCCGAGCTTGAGAAGAGCTCGAACCTAACCTGACTTTGAAGGGCAGCAACATACATTAAAAAAAACAGTGGAAAGAAGGGGTACAAGGTGCTAAGTAGAACAATTCCAAGGCAACTAGCACAGCGGGCAATAACAACACCACGCCGTTGCCAACGGCCGCCGCTACCACAGCGAGCAACCAGGTTTAATGTTTGTTTGAGCCAACCCGGGTTTAATTTATTGGAGTCTTGGCTAGATGCCGACCTACTATTTTCTTGGAGGGGAGTGAGTATACCGATGTTCACGTCAGTGATGTTTTCTTCTGGGTTGTCACGGTCAACTAGTGATGTACTATCAACCAATGCATTATGTTTAACACAGTACAGGCCAATGCATTTTTGACAGGTCAGAATATATTGGCCGTCTGAGGCAGTGTACCAATTCAAGTGTCCCTGCCGTGCGTTGGTGTAATCAGCGGACGACATTTGGATGCATGCATGGTGCCAAAACGTCCGTGTCGATCGCTGTTCCGCGTCATGGACGCAAACCCCAACCATACGTTTGTGCTTCAGTATGTACTACGTACGTGTTAGCCAAGTTGCTAGCTATCGCCCCGCGTTGCCGATGAGGTGAGCACCCAGATTTATTTAGTGGATGTTTAGGCTCGACGCCGGTTATAGTGTAATTTTATCTTGGAGCAGACCGTGTACTTGGGAGTTTTAATTTGTATCTAGTGCAATTTCAGAGTTTTGAATCTATGTTGTCACGATCAAAGTAGCGAGCCATCTCGACCGGTCAGGACTGGGGAGGGGGTGACAAGCATGTGCTAAGCGGCGCACAACACCCCGCCTGGCTAGAGCGGCTAGTTTTTAATTTGTGCGCCTAGCATTCTCTCGTTTGATATCTTCTTCAGTTTCATGTTGATACAGATATTCTAGATATTTTAAGATGTCTTTCCAATCATCTTAGGTTTTTCATGTCGCAATCAATTTATTCATTTTGCAGTTTTAGTTTGAAAAAAAGTATCAAAATGGGCAACAGAATCAAGCTACGGAGTAGCTTCTACTTAGCTGAAGTTGCACTTGCTGAAATTCATTGCGCGCTGTGTGCTTGGAATATGCCGGTTCACGACCAATGCGCTAAACGACGGACCGATCGAAGTCGGTCGTGTACTGCCTGCCTAGAGTTCCGAAAGACGTGCAAGAGCCGGGTTCCGACACCGCACAGTCTCTTCCAAATGGGCGTTCTACAGACGCGAATGCGGTCTGGTCAGTCAAGCACGTACGAAACCGGCGACGTCCATCGCGCGCGTTGTTCGTCGTGCTTCAGCCGTGTCCGCCTCCGGCCGTCGCATGCTGAACTGTCGATGATCGTGACCGTGACGACAAACACGCAGCCGCGCTTCAGCGCTGGCACGTAGAAGACCGTTCTACGGTGCGAGAATTCCAAAGCCAGTCCCGGCCGGCGGGCGGGCCGACCTGGCCGGATCCGGTGACCGAGATGGTCCATCGGAATTGTGTTCTCTTTTCTATATATATGGTCTCTCTCCGGCGTACGTAATCACCGTGACAGCTCCATTGTACATGCACGTATAGCAGGCGATGCAGCCCATACACACGCACGTGTACACCGTTTTGCTCACTTGCAAAAAAAAAATGCACGCTTCCATCACAGCGTTTCATTCGATTGTCCAAGGCTAACTCATCCACTACCCATGTCGAATTAATTCATCCCTGTCAAGCAAAACCGCCCGGATTAACGAGAAACTGTTGTCAAGCATTTAAAAATGCGGATTCACTAGAGAAAGCACTCATTCACGAGTATCCACAAACGTGAAATGCGTATCTTGGGTTTTCCCTTGCCTAGATTTAATTCATTCCCTAATAAATCCATGGAGGACCTCTTTGATTCAAATGATTTCACATGGTTTTTGGAGTACTGGAATCCTTAGGAATATTTTCTACGTTGGTTGTCTAATCCATAGGATTAAATCCAATAGAATGTTTTTTCATAAGTAACCATCCGTAGTACATTCCGACCCAGTTCTTTTGATCGATTCTTTTAGAATCTTGAGATTCTCATCCTAGGCTATTTAGGCTTGTTTCGCCCTTCCTTTTTTTTTTTGACAATCGTGGCTATTTAGGCTTGTTTCGCCCTTTTTTTCTTCTTTTTAGGGTTTGCTGAGCTGGTGCCATCAGCATAACCCTATTTGCCTCGTTGGACTTATGGTGCTCTCTTTCTGGAAATGGAGTATGTGAGCTCGAGCTCACAAGAGCTCGGTGAACAGTAAAATCTGAAAAAAAATAGTAATTTGTTTTTAAAAAGCTATTTTTTGCAAGAAACATTGATGTTTTTTTCTACGTGCGTGCAAATTTTCAGGAGGGAATCACATTTGTCATGGTGAAGTAAAAAAAAAAAAAATCGATGCTCCAAAAATAGTGTCTTGGAGGTATTTTGGAGCATCAATTATTTTTGTCCACACCTCCACAGATGTGATTCCATTGGGGAATTTGGCATGGGTGTAGAAAAACCATCAATGTTCGTTGCCAAATTATTATTTTTGAATTTTTTGCTTTTTTTTCAAAACTTATTGTTCATCCGAGCTCCTATGGGCTCGAGCTAACAATAGCACTTTTATCTCTTTCTTTATTTTCCCTCTTCTTCTCATTTTATCTCTCTTTGAACATGTTGCTTCTCCTGGATGATGTTGTTGGTGTGGTGCCTTATATATAAAGCGGGGTAAAAGCCTTTTTTTTCTTTAGAACCTAACTAGTTAGGTTTGTTAAAAAACTATGGGTTCAAAATTCTGAGGGAATCCGGGGAAGTTCGATTCTCAAGATTCTGAGAGAATCGGCAAAAAGAACCGAGCCCCAATAGGAAATCTAGTATCAACGCAAACATTTTGAAGAAAATCTTCTCTGTGTTTTCTGCGATGGAATAAAAAAAACTCAAATCCTAAGAGATTTGAATGGACTTAACATTCCAATCATGTGGTTTTTTTCCTTCTATTCCTGTGTTTTTAAAATCTTGTGAATCAAAGAGGCACTCTTGGGGTGTGTTTGGTTGGGGGACCAACTGTCATGGAATGGAATGGTTCCATTCCAGTGGAACGGGTCCGTTCCATTCCTGTGTTTGGTAGGAGCAAAAGAGTAGAACGGATCGGTTCCGTTTCAGTGTTTGGTTGGAAGCATGTAATAAAAATGGAACGACATAGAATTCAAAAAATTTACAACATTTCGTTTGTAATTTGAAGAAAGAAAACATAACAATATGTATTGACAACCTTATAACACATTATATTTGTCTGTTCATCATCACTAATTTCTAAGTTGCTTCACACCATTACAGATAAATGACATAGTAGTCTATATATACGCAATCATATATATTTACTGACAAAATGTAAAGGGCAAGAACAAGCATGTACAAATTGATTCAGGAGGAGACGAGGGAGAGGAGCCAGCCGCACACACCGCCACCCGCCAGCCGATTCAGGAGGAGACGAGGGAGAGGAGTGGCCTGCGCGGATCCAGGAGAGAAGCGTCCGGCGGCGTGGACAGCAGATGGAGGCAGGCAGCGCAGCAGAGCCGGTGGCCGGCGGCGCAGCTGATGGAGGGGGCGGCGGCGCGCCCGCGGGGCGGGGGGGGGGGGGGCGGCGGCGCAGCAGAGCCGGTGGCCGGCGGCGCCGCAGCGCGGGAGGGCGGGGGGGGGGGGGGGCGGCGGCGCCCGGAGCAGCGCGGGAGGGGGGGGGCGGAGCAGCGGCGGCGCGGGGGGGCGGGGCGTCCGGAGCAGCGGCGGGGGGAGGGGGGCGCCGGAGCAGCGGCGCCGCGGGCGGGCGGCCGGGGGGGGGGGGGGGGGCAGGAGGAGGGACGAGGTCGAGCGGGAGTGGGACTGCGCGACGAGCCGTTCCGCGTGGTTCCTCCAATTTGGAGGTACCAGCGCGTTCGGGATCTTCGGCGAATATGCCGTTCCCAGGAACGAGTTGGTTCCGGTTCCTCTATCCAACTAAACACGAGAATGACCCCTCAGAACGGAACCGACCCATCCCATTCCACTTGATGACAGAAACCAAACACACCCTTGGTTTAAGCTTGCAAATGGGGAAGTGTGTCTCGAGGACATTCCAAATGGTCATGATGAATTGCTAATCGGTGTATTTGTTGCTGCATTATCTTATCCTAAACCCATCTTTTTTTGCGGATAAACCCATCAACTATCAATTAATATCGGCCAAAACCAACTCATCCACTTCCCTTATGTAATTATTTCATCCATAACCTGCAAATGACAAATTGTGGTTTGGTTGGAGAGACCTTTCCTTTTAAAAAAAGGTTGATCGGTAGCATTTTGTATGTGCATTCTGATATAAAACATTTTAAAGGCCGACGGAATTATTGAAGAAGGCAATCATTCATTAATTCATCGCATGAAATACGTCCAATTGTAGAAAAACATGATGAAATGCGTATCTTTGTTTTCTGTCTGCTCAGATTTATCAATTTATTTCCTAGTTAATCCACGGATTAACTACAAACTAATAACGCCTTCCCCAAATTAGCAGCCGGATTTTTGTTACTCCAGGCAGGGGATTCCAGAGCCAACGGGCCCAGAAGCTACCAAAAGAGGCAGCGCCCAGAATATTCGCCTTCGCCTTTATAAAGCACCCTCGCCGTCCGGCAACAGCACAACGAAGCTCCAACAACAGAGGCCAGAGCAGACCATGGTTTACGGCGGAGAGGAGGCGCTGAGGCAGCAGTACACCATCGGCGAGGAGATCGGGCGCGGCCGCTTCGGCACGGTGCGCCGTTGCCACTCCAACGCCACGGGGGAGGCGCTGGCCGTGAAGACCACGCCCAAGGCGCCGCTGCGGGACCCGCTAGACCTCGCCCTCGCGGAGCAGGAGCCCAAGCTGCACCTCCTCGCCGCCTCCCCGCCCTGCAGCCCGCACGTGGTCGCGCTGCACGCCGCCTTCGACGACGCAGACGCAGTCCACCTCGTCGTCGACCTCTGCGCCGGCGGGGACCTCTTCACCCTCCTCTCCGCCCGCGGCGGCCGCCTCCCCGAGCGCGAGGCTGCGGGGCTGGCCGCGCAGCTGGCGTCCGCGCTCGCCGCGTGCCACCGCCGCGGGGTCGCGCACCGCGACGTCAAGCCCGACAACCTGCTCTTCGACGCCGCCACCGGCGCGCTCAAGCTCGCCGACTTCGGCTCCGCGGAGTGGTTCGGGGACGGGCGCCGCATGTCGGGCCTCGTCGGGACGCCGTACTACGTGGCGCCCGAGGTGGTGGCCGGCAGGGAGTACGGCGAGAAGGTGGACGTGTGGAGCGCCGGGGTGGTGCTCTACGTGATGCTCTCCGGCACCGTGCCCTTCTACGGCGCCACTGCCCCCGAGATCTTCGAGGCCGTGCTCCGCGGCAACCTGCGCTTCCCGCCGCGCGCGTTCGCCAACGTCTCGCCCGAGGCCAAGGACCTGATGCGCCGCATGCTCTGCAAGGACGTCTCCCGCAGGCTCTCCGCCGAACAAGTCCTCAGTAAGCAGCAACACCCGATCGACCGACCGATCCCCTGAATCGAAAACTGCTAGCCAATTCGTCGACTTCTTCGCTGACGTTTCTGCATCGGGTGGTGATTTCCGCAGGGCATCCGTGGATCGCGAGCTGCGGAGGGAATGCGGTGGCGGGCTGAAGAAATCGATGGACCAACATGCGGCAAGCGCTCCATCCTACAGTAGATAGATCCACACCCTCTCCAACGACGGCAACTCAATTTCGGCGGCCTCGTTGCTCTCCGGCGAATCGGCGATGGACAGAAGCAGCGGAGGTGCCGGAGTTCAGTTAGTCGGTAGAACTAGCGCTAGTTCCCTCGGTAATCCTTTAGGTGGAGAGGTCTCTGGTGAAGCTGGAATTGCAGAAGCTTTCGCCAGAGTGATCCTGAACCTGTTTGTTCATCGAGTTTGTTCTGAACCAACCTCTGTAGTAGTCGGGACCTTGTAGATACAGTCTTGTTCAGTTCTAGCTGAAGAAGAAGAGAGGGTTAGTGACTGGTAGTGCTTAGTAGGCAGAGTTTGTTCTGAAGAAAGAAAAGGAGCAAAATTATCTGCATGTCTGTACAAATTCAAAAAAAAACGAGACCAACCCGAGCTAGACTAGCCTGTTGGCATTTTTTATAGAAGAAAACTCCGTGAGCACCAAGCGCTTGAGCCGAGACTCGAACGAACTCCCGCGCCTTGCCAACTGAGCTACGCTCCGTTCTCAATGTCTGTACAAATTCACTGGGTGTTGCTTCAGTTTCACTCGCCATCGATCTTGGGTGCTTCCACAACACTCTTACTGGTTCTACACCAAATGAATACCAACTAAAAAATTCAGAGTTCTCTGCAAGTCTGCATGTTTGTGATGTCTCGTCTATTCACGGGGCTGAACATTTGGTGACTGCCCTGCTGATGATGTTGATGAGTTCCATGAGTATGATACAGATAGGTTCATGCTGCATGCAAGATTACCTTAGTTGAGCTTACCAGTATACTAATTGCATGCTAAAAGGGTCTCTGTCCAGCCTCGCGGTTGCACTGGTCGGAGCCATCTTAACTTGACGAAGCCAGAGTTGTTCTAAATCTGCGTAATTAATTTGGATGAGAGGGAGTAACTTTTTTATCTGCTGGATAATACCGTCTTTCTGGGTGATGGCCACCTTACACCGAGCATGATTTGATGCATTTTTAGTTGCGGAGGGAGATCCAATGGCATGGCGGTTAACAAATCTAGGTGCCGATAATTTGTGGAAACAATTAAAAGTTGTTGGCGTCGCTGTCGTGCATGCATGATAGTAGAAACAAACTCACACCAAACGTTCCCTTCTGTACGTGATGCCAAGTTAGCGTAGCTACTGCCCGCATGCCCGATGAGGTCATCAGCAGACCGGTCAGATTTAACCATTGGATGTACGTCTAGCATTCTTTTTTTTTGAACACAGTACAGACGCAAGCGCTCATATATACGCGCATACACTCACCTCTATGAACGCACACACGCACACCCTACCCCTATGAGCACCTTCGAGAGACTGAGCCGGCATATCATCTTGAAATTTACGAAGTCACCGTAGGCACCTCGTCGTCGACGGGAACGTCTCCTCCCACTGAATGCGCATCGCCGGAAATCTTGAAATAATTTCAGGAATAAATGCGAGCACCAGGATTTGAACCCTGGTGGGCTGGGGATACCACGGTCCCTCTAACCATCCAACCACAGGTTGGTTCGCATGTACGTCTAGCATTCTAGGCTCGACGCCGGCCGGCTAAGGCCATCTCCAACGGCAACCCGCAAAAATCCTCCCACATCCGTTCGTGGACAGGAGGACCAGTCCACGGACACGGGTGCAGGAGGACACCTTCTAACGCTAGCCGCATACATTTCAAACTCTTTTTCAACAAACCGGATGAAATTCGTGCAAACAAAACCGGATTTCATACAAACATGACGGATTTCATATAAACACGTCTGGATTTCATACAAACATGACGGATTTCATTACATTTACATCAACTAAGCGGTTCTAGTCCGGCTCTGGAGGTATAATTTAATACCTAATCTAAATGGCCGCCCGCGGATCCCTATGTCTTCCTCATGTCCGGTAGCCCGATCACCGGACTGCCGGGAGCCCCGGAGGAATATGCTTCAGCGCAAATGACGGCTCACTTCCCCACCGCTCATCGGAGCGGAACCCCCGGCTGATGCTTCAGCGGGAAGGGAAGGGGGCGCCTCCGCTTCCCCGAAGCCCATGCGGGAGCGACAAAGGTCCTCGAAAGAGAAGAACCGGGCAAGACACCTGCTGTGTACGCCGGCGTCGCCTCGGCGGTGGCCTTCATGGGACCCAAGCGGCGGCGGCCTCCCATGTTCTACTTCTCCTGACGATGGTGGCGGGCGCGGAGGCGCTGGCCACCGACTCGTCGCTCTCCGTGCACCCGGCTTCTGTCTCTGCTTGCATGATGCGGTCACAGGCAAGGGAGGCGCGGTACGACGCGGCGTCGTCGATGGCCGTGCCGCCGTGCTCCCCGCCGTGCCGTTCGTGCCGCCGTGCTGGCGTCGAGCTGGCCTGGAGCGGCCATTTGTTGAACCATGCGCCGACAACTGCCTCCGTCGGGCTACGCGAGGGAGGTGGAGCCGCGAGCTGCCTCGCTCGTATCCGGCCGGCTCGGCGGGCCACCCAACCGGCTTGTATGCCGGAGAACTGCTCTTTGGAAGCCATCGGAAGAGTGGAGAAAATAGTGGAGGAGGAGATGTGGGAGGGGGGGAAGGGTGCTATTCTTGCCCGACGCCTGGCCTCGTTTAAATAGAGGGCGGAGGGGAGGAGCTCGGCCGGCGTTGCGTTTAATGCCGGCCCACTGATGAACGGACGTGTGGCCGGAGTAGGTTTCTCGGCTTCCACGCGGGTTTAACGGAGTCGTTTGAATGGGGCGAGGAGGCGTGTTCAGCCGGGCGTGCAGCGGGCGGCCCCCTTGGCCGGCGCGCCGCTTCAATGGTGGAGGCGGTGAGAGGTCGCGTCCGCCCTGAGCCGCCTTCAATGCGGAGCGGCGCACTCTACAGTGGCATGAATGCGGGCAGATGGCGCCGGGCGGGAACGCCCGCGGGCGAGGAAGGAGGGGTTTTGGTGGGGCCAGGGCGGTCAGAAGCGGGCTTGGAATCGGTCCGGACTCCTGCAAACCTCCCGCACTTTTGTCTCCGGTTTGAGAGAGAAATCGCGTCCGGACCGCTGCGCGGACCGATACAGGTCGGCGTTGGATGACTCACGCGGTCCGGACAGCGCGATCAGGATGCGGGCTGTTTGCGAGTCAGCCTTACAGATGCTCTAATCAATATCACAGGGCAAAATTTTGCGTTGATATTTTAAGCCGGTAGTCGTGGCCCTGTTCTTCCTCGGTTCCCTTGTCCATCGGTCGTCCGAACCCAAGGAATGACCCAATGGCCATGCATGACCATGACTCGCTCTGTTCCAGTCTTGCGACCTGGAAGCCGCAACTTGATTGGACTGGACCTGTAGTTTCTTCGTTCCAACAGAGAACAGAAACGATCACGCACAGTGGACCTGCGAACAATGACCCAAGGAAAAGAAATGAAATTAACCACGGCGGACGTACGGCACGGGATTAGTCGATCGATCGGTCAATACCGGCAAGCAGCCGAGGCAAAACACAGAAACAATCAATCCTTTGAATGAAAAAAATTGTAAGCAGCAGAAGACACGGGCTCGGCGATCGGCATGTAGCCGTGGATAGTTTTTTTATTTTTTTGGCAAGGGAGTAGTAGTTAGTTGTTACCTAGGTGGACGAAACTCTATCAGAAGACACATGTGGTAAGTAATCCAAACAATTTCAAAAAAAAAAAAAAAGACGGTACGAGAACCTTCTCTTCTTCAGCTAGAACCAAACAAGACTGCACGAGAACACTACAGAGGTTCAGAATGAACACGATGAACAGGCTTCAGCCGAAAGCTCCTGCATTTTCAGCTTCACGAGAGACCTCTCGACCTAGCACTAGTTCTACTTACTCAACTCCTGCACAAGCACCGCCTCTGTCCATCGCCAGTTTGCCGAAAATTAACAAGGCAAAAATTGGGCCCTCATGTGTGGTGAAGATCTATCTGCAGTAGGATGGACGGAGCGTGTCCCGTATGCATGTTGGTCGATCACTTTGAGCCAGCCACTGTACCATCACCTGCGGAAAAGCGCCACCCGGTTCACAAACGTTAGCGAACAACTCGGGCGAGCATTTTTGTTGCAGTGTATCAAATCGGTCGGTCCGTCAGGGTGGGCGGTTGAGGGGGGAATCAAACCAATCTCTTCAGCAATACCCAACTTCTTTTTCGCGTAATCATAATATGTCTTGGGTTTCGTAACCTGAAAGTATATAGTAAATTTAGCTTCCACATCAGCAAAATAAAGCGAATTTCCACAGACGTGTGCATTAAAAGCCAGAAAGAATCGAGGCACATCTAACATCTTGGCAAGAAAAAGAAGCCACTCACAATCTTTTTAACGGTGTCCTTGATCAACTCATTAACATCATGGCCTTCCTGAGCCTACAAGCAAACGCAAATTGCTTTAGTGCGAAGAAACATCCCAGTTAGGCTTTGATCTCAGAAAAATGAAGGTTACCTTCTCAACAATGCGATCCAAGTGGGGCTTATACTGGACAACCAACATACAAAAGAATTAGCCACACATTAGAATTTTTTTGGGGCGGAGAGCAGAACCAAAAAGCTGGCTAGCTAGCTAGCTAGAGATATGAAGTAACAAAATGTGCGAAGAAATGCAACCTACACGCTCTTCGATCGGAGGTAGATTTGGTTCAAACTCAGCTCTGTTGGGAAAAATGAACAAGGTATTGCCTTTCCTGTGGACCTGCCTCAAGGCATCCTCGAAATTCATCTAAGCGGTACTCAGAAAAACCAATGTCTTTGTCATTAGCATGTAAAGCTGGAACAGACAGAGGAGAGGAAACACAAACCCCCTCCTCCCTAGTTTAGCGTATTCAGGCAAGAATCAAACCTTTTGCTCAGTAACCAACTGCCACATGTCAAAAAGGAAACCAATATAGTATTTATCCCTAGCATAACCAAGCCACACGCTATGCGCGAATTCCTGAATGAAAAATATAAGACTATCAAACACCGTCGTAATTTGCAGTGCCAACTAAATTGACAAGTGACGGAAGGGCATTACAGTTAAGCTAGAGCGAATTAGATACTTATAAACATGGGGATAGCCTTCTGCGATTTTCAGTCCATGATAAGACAACAGCTTCCAATGGCCTTGCTCCTAAACATTAAAACATGCTTTAGGATGTGGTGCGCGAGACTACAACATCAAATACATACAGTGAACCTATTAACCACAAAGAGACTTTTGGGAATGTTTACCTTGCGGGATCTGCGTGTCAGGTACAATTCAATCAACTACACGAGACAAAAAGGCAAATCAGAACATGATGAGATATAATGAGCAGAAGTTTACAACCGAACACATTGCGCACACCTCGGTTTTACTCGACATCTCTTCCCAGAACTGGACAAATTCTTGGTCGCCCTCGAGGGTACTACATGTTTTGTGGTAGTATTCCCAGTCTTCATACTCACCCTGCACAATGAATTTTTTTTATCAGTAGCACATTCATTGCTAGCTCAGGCGTCTACTACAAGTCTTACATAGCTCACCTTTAGCAACAATTAAATCCATTTCTAAACCACGCGAAGGTTTATGGTTTTAGAACGATGTTTTATGTGCTACTCTCAAGGACACAGCAGGGGCAATGGAGCAAAAGGAAAAAAGAGGACAACCTCATGGTGAGGCGTGAGAGAGGGCAACTGCGCTCAATAGAATTCTGCCTTTCTTGTATAACAAGAGATCCACTGCAATATACAATAATGCTGCATGCACTACAATTTGGAGCATAAGCTGTTTTAGGTTTGTGCGCAAGGATTGAGAAAGGATCCAGCACCACACTCTTTTAACCAGTTTAGAGGTGCACAAGGATAAACAGTCCTCAGTTTCATGAGCTCAAGGCGCACAGGATCGAAGCCCCATTCAAAACTGCCCCGGTAATAGTACTTGTAGTAGCCATTATCTTCGAGATTGGAGGGCGGGAACACCGCTAACAGGCTCGCATCGTCCATTCCCCGGTATTTCTCCTGCATCAAATCAAACATCCCAAAAGCAGAGTAAATACAAAACAGAGAAAGTTTTTAAATTTGTATTATGATCTTGCCACACGTATGCATGATTTTGTAATGACAAGAGGCACCTCGTTAGCTCTGATGCGGTACAGCGCGAGGCGTTGGTTCAGCGCCTTGAGCTGCTGCTCGTCGCACCAGGCCAGAGACTCGTCGTCGTTGTCTTCAGGTTCAGGGGGGCCGTCGTTCAACCGCTCGAAAAGAGAAATGAAGTCCCTTTGGAGCCTGTCGTTGTCCCAGTCAAGGCCTTCGATTTGCTCTTGTCCGCCGGAAGAATGCAAGCGTGCGGTGTCGCCGAGATCAACGGTAGTGCTAGGTGTGCTTTGGATCTTGGTCCTCTTTTCGCCGGTCCATTCAGAGGCTTCGCCGGATCCCCGCGAGCTGCTGGCGGCGCGCGCGACGCCGGAGCGGCCATTCTCCATGTGCGATCCCTCTCGATCTCCAATCCAAACCCTAGCCTGTCCCGCGGCTACGATTCGATCCGAAATCTGGAGGATAATCGGGAATGGTTTGGCGAAGAAGGCGAGGATCGATTTGGCGGAGATCCACGCAGAAGCCGAACCCAAGCAGAAAAGATGCAAGTACCTCTCTTGCTGGGCCGTATTCTCGTCAAGGCCGCGGGGAAGGGAACGCTCGGCCTTCTTTTGCTCTGCCAGAGAAGCCTGCTGCCAGGCAACGGACCGGGAGGCCCGCTGTCAGTCAGTCACACCGCCCCCTCTTCCTCCTCTTCTCCGGCGGTTCTCCCAAACGCCGCTGTCCCGTCTCGCGCCCGGCGGATCGTCCGAGGGTTCGACGCTTAGAGGCGGTCATGCAGGCCCCGCGCCCCTTCCTCGCGCTGCGGCGCTACGAGTGCCAGGCCCAGCACCGCCGCCGTCTCTAAAACCCGCGGCGGGAGCTCCAGAAGTCCCTTCAGGTGAGTGCCCGCGAGCTCCTCTCCTCTCTGTTCCGGTTCTTGGGGCCAATTGATTTTCTGAATCTGTCTTATGCCGGGTTTGGGGGATTCCAGGCTCGACGTCGAAGCAAACATCGACCTGAATTTCGTGTGGCTGCTATTTCAGGGGACAGACTTGGCTGATGAGCAACACAAGGGTGGTATTTGGAAGCTCTTCGGCGAGGTTTAGCGGAGTAACTAACTGACCCTCCTCGTTTTACTCAAATTTAGTGTTATTTGTATCCATGCCATTACCTCGGTTAATGATTGAATGTGTGCTAAGTTTGTGCTATAACATGCCAACAATTCTCAGTTACAATAACGCATTCACATCGATTTGACATTTTGTAATGACGAGCGGTATCTGTTTTGGTGTATCGTATCTTGCAGATATACTGTACCTTCACAAACAGCGGCTTGTGGCCATGGAGGAGCCGAAGAAATTGCAGATGAAAATAGATCGCTTCTTCAGGAAATGGAGGTACTTCTGGAGATGGAAAAGCAAGGTGCGGTGAAAAACTTTCCTGTTAGCAGAAAATAAGTACTAGTAGGAACAAGAGTGTATATCCTAAAAGGGGAACCAGAATGTGAAATTACAAACCAAAAGGACAACAAACAACAAAAGCTAAAAGACTGTACAGAAGAACTAGGCTACGACAGAAGCTCGTACTGTGGATCAACATATGCTTTCACATCAGTTGATTGACAATTACTATGTTGTAACTTATGGATTAGAGCTTTAACTTACTTTTAACCAGACAATCTGTCCGTCATGACTACCACAATACGGCTATGTCCAAGTACATCATCTCTACATCTGGAGACATGTCTCTTTCTCAAGCTCTCAGCGACATTGTAAGTTCACAATCTCCAGGGGACTAGCTACTATTTTTACATAACAAGGTACTAGCTCTCATGTCATGGTGCTGTATGTTGCTGATTATGTGCGACTAATCATCTCTGCATGAATCAATTAAGTGAAGTTTTGAACCATCAGCATAAACCAAGTTTGCAATTACTCAACTGGGAAGCAAAATCTCTCTCTCTCTCTCTCTCTCTCTCTGAATAAGCTATATTCTGAACTTCTTTGCTCTGAACATAGCCAACATAGGCCAGGCTAGGGCATATCTAACACAATTTGCTCTCCATTGTGCAGAAGAATGACCGTTCAGGTGGGATTTGTGGATTAAGGATGCAATGACAAACGGTTTATCATGGGACACTAAGTGCTATGACATACATTGGAAAGCTTATTCCTTTATAAGGAAGCTCTGACATCAGGGAAGTTAATCAGACACCCTCCCTCCAAATGAGAAGGTACAACTTTAAAAAAATAGAACGTGGCAGTTTTTGCACATAAACCATCTTGTAGGTTTAGTTTGTATGTTGCCTGCAAATCAAGTTGCCTTGTCAATAAATGGATAAAAGATGAGTTGCAAATTCCTTGTACTCCCTCCGTCCGGAATTACTTGTCCTAGAAATGGATAAAATGGATGTATCTATAACTAAAATAAGTCTAGATACATCCATTTCTATGACAAGTACATCCATTTTATCCATTTCTAGGACAAGTATTTCCGGACGGAGGGAGTATAAGTTTTGTAATTTTTCCATCCTAATAAATTGCGAGTTCTCTTTACAACCCATGTGAGGTTTAGATCACCTTTTAATAAATATTGAAAAGCATTAACCAACTGATGGGCATATTTGCATATTACTGGTTTAGATCAGTTCTACAATTTCACTGAATTGTACTCCCTCCGTTCCTAAATATAGGTCTTTTTAGAGATTCCACTATAGACTACATACGGAGCAAAATGAGTGAATCTACACTCTAAAATATGTCTATATACATCTGTATGTAGTCCATAATGGAATCTCTAAAAAGACTTACATTTAGGAACGGAGGGAGTACAACCCATGTGAGGTTTAGATCACCTTTCTGCAACCATCATAAGTGCATATGTTTCTTACATAAAAAAAAACTCATTCTGAAAGGATATGCAGAAAAGATGGAACAAAATATTTGGATCTACAAGCTATAGTTGTATGTACTGCTTGCTTCAAAATCAAGGACACAATCCCGTGTGAACTTGTAATTCACATTCTGTGGTTCCATAGCAAGCAAACTCTGTTCCTCCTCTGGATCGGCATCTGCTTGAGCCCACGGGTGGTTGTGGTATCTCCTCAGCATCTCCAACCTCTCTGCAACCTCCTTCATCGTCGGCCTCTCCTCCCCACTCATGTTCAAGCATCTCATAACAAGGTGTGTGATCTCTTCGAGCTCTTCGATTCTCATCTCATCCCTCACTCGGCTGTCCAGAAGGTCTTGGTGCTGGCCTACCTTCACTGCCATCATGAAGCACAAAACAAGGCTTCTATCTTCCTCTGGCCCGTCGAAGTACAGTGCCTTCTTCCTTGTCAGAAGCTCCAATAAGACGACACCGAAGCTGTACACATCACTCTTATCAGTCAGCCGGCATGTCATTAGGTATTCTGGGTCAAGGTAACCGCAAGTTCCCTGCACCAACGTTGCCATCTTGGCCTCATCAGTTGGTGCCAGTTTTGATGCTCCAAAATCTGAAACTTTTGCTGTGAGCTTGTCATCCAACAGAATGTTTGCCGTCTTGACGTCTCCATGGAGAATCGGCGGTGAGGCTGAAGAATGCATATATGCCAGTGCCTCGGCTGACTCTACTGCTATTCGAAGGCAGGTGTCGAAGCCTGTATCGGCGTCAAGGCCCCTCCGACCATGGATGTAGTGGTAGAGTGTACCGTTTGAGACAAACTCGTAGACCAACATGGGCACTTCTACTTCGAGGCAGCATCCGAGCAGCTTGACAACATTCCTGTGGTTGATCTGGGAGAGGATGAACATCTCCCTCGCGAATTCCTTGGTCGGGACCTCTTCCGTCATCTTTGACTTCTTGATCGCCACCACTGTCTTGTCCTCAAGGTCACCCTTGTAAACGATGCCGTGCCCACCGCGGCCGAGAATACGGTCGGCCATGAAGTTGTTGGTCGCTTTCTCTAGCTCTTCCTTGGAGAAGATCTTGAACCCACCAGTGCCTGTTTTGGTGCCATTGTAGTTACTTATCTGCTGCTGCAGGAAGAGGCCTCCATTTAGCTCGAAGAACATTTGCTTTGTTCTGATAAGCTTCCTCTTCTGGAGCCCCAAGTAGAGCCAGAAGCACATGAACACTGGCAAGAACACTCCAACGCTGACTCCTGAATACGACATAGCATTATCATTAGCTTTCCGAAACATAATTGCAGGAGCAACAGTGAAATTGCAAGAGCAATCCATTTGCTGGATTATCTGTTTACCTGTAACTACTTTCAGGGCTAACGTGAAATTGTCCTTTGGCCGGCAACCGTTCTCTGTTGTGGCATCTCCACTAGTCCCTGGCGGGCATTGGCAAGTGTGGCTTCCCACAGTATTTCTGCAGACGCCGTAGCATGGTTGCTCTTCTTTGCGTTCACACTCGTTGATGTCTTCCATTTGGCAAAACAATTCATCAGATGAAGTGGCAGAAGGAGCAGGAAACGAAACAGTAAAACAGGACAGCAGTGTATACCTCTGCATCCGTCTTGTAGATAGGGGTTGCCCTCATACCCCTTGGAGCAGTTGCAGCGGTACCCAATGCCATTCTTGGAGTCGACACAATCACTGAGTGTGCTCTGGCACGCGTAGTCAGTCGTGTTGCGCCTGGCAGCGCTGCAGTTGCCGACGTTTCGGACCGCCCAGTCGAGGATGACAGGCACAGCGAAGTCGCCGGTCCGGTTGAGGTACTCGCTGTCACCAGCCAATGTTGTACTTAACCACTTGGTCTCCACCAGGAACACATACCGGCAGGTCGTGTTGTTGCTATAGAAGGCTATGCCTCTGTCTCTCTGCTCCTTCGTGAAGTCAAGCACGTACGGCTCGTAGTAGTCAATAGCGGGGGGTATCGTGCTCTGGCAGCAGGCCACACCTGTGCAGGATCCTGACGCAGTGAACTGTTGTGGCCCGCACACGGCCATGCACCCACTGACGTAGTAGCCGGCGGCGTCGACAAAGTAGCCGAGGTTGGAGCAGCCAAGCGCGACAAGGCGGTTCCTGGCCTGGGAGAAGAGGTAGTGGCTGCCAATGAGTGGTACGAACGTGGCGCCGCTCCTGCCGACGATGCGCCCCTTGCTGTCATAGCATCGGCGTGTTGCTCTGAGGCGGGCCTTGGCCTCGCTGGCGACGATGGACAGGCTGGTGATCCGGATCCCGTAGCCAGCCACAGTGAGCCGTGGTGTCGAGCGGGAGTCATTGCACTCGAGCTGGAAGCCACCTCGGCCGTCGTTGCGGAAGCAACCGGCGCCGATGCCAAAGGGGTAGGGTATGGTGATGTTGCCGCACTTGTCACGGCAGCCCGGCCGCACAACCTGCCGTTGCTGCTGCTCCTCCTGAGCTGACACTCTAGTCACTGGCAGTAGTAACAGCAGCATGAGCTGCACAACCATTGTGGTTGCCATTCTTGCTCCTCTGGTCTGCTCAGAGGCTGATGAGGAAGTGGAAAGTGTCAGTTGCTGAAGAATCATGGAAGTCCATATATTCGCATGGATGCTGAAGAATCTGTTCACTAGCTAGGACTGGGTCAATTACCCAGCACTAGTTAATGATGTTCTGTTATGCTTTATCTAGAGTGCTGACGATGACGACAGCGACTGGAGCTTCGCCATTTAGCCAATGGCAGAACTTGTTTAAGCAGGCAGCTCTTGGCAAAGCCATACATGTCGCCACATGTCAGTACAAAGAGTTTTTGATGGTTATTCAGAATTTTTGGCATGTATGCCTACCTGAAAAAAGAACTTTAGGCCTGTTAATGCTAGTGGAGACTAAAGTGGTTAATTGCACTGCCGGCAATCATTGGCTCTTTCATTGTCCATGTAATTTTGTTGACCAAGCTTACTACGGCCACCTGATCCAATCCAGCACGTGAGACATAACTGGAGACAAAAACTAGCATCGCCGTTTAGTTTGTTGTGAGAATATTTTCTGTTGGAACTTCTTCTTTTGAGAATCTTCCTTGTTCAGTATCTTCGTTGTACAGAATATTTTTCGGTACGCTGCCTGTAAAGAGAACCACAAGTGTAAATAATGCCATACAATCACTTGACCTTTTTTTTAACTGCAATCACTTAACGTTTTGGTAAGAAGAATATTTGTTCCATAAACCTCATGTTTCTTTTTACTGATAGGACAGGAATAATGAACACGGACCCCTACCTGTCAGCAAGCAGAACTATTCTGCCTCTAGTCTGATCCCGTAGAGGAGCTACTCTTCTTTACACTCACCACCTCTATTCACGGCAGTGGCGAACCTTTCTGCCTGCCAACCGGAGGCGAAGCAGTCTAGCCTTTAACGAAGCGTTGGTGGCCAAGCTCCCTGTCTCTGGTAGATCAAAGCTGCACGGATCAGCTGGCGGAGGCTATCTTAATCTATAGGCATTCTCTGGTGGCTATTTGAGCAAATCATGCATCGTGCACACAGGCTCGACAATGGTTGCAGATTCGCAGGTATGCTATAGGCTTGAAACCAATGGTGCTGGATTTCCTTGTTCTGTTTGTTGTGTGTATCTTGCAGTGTATTATTATTCTATTATGAATAATTAGGACGGAATTTAACAAATGCAAAATTGCTGTTATTTTATTGTTTAAAATGTCTTTTAATGAAGATTAAAAAAATTAGCCAATTAATGAGCATAGTTTTTTTAATTTAATTAATGGGCATAGTTACATACTTGGAGTATTGATTTGGAACATTTCTAGAATTTCACTGAATTGTGAAACCTGTGAGGTTAGATCTTGGCAGTGTTCAGTTTTCTGCCACCATCATATGTGTGTTTGTTTTCTTACATCCAAAAGAATTCATATATAAGGGAATGTGAAAAAATAATGATACAAAATATTTTGATTTACGAGCTAAAGATGAATGTACTGCTTCCTTCAAAAATCAAGGATGTAATCCTGCGTGAACTTGTAATTCACATTCTGTTAGTTCATAACAAGCAAGCTCTGCTCCTCCTCCGGATTTTCTGCTTCAGCCCACGGATGGTGCTGGTATCTCCTCAGCATCTCCAGCCTCTCTGCAACCTCCTTCATTGTCGGCCGTTCCTCCCCACTCATGTTTAAGCATCTTATCACGAGGTGCGTGATCTCTTCAAGCACTTCGATTCTCATCTCATCCCTCACTTGTCTGTCCAGAAGCTCTTGGTGCTGCCCTACCTTCACTGCCGTCATGAAGCATAAAACGAGGCTTCTATCTTCTCCCGGCCCTTCCAAGTACAATGCCTTCTTCCTTGTCAGAAGCTCCAAAAGCACGACACCAAAGCTGTACACATCACTCTTGTCAGTCAGCAGGCATGTCATTAGGTATTCTGGATCAAGGTAACCGCAAGTTCCTTGCACCAATGTTGCCATTTTGGCCTCATCAGTTGGCGCCAGTTTTGATGCTCCGAAATCTGAAACTTTTGCCGTGAGATTGTGATCCAACAGAATGTTTGCTGTCTTGATGTCTCCATGGAGGATTGGCGGCGAGGCCGAAGAGTGCATGTATGCCAGTGCCTCGGCTGACTCTACCGCTACCCGAAGACAGGTGCCAAAGGCTATGTCAGAGTTGATGCCCTTGCCACCATGTATGTAGTGGTACAGTGTACCGTTTGAGACGAACTCGTAGACCAACATGGGCACTTCGGCTTCAAGGCAGCATCCAAGCAGCTTGACGACATTCCTGTGGTTTATCTGCGAGAGGATGAACATCTCCCTTGCGAATTCCTTGGTCGGGGCCTCTTCCATCTTTGACTTTTTGATCGCCACCACTGTCTTGTCCTCAAGGACACCCTTGTAGACAATGCTGTGTCCTCCATGGCCGAGAACACGGCCGGCTGCGAAGTTTTTGGTCGCTTTCTCCAGCTCTTCCTTGGAAAAGATCTTGAAGCCACCAGTTCCTCTTCTGGTGCCATTGTAGTTACTTATCTGCTGCTGCAGGAAGAGGCCTCCATTTAGCTCGAAGAACTTCTGCTTTGTTCTGATAAGCTTCCTCTTCTGGAGCCCCAAGTAGAGCCAGAAGGACATGAAAAATGGCAAGAACACTCCAAGGCTGACACCTGTGTACGACATATTGCATAGCCCTTAGTTTTGCAGCAGCAAAATAGCATGAAAAACCAAAGGGGCAAAAATTGAAGGGCTGTCTGTTTACCTGTAACTACTTTCAGTACTAAAGTGAAACTGTCCTTTGGCCGGCAGCCATTCTTCGCTGTGGCATCTCCACTAGTCCCAGGAGGGCACTCGCAAGTGTAGCTTCCCGGCGTATTTATGCAGACTCCGTAGCATGCGTCTTTTTCTTCGTGTTCACACTCATTGATGTCTTCAGTTTGGCAAAACTTGTTGTCAGAGCATGAGGCAAAAATGGTAGAAGGACAGTAGACATTTAACTAAATGGGACAACAGTTGAGTAATGTTCCAGTTGCAGCAAGATCTATATGTGTGAATACCTTTGCATCCATCGTCTAGATAGGGATTGCCCTCATACCCCTTGGAGCAGTCGCACCGGTACCCAGCGCCGTTTCTGGAATTGACGCACTGGCTGACCGTGCTCCGGCACGCATACTCGGTTGCGTTGCGCTTAGCAGCTCTGCAGTTCCCGACGTCCCGTGCTGCCCAGTCGAGAACGACGGGCACGGCGAAGTCGTCTGTCCGGTTGAAGTTCTCGCCGGTGTAGCCGGTACTTAACCACTTCGTCTCCACCAAGAACACATACCGGCAGGTCGTGCTGTTTCCATAGAAGATCGGGTCTCCCTTGTTCTTCGGCATGTCGAGCAGGTTCGGCTGGTAGTAATCGACGCCGGAGGGTATCGTGCTCTGGCAGCAGGCGACACCTGTGCAGGACCCTGACGCGTTGAATTTCTGTGGCTGGCACATGGCCATGCAGCCACTGACGTAGTAGCCGGCAACATCGTTGAGGTAGCCGAGGTTGGGGCAGCCGAGCACGACGAGGCGGTTCTTGGTGGCCGAGAAGAGGAGGTTGGTCTTGACAAGTGGTACAGCTACTGGGCCGCCTTGGCTGATGATGCCCCCCTTGCTGTTGTAGCAGTGGCGTCTCACGTTGAGGGAGGCCTGGGCCTCGCCGGTGCTAATGGATAAGCTGGTGATCTCGATGCCATAGTCAGCTACGGTGAGCTGTGGGACTGGTAGGGTGTCGTCACACAAAAGCTGGAAGCCACCTCGGACATCGTCGCGGAAGCAACCCGCGCCGATGCCAAAGGGGTACGGGATGGTGATGTTGCCGCACTTGTCGCGGCAGCCTGGCTGCACAATCTGCCGTGGCGGCTGCTGCTCCTGAGCTGAGACTCGAGTCACTGGCTGTAGCAACAGCAGCACGAGGAGCATGACCAGTGCGATCACCATTCTTGCTCTGCTGGTCTGTCCAGAGACTGTTGAGGAAGTGGGAAGTTTTAGCTGCTGAAGAATCATGCTAGTCCATATATGCACGCCGATGCTGAAGATTCAGTCTCCAGCTGGGACCGGATCAACTATACCCAACAATAGTGAATGTTCTCGTCAGGTGTTATCCAGAGTGCACACGGATGCTGAAGGCCTGAAGATTCTGTCACTAGCTTGGACCGGGTCCGGTCAATTATACACAGCATTAGTAAATGATGTTCTCGTTATGTGTTATCCAGGGTGTTGACGGTGACGACAGCTTTGCCATTTAGCCAATGTCAGAACTTGTTTAACTAGGCCACTCTTGGCAGAGCCATGCATGTCGCCACATGTCAGTACAAATAGTTTCTGATGGTTATTCTGAAATTTTGGCATCTGTACCCACCTGAAAAGAGAAGTTTTGTCTTGGTCATGCTAGTGGGTTAGTGGTTAATTGAACTGCCGGCGATCATTGGCTCTTTCATATCCATGTAATGTAGTTGATCGAGTTTACTATGGCCACTTGATGGCATGATCCAGTCCAGCACATGAGACATCACTTGGGACGAACAGCTGCTCACTTACAAAGCTAGCATAGCTGTTTACTTGTGAGAATATTTTCTCCGAACTTTTTATTTGTGAGAATCTTCCTGGTTCAGTATCTACAACTCTAAGAAAATCACAGCTCTAAATAATGTACTCACTTAACCATTGGTAAGAACATTTGTTGCACGCATGAAACTCATGTTTCTTCTTACTGACTTCGACAGGAAAAATGAACATGAACAGGGGCCTGTCAGCGAGCAGAAATATTTCTGTCCCCTCTGAATCTCCTATCCCGTCGAGGGTGCACACAGGCTCGGCAATGGTCGCAGGTACAAAATGCTTTAGGCTTGAAATCAGTGAACTGGGCTTGGGCATGTATGTGATTGGCAGTGCGCTGGCTCAGTGGAAGCAATCCGTCCGTGCTCCTTTCACGGGTCAAACTCAGGCGATCTTATTTACCATCTCACTTCAGGTGGGAAAGAAATGATCTCATCATATTCGGACCATGCAACCGCATCCACACTCTTCTTCAATTTATTGTTTGCGTGAACTTGCATTTCTGTTGTTACTTCGAAAAGAGAGGCTAATTTTTTTTAAATAATACACTTTTTTTTATTAATTTTCAGAAATATTACGCTGTTTTAATTTTTTAAATAATACATCGTCGGCTTACTGCTGGCCGACTGGATCCTGTCGTCCTACCGGTGGCCGACTGGGTCCCGTCGGCCTATCGGTGGCCGACAACTGGCTTATCATCTACGTGTAAGCCGACTAGTGGGCAGGCCACGTCGCGGCTCCCACTCGGCCCGACCGCTGCTGTCGGTGGCTGGGGCCAGCCGACAACGCCCTGTCGGCCACCCGCAGGCCGACAGGGTGGCGACCCCGCCCCCGGCCTCTTTTCTTCCTCCTCTTCCCTTCTCTTCCTCTGCCTCGTTTCTTGCTTGCTGTTCTTCGTTCCTTCTCTTCCCCACTCGAAATTACTCCTATTTATACACCAAACTGAGCCATTTTTTTGCCGATTTGCCAGCGTGGATGCGTTGTAGATAGTTGGGGGAGGCAAGGGGAACCTTGATCTACTGATGGGGTAGCTCGTGGTGGTCGTAGTGAGCATTTTGTTGGAGCTTTTTTTGAGCATATTGGTGGAGGTTGTGGTGGCGGTGAAGGTGGAGGTGGCGGTGGTGAAGCTCGGGCAGTGTGGTGGAGGTGGTGGAGGTGAAGCTCCGGCAATGTGGTGGAGTCTCTGGCTCCGGTTCCGGTGATTGAAGTCCGCCGTTCGTCGTTGCTTCGCGCGCTTCAAGGGTATAATTCAACATACATTTTACCCGTCGTCAGTATTTGTAGTATTTGTAGTTGCTCCGGTAATATCCGTAATATATTTAGATGTCAAATATTTAGGTGTGTCAGTATTTGTAGTTGCTCCGGTAATATCCGTAATATATTTAGATGTCAAATATTTAGTTCTGTCAGTATTTGTAGTTGCTCCGGCAATATCCGTAATATATTTAGAGTTCAAATTTTTAGGTGTGTGAATATTTGTAGTTGGTTCGGTAATATTCCGTAATATATGTACATGTCAATTATTTAGGAGTGCTAATATATTTAGTTTGTCATGCTGCTTAATAGTTGTCTGTCACTGTTGAAAAAAAAATTAGGTGAGCCGAGATGTCTGATGTAGTGAAGTTCGTATTTTACTACGGTTCTGGTACTGTCCAAACAACTGGGACGGGAGCTGATCTGAGTGAATTTGATTACATAGAGGTGCCACTGACCGCCCCTCAAACATGGTCAGTCAGTCAGTTGAAAGAATGGGTGACAGCAAGTTTAGGGCTTAATACTGAAACACACATCGTCGGTGTTCATGCATTGTGGACACAGTCAAGTTCAATCATTTACTTTTATTTGAGGCCAATAGAGCGAGACTCCCAGTGGGTGCGCTGGTTACAAGGTTGCGAACGCAGGGGATGCAATCCTGTTGCCTTAGTGCTTCCCGTCGTGAAGGAGGTCACTACACATGAAGGCGAGGGTGGCTACGATCTTGGCCAGAGCAGTGAAGGGATGCAGTTATCTATGTCAAATGCTGGAGATGATGGTTATGAACCAGGGCAGAGTAGTCAGGTAGAAGGAGGAAATGGCGATGGTTATTACAGTGGCGAGGCTTATAGTGGCGAGGCGGACGATGACGAGGTAGATGGGCACATGCAGAACCTGATGGAAGAAGAAGACACCGATATTGATAGTGGTCATGCCGATGATTCTGACGAGTCGGATGAAGAAGAAAATGCAGAGGAGGTCCCGAATCCTGCATCATGGAATCATGACTTCTCATCTGCAATGACCGTGAACGATGGGCATGATTCTGCCTGGCAATATCACCAGAACAACATTGCGACGGGTGCTCTGTATCCCAACAAAGAAGCTCTGAAGGACGCAATAATAAATTGGGCAATGTCCACGCAAAGGGTTTTCATAGCTGAGGTGTCCAGTCAGAAATACTTGACAATGGTATGCAAGAATGCAGGTTGTCCTGCCAGGGTGCACGACTATCTCCCTAAGTATGGCACAAGTTGGGTGATCAGTGACTTAGTTCATCACACTTGTCTTATTCCCTGCATCCCTCAAGATCATCCCAACCTTCCATCCACGCTTATTGCGAGGTTGTTTTACAGCGAGATAATGGAGAGCAAAGCGATGGAAGTGAAGGCAATCCAGACAAAAGTCTTCGTCAGGTTCAACTACATAATTTCTTATGGCAAGGCTTCGAGGGCTAAGCATACGGCCCTTCAGAGGAGATTTGGTTCTTATTTCGATGCATATGACTCTATTGTCCGGCTCCTCCACACACTGCAACAGCGGAATCCTGGCACCTATGTCGATATCCAAGACCTCTTCATGCCAGAGTTCCCAACTGTGAGGGTGCTGCATCGACTGTTCTTCTCTTTCGGTGTATGCATCGAAGCTTTCAGGCATTGCCGACCGGTGATATGTGTAGATGGCACTTTTCTCACTGACAAGTACAAGGGTCAGATCCTGACAGCCATTGGTCAAGACGGCCAAAATCAAGTAGTCCCACTCGCATTTGCTTTTGTTGAGAGTGAGAACATTGAAAGTTGGACATGGTTCTTTAGGCAACTGAAAATATCAGTTGTGAAGGATAAGCCCAATGTGTGCATCCTTCATGACAGGCATGCAGGTATACTCAGTGCGATAAAGACACTGACAAACCCTGGCCCTGAGGAACAAACTCCATGGCAGGACTTGCAGAGCCGTTGGTGCATGCGCCATCTGGGGACTAATTTCTTCTCGCAGTTCAGAAATAAGAGCCTGATGAATCTATTTAAAAAACTCTGCAAGCAGAACCAGCTATGGAAGTACAATTTGATACATGACAGACTTAATGTGTGCACGCAGAGACACGTTAGGGACAGGAAAACTGCAAGAGATGCAGCGGTGAGGGCACATGTTGAAGCAGTAGCTGCACAGTTAGCAACAGGAACATCGGCCGTGGAGGAGGAGCCTGTTGGGTTATGTGACTTGCCAGGATTTGACCCACCTGGTACTAGGAGAAGGCTCGGGAGGTCGATTAAAACCTTCGAGCAGTGGATAGAGCATGAGCCTCTGGAGAGGTGGTCTTTGCTGCATGACACACATGGAGCAAGGTACGGTGTCATGACTACCAACCTCGCAGAAACATACAACTTTGTCCTCAGAGGAAACCGGGCATTACCACTTACAGCCATCGTTGAGGGTATCTTCTATGGCACCGTGAATTATTTCAGAGATAGACGTCAAAAAGCAGAGCAGCATATCTTGAACAACCCGAATACACGTTACTGTGAAAGAGTCATGAAGTACATGCACCAAAAGATGGAAAAAGCTAGGTCACACACTGTAGTCGCCATCGGTAATCAAGAAAGAAGGTTTGAGGTCCGCTTAGCTAACAACAAATTCGGATGTGCAAATGAGTTGAGGACACATGAGGTGAAAATTGGAAATGAAGCCTGGCCAACGTGTGAGTGCACGTGCAACAAACCGAAGTTGCTTCACCTACCTTGCTCACATGTACTTGCTACTTGGGGGCAGCTAGGAATGGACACAATATCGTTCGTGTCTCCATTTTATCTGAAAGAGTCTGTCCTCAATACGTGGACAGGTGAGTTGCTGGGATTTCGATCAATGGGTAACTTCAACACCGTCAACCCTGCTGAAAGGCGTTACATTTCAGACCCAGAGAATATGCGTACAAGTAGAGGCAGACGGCAGCGTCAGCGCATCCGGAATGATATGGATGAATCTGAAGCAGGAGGCCCGACTAGGCAATGCATTCTATGCAACGAATTTGGCCATAGGGACACTAATTGTCCCACTTTCATCACTGGGCGTGGAAGAGGAGTAAGAGGGAGAGGAAGAAGCTAGGCTGCGTTGAAATTTGTATTAAGTGTGGCACTATGTTCTAAATTTGTATTAAGTGTGGCACTATGTTCTAAATTTGTATTAAGTGTGGCACTATGTTCTAAATTTGTATTAAGTGTGGCACTATGTTCTAAATTTTATTAAGTGTGCAATTATGTTCTAAATTTGTATGTGCAGGAATGGCGGGAATATAGTTGCTTAAGCGGGACATTGATAGTAAGCATCGTGCTGCGATATGTTATAGGAAGAAGCTCGAGCCCCTAGTCACTCGCACTCCTAAGGAATATTGGAAGATACACCCGCAATGGGTTGACCGGTACGTGCTTTATTTATTTCCTTCAAGCATGTATATTAATGGGACACACTAACTGAATTGTTCTGACATGCAGACTTAAATGGGCCGGCCTTTTACCTTTCGTGCGTCTGGTTGAGTCCACGGAAGGATCCAAACGCCTCGCCATCGACTCCTCTTTGCTCACCTGCTTAGTGGACCGTTGGAGGCCTGAGACCCACACGTTTCCCTTCCGCTGGGGAGAGATGGCTCCTACTCTGGAGAATGTGTCACTTTTGCTGGGACTACCGTTGGCAGGTCATGCCATAGGACCGTTGGAGGCACCGGCTGGTTGGGAGCTAGATATGGCACAACGTTTCGGTGGTGTTTTTGCCGGTGCTCCGGCTCTGGCATCGGAGCGTCACGGACCTAAGTATGATTGGTTGCTCCGTTTTCAGGTTAGTTCTCCTACCTCATATCTTTCAGTTGTCGTGCATATGGTTTTACAAAAGATACCTTCACTGTTTACTAATACTTACTTTCTCTTTGCTCAATACAGATCCAGAAGTTCCCGGAGCCGTTGAATGCGGCACAGATCACTCGCAGCCTGGAGGCATACCTACTGTGACTTCTCGGCAAGGTGATGTTCACAGAGAACCATGTCACCACTATTAGCACGTGCTACATCCCTATTGCACTGGAGATCGCGAGCGCTGAGATTCCGGATCAGATCACACAGAGGAGTTGGGGTTCGGCGGTCTTAGCGGCTACATACCGAGGTATGTGCAACGCTTGCCAGCTTACATCGGACACGGCAGCCCTTCTTGGATGCCCTCTATTTCTACAGCTGTGGTCGTGGGAGAGGTTCTCTATAGGACGACCGGACATACGTGTTGATGAGCCTATGGAACCCATGTTCGATGCTGATGGCATCGACATGCCTACTTTCGGTCTGTGTTGGACATGTCGCAGGGTATGTCTCGTGTTATAATTTAATGCATCTTATTTGTGCACACTATGGCTGAAACTAACTTTTGTTTTCCGCAGAGACACTATTCTACTGATCAAACTAGGCGAGCATACACGGCATTGAACGAGCAGTTCGATGCGTACACTGGGATCATCTGGCAGCCCTACACGCAAGCAGCCATAGATGCGAGATACCCCGGCGGTATGTCTGAGCTATGCACAAGAGATCGTGATTACTGGATGACGAAATCTAAGATCACCTTCGATGTCTTCGTCGAGGAGATGGCCTAGCAGAGGGTTATGAGGCAATTTGGTCTTCAGCAGTTAGAGGCCCCTCCCCCTATAGAGAACCCGGTGCCAGGACACATCCACAGGTACTGTCTATTTATTCAATGTTGCATTGTCTTTCACAATTGTCCATTTGAAGCATTAGTTAATTTTTGAACACACACCACAATTTTAGGACCACGAGGAAGGGGATTAACAGGACAGCTGCTGAGTGGCTAGTTAGGCTTCAGCCGTACGTTACAGAATGGGAGACTGCGAACACACATCTGTGGCACGAGAATATCGAGTTTAATCTCGATGAATTCCATCGCTACTTGCAGCGGTACATGACCGGAACACGGTTACGCATCGTTCATCACTCTCACCCAGATGAGATACCTGACCCTAGTCCGTTGGACATGTACCCGAGCTATGATACTTCGGGCTCTAGGCAGTACGTGATAAGATATATACTCTTTATGTAATGCATCTAGTTGTCACGTACTTTGCCGTGCATACTTGATAATCGTCCTGACAATTTTCAGGCTGACTTGACACTCGAACTCTACGACGATGTGTCCACCTTTGGACATTCACTGTCGTCTGGACCTCTTCTTCAGCACCGGTCTGTGCTCCAGCCCTTCGTGACACGCCTGCAGAACAAGATACGAGCTGTCTACGAGGCTATCACGTGCACCCGGAGAAGCGACGTTGTTCAGCAGCAGCAGTAGCACCAGCAGCATCCCTCCACGCACCGATATCAGCCACGTCCATGTCTAGCACATACGCCGACGACCAGACCACCCCCTCCTGACCAACCTGGCAGTTCGACGTGGCAGCACCCATAGCACCGGGGTCCCATGTCGAGCTTCGTGTTTCAGCCACAGCCACAGCAGCAGGGTCCCACGTCGAGCTTTGTGTTTTAGCCACAGCCAGCTGGTATGTCTCTTCATATTTATTGTTTTCAATATGAATTGAGGCGACCTAGTTCTTCATGACTTAACGTTCCCTCCTGCAGGAGCCTACGGATATCAGGCGTCCATATCCGGATCCACGTGGGGGAGTGATCAAGATCCTGAGGAGAACATACAGGATCACATGTCGCAGCACACCCAGTGGATGAACATGTATTCGACTCCTCCACCAGGCCCCACACAGGATACACAGTATGACTAGGACGAGTCTGAGATTCCTCCTCGTAACATTAGGGCACCCCACAGGTTTGGATGGTCGACGCCTGAAGCACAGCCTGAGCGCCATGGCAGACGTCGTCAGTGACGCTTCTATCTATCAGTAGAGACATGACTATCTACTTATGTATGAGACTTATGCTTATTCTATGTATGAGACAAATGACTATGTACTTATGTATGAGACATATGCCTACTCTGTTTTAGTACTCTGTTATCCAATGTCGTGCGCCAACTACAACATCATATTTAGATAGAACATACTTCTCCTACAATAAGACAGTACAAACAACTGGATACAACTACATCTGAATTAAACGGTAGGTAGGACTGAACTTACAACATACAATGTAAAAACTATATGAAGTCATTAACTCTTGCCCTTCGACGATGAAGAACTCTTGCCCTTCGACGATGAAGAACTCTTGCCCTTCGACGATGCAGAACTCTTGCCCTTCAACGATGCGGTACTCTTGGCCTTGGTGCTCGGCATGAAGCTATCGTCTTCATCCTCGCTGTCGGCAGTCCATAGAAAAGTATTTTCTGCTGCAAACTTTAAGTAGGATTCACCCTTATGCTGTTGCTTCTTCCATCTTCCATGCAACCTGAGAAGTTCTTTCCGTACCTCCTCAAATGTTCTGGAAGGCCACCCGCACCTACTTAATGCGTGAGCCAGCTCATTCAGTAGCGTGTCACTACTGATGAGTTCATCCCACGGAACTAATATGTTGTCAACCCTGAAATCGGCGGCTAAACGCAGAAGACATTTGGACATACCAGTGTGAAAACTACGATCAAAAGGATATCCGGACATCTTCGCGAGACTACGACACTACACTAGATTGCTTACCCACCTTACTGCCGAGGGTGTTTTATAGGTTGAGAAGACAAAAATAGGCGGGAACTCAGAAGCAGGGAAATATGGCGGGAGATATAGGCGGCAACTAGAAAGCGGGAAAATATGGCGGCAACTAGAAAGCGGGAAAATATGGCGGCAACTAGAAAGCGGGAAAAATATGGCGGGAACTAGAAAGCGGGAAAATATGGCGGGAACTAGAAAGCGGGAAAATATGGCGGGAACTAGAAAGCGGGAAAATGTGGCCGGAATTAGAAAGCGGGAAAATGTGGCCGGAACTAGAAAGCGGGAAAATGTGGCGGGAGATACTGGCGAAAACGGCGGCCCGAGATATAAGAGGGAACCCAGAAGTGGAAAACGTAGGGGGTCCCATGCACCTATCGGCTTAGAGGAAGACAATTAGGTCCAGTCGGCCTACGGGAAGACAATAAGTTCCAGTCGGCCTACGGGAAGACGATTAGTTCCAGTCGGCCTACGGGAAGCCGACAGGATGCAACACCAGCAGCCGAGAGGGCTGTCGACCACCCCTAGGCCGACAGGAGGCCAATCGGCCACCCTATAGCCGAAAGGGAACCAATCGGCTTCCTCCTGGCCGACAGGATCCAGTCGGCCACCAGAAGGCTGACTATGTATTATTATTTTTTTAAAATAAAACGGCGTAATATTTCTGAAAATTAATAAAAAAAGTGTATTATTTAAAAAAATTAGCTGAAAAGAATTCAAGCCTTGATATACTTTTGCAAGAGAACAGAACACTAGCCAATGGCAGAACTTGTTTAACCAGGCAGCTCTTGGCAGAGCCATACATGTCGCCACATGTCGGTACGAAGAGTTTCCAATGCTTATTATGAATTTTTGACATTTGTACCTACCTGAAAAGAGATGTTTTGTCTTGTAGACAGCTAGTGTAGTACTCCCTCCGTTCCAAAATATAGTGCGTTCTCGGTCCCGTGCTTTAACTTTGACCATAAATTTAACCAACGAGACCGACTGCGGCGGGAGCAAAAATTATACCAGTGAATTCGTATTCGAAAGAAGTTTTCAATTATATAATTTTTGCTCCCGCCGCAGTCGGTCTCGTTGGTTAAATTTATGGTCAAAATTGAACCTCGGGAAGCGCCGGCGCACTATATTTTGGAACGGAGGGAGTAGTGCTTAACTGAACTGCCGGCGGTCATTGGCTCTTTCATTATCCATATATAATGTAGTTGACCGAGTTTACTACAGCCACTTGATGACCTGATCCAGTCCAGCACGTGAAACATCACTCGAGACGAACTTGTATTCGCTTACAAAACTTACATCGTCGTTTAGATTTTGTGTGTGACTGTTGTAACTTTTTGTTGTGAGAATCTTCCTGGTTCAGTATCTACAACCCTAAGAGAATCACATGTCTAAATAATGCACACTCACTTAACCATTTGGTAAGGACATTTTGTTGCATGCATGAAACTCATGTTTCCTCTTACTGACCTGAACAGGAATAATGAACATGGACTCCTACCTGTCAGATTCTGTCCCTCTGAATCTTTGACCCCGTCGAGGGTGCGCACAGGCTCGAAAGTGGTCGCAGGTACGTAATGCTATAGGCTTGAAACCGGTGAACTGGTGCTGGATTTCCTTGTTCTGTTTGTTGTGTGTATCTTGCTGTGTATTACCATCCTATTACGAGTTAAATTTTTTCGCGGCTATTACGAGTTTAATAGGATGGATTTTAACAAGAGCAAACTTGCAGTTTCTGTTAGCACAACCTCAGCAGTGTGGGGCAATGTTTGTCGATCAAAACGCACGTCGAGCCTGTTCAAGTATCGTTTGATGTTTTCTGAAACTGTTTATGCTTCTCCTTATCAACAATTCATCACACTGACGCTTTCTCAAGAACTGAGCTAGTTCAAGCAAAATGCACACTGTTTTCTCCCATTAATACAGCTGATGCTGCAACCTTACAGTTACTGAACGAAGGCGGCATCATATTTAGTAACTTAAACATAGCAGATCGATGCCGCCTTATTTATTGAACAATATATATAAAGCATCGATCCTTGAACACTCCGGCACCTTTATTTGTTGACAGACCGACCTAGAGTGATGGTCAATGCCACGGCAAGCATGCATGCTCACCCTGTGATGTGGTCTCTTCTCAGGCAGCGTTCTCAGGCAGCGTTCGGAGGAAGGGGTGGGAGCTTGAATCCCGGCACAGGCGCGATGAACTTGCGTTCCTCCCCGCCGCCGGCCCGGCTGCTTTGCTCGCCTGATGACAAACATATTAAGTTAGCACATATCAATGCAACAGCTAGCACATATTAATTAAGTTACAGAATAATCCTCTACCTTTTTGCACCCAAGAAATGGCGCGGCGGCGGGCAGCAGAAGCAGTCTCTGATGGCTGCATGCCACTAGGGGGGCCTCCCTTCATGCCTTGCATCCAGCCGAGGCTCCGCCGGGCGCGTCCGAGCGGCGGCGGAATGGTGTGGCCATGGACAAGATCGCCGGCCACAAGGACGAGCAAAACCACAGCCATGAGCGCTGTTTTGGATGCCATTTTCCCCGTCTCTGCTACTCTTTTGCTAGCTGCTCGAAACACCAGTCTGCTGCTGCACATGGCCGGGGAGTGCATATATAGCACAAGCGTCGATCGGTGCATGTGCTGCTACTACTCTGCAGGATCGTAGGACGATGAATGTAGCACATGAATGGAGTAATCCGTATCCTGTAGCAGCGCCGCAGGCGAGGTAGGTACCGACTGGGATCCATCGTACACGTTGTCAGCCCCAACACACACACACACACACACACACACACACAAATCATATTCGGACCATGCAATTATTTCTATACTCTTCTTCAATCAACTGTTTCCGGGAATTTGCATTTCTGTTGTTAGGCCTCCTTTGGGTTCAATCAACTATACCCTAGCGCGCCGCCAGCCGTCTTCCCCCCCCAGCCGCCGCCGGGTGAAGCCCGGCCGACGTTGGTGGCGGCGGGGATCTTCTCCCTCTCTTTGCGGTTGGCGGCTGGCGCGGGGCGACGGTGCGGCCACGGCCTGGGGCACTGACGTCGTGCGGCGGCCTCTTCTGGCGGTGTCGCGCGGGATGGCCATGGTCAGATCTGGCGCCGGCGGCCCGTCGCGCGGTGGGGGCTACGTGCGTCCTGAGCCACGGGTGACCTGCTCTGCCATGGCCGGCGGTTGGCGGAGCAGGTGGTGTGGCGGTGGTGGTGGTGGATGGTGCGCGTCCAGGTGGGCAAGTGGCGGCGGCTTGCTCTACTTTGCGGCGACGCGGGCTGTGGACGGCTTGGGTCGCGGGCAGCCGCCCTGCTGTGGTAGGTAGTGGCGGTGGCGTGGTGGGGGTCGGCCGTGATCTTCTCCTCCTCGTTCGTCCGGTGGCTTGATCCGGCGGCTGGAGGCGAGCTCCGTCCAAGGAGCTGGCTTTGGGGCTCTTGGTGATGCCTTCTACCCCTTCACCGGTTTTGTTGGCGTCCGGTGCGATGGCGGCGGCAGAGGGGAGGTCTGGGATGCCGGGGCGGCGACCTTGGTGGTGGGAGCCGCGATGCTTACGGGCGGAGCTCGTGGCTTAGGTGCGGACCGGCAATCATGGTCGTGTGGGCGGCGTGGTGGTCGATGTTCGGCGATCGTTCGTGGTCTTGGAGTCGGGGAGGGGGGCCGAGGACTAATTCCTGTCTGGCTTGGTGCAGACCGACGGCGGTGGCGGCCGAGGATGTCGTCACCTTCATGAAGGCGTCGTCGCGGCAACTCTCCTCCTTTGGATCTCCCTGGGTGAAAACCATGATCCTTTGGATCGAGCGGCGGCGGCGCCCCGGTGCCGTTACCTTCCTAAAGGCGCCGTTATGGAGTCCATGGGTCGTCGAACGCAGCTCCAACTGTAGCTGTTCTTGGCACCATTGTATCTTGGCTTGGGTGTGTGTGGTGGTAGTGTGGGGTTGAGTTGTATCCTTCGAATTGTATGGTCGTTGCTTTATATATAAAGTGGGGCAAGAGCCTTTTTCGTCATTCAACTCCTGATACACTTCTACAAGAGAATGGCACATGGTATTAGAACGGACTACAAGCTTAAAGTGTACGTACTGCCCCCTTTCAAAATCAAGGACGGCTCGAGGCGCAAACATGTACTCCACACCCTGTTCCATGTCCCTATCAAACAAGCTATGCCCTTCCTCCGAATCACTGCCACCAGCTTGACCCCACGGGCGCCACTGGTACCTCCTCGGCGCCTCCAGCCTCTTCGTGACCTCCTTCATGGCCGGCCGCTCTTTCCCGCTCACGCTCACGCACCACGTCACGATGTGGGTGACCTCTTCCAGTGTCTTCGGCCCCATTTCCTTCATCACCTAGCTGTCCAAGAGCTTGTTGTGCGTACCGACCTTCGTGGCCGCTACGAAGCGCGAGATGATTCTCCCGTCCTCAGGCCCACTAAAGTAGATTGCCTTCTTTCCGGTGAGAACCTCTAGTAGCACGACACTTAAAACTATACACGTCGGTCTTGTCTGTCAGCTGGCATGTCATGAAGTACTCCGGGTCGATTTTGGCGATTTTGACCTCATCGCTTGGCGCCACCTTTGATGCTCCAAAGTCAGAGACTTTGGCGGTGAGGTTGTTGTCAAGGAGGATGTTTGGCCGTCTTGACATCTCCGTGGAGGATCGGTGGCGAGGCCGACGTGTCCCTAGTCACCGCAATTGACGGAGAGGGGCGACGGTGCAGCCGGAGTGGAATGGGAAAATTGATTCGATGTCAGTCAGAGTGAAAAGAAGTAAAAAACGAATTGAAGTCCATCCGAGTGTAAGGAGAAAAACGATGTGGGGGCCGCCTGGAGCAAAGGAAGGAAAATAATCTCTGTCTTAAGGAAGGATAAAAAAAATGATGTTAGCTACCTATTTCTGGCCCTCAAAACACATAAGTGAGCATGGCGACGGACTAAGAAGCAAGGGGAAAAGGGATACATTGCTTCATCGCAAATTCGCAATTGAGAAGACAAAGTAGGAAAAAACATATTTACGGTGCTCGTCCATACTTCTTGCAAAAGGGAGAGAAAAGAAGACGTGGCAGTGGATCTTGTTTTTCCAAAATTAAAAGGGAAATGATTATGATCAGCTGGCCGATCTAGCGCGGGGCGTCCGTCGCTTCCCTTGCTCAACACGTGGCTTACTGGACCACGCATGTCTCTCTCATCTTATCTCTGCAACAATGGTGTTGTTGCAGAACAGTGGCAGGGAACGACGACCGCGACAAGTGTGCGAGTGGCCGGAGGTGCTGTTGTAATTTTTGCAACAAGGTTCTTGTTGTAGAAAATTAGAGAGAAGAGCTTATGCAACATGGGTCTTGTTCAGGAGTTAGAGAAGAAGAGGTCAACAAGAGTCTTGTTGCAGGAAATTAGAGACGAGAAGGTTTCACAATAAAGATCTCGTTGCAGAAGATAGCTCCGTCAATGAGTCGGACGGCTTGCGAGGCGGAAAAGATCCGCCGGCCGACGCGTAGCACACCTCAAATTAAAATCACATGGAGAAGAAAAAAAATCAAAAATTACATTGCGACGACAAAAAGACCGACCGTATACGACTATACGCAGCGGATCGTATAGACCCGGCTCGCATTGGCGATGCGTGTATGCCTTGACGTCTATACGTCGGTCTTTTACCTCGGCAAACCCGATTAGCCAGCGCGCGCGCAACTGGTCCGTGACTGCTTCGTCGGCTCTACGTAGGCTAACAGCAGCCTAATTAAGCCGCACAACTGATTTGCGCGCGAGCCATGCGGTACTAATATAAGAACGGCGAACCGAGCGCACGCAGCCTAATTTTACGGAATCAAATAAGTCCCGAACGTTTTATGTTTCCCCATCTCGCCCCGAAGACGCTCATCGTCGTTGGATCGAAACGCACGCATCTTGACACTCCTGTCTGGCCACGCCATCCCAGCGCTCGTTCGGGACAAGGGCGAAGTCGCCCGAACGCTCTTCTCCGCCCACCCCACCACTATTCTGCCTCACCCATTCCCCATCTCACCCGAAAGCACTAGAAGGAGCCCGAGCAGGGAGCTCGATCCAGTGCGACCCTGCCGCATCTCCCGCGCCTCCGGCGACCGCCGAGCGCCGCCGCGCCGCCAGGTTCATTCACAGCTGCCCCGTGTGCTCCTCTTTCTATCGTTCTGCTCACCGCCCCCCTCTCATCCCTCTTCTCCCTTGCTGTGCAGAATGACGCCGCCGCCGCCGTCCATCGTCGGGAACGCTGCCTTCGGCAAGCCATCCTCTGGATCCGTCCATCCCCGCGCTGATCTACAAGCCCCACCGCAGGCCAAGGCAGGGTGTCGATGCGGCCTCCACTCACGCGCTCCTCATTGTCGATGAGCACCAGGCCGCTGTGCTCCGGGGTCCGCAACGACCGTCGAGGTGTTGTCGTGGGCGGAGCCGAGCGCGCTTGCTCGCCAGCGCTGCCGCGGCAGACATCAAGGCCTCCTCCCTTCCGCGCTCCTCGCTGGCGCAGAGCACCAGGCTACCGCGTTGTGGGTCGGGCCGCGCCGGCTCGAGGTGCTGTCATGGGCGGAGGCCGAGCGCCGCCTGTTCGCCTGAGTCACCGCGGTCGGCGTCGAGGACACCTCCATGCGTGCGCTGCTCGCCGACCATCCTCCTGCACTGCCCACAGTACAATGGCCTCAGGTGAGATAGTTCAGTTCATCCATGGCTTTTCTTTCTTCTACATGCACCAGACTGTTACAGTAATTTGTGTACCTTACACTACTTCCTCGTGTTTTGCACAGCTTTGTGGATTGCTCAAATTTTGAAGCAGCCTGAACGAGTTACCATCAGATTCTAGTTCACTTTTGGCATGTCTCAAATTCTGTGATATTTTTGCTAGCTGATTTCTGACTCAAGTTGTGAATAAATTAGTTAGTTTGCTATGTACTGAAGTTAGTTTAGTTTCGTGTGAACCCGAGGTACTGCTTAAAATAGTTACCATTGTATTAGACATATATTTGCCATCTTGTTTAGCAAGATATTCCTCGAGAATAGACACAATTACCATCTTGTCAACTACAACTCCGATGTACATTTTTTGCCTCCAAAGTTGCCATGTCTCACTATACAATTTTTCTTAAATTTGCCGTCTCACTGTACAATTTCTCTTAAGTTTTCCTAGAAGATGGCAAATATAGTTATCAAATCATGGCAAATTTAGTTCTCGGATCATGGAAAATTCATTGCTTTCTTGCCATGGCAACTTTTGATTTTGGATCATGGCGCAATTTTACTGTTTTCTACCATTGCATTTTTTTGGTAGACCATGGCAACTAATCTTATACTTTTTGCCATGTAAACATCAAAATTTTAGTTAATTGATCATGGCAAATTTAGTTTTACGCATCATAGCAAATTTGCTTCTTGGAAAATGGCAAATATAGTTATCGAATCTTGGCAAATTTAGTTCTCGGATCATGGCAAATTCATTGCTTTCTTGCCATGGCAACTTTTGATTTTTTAAATTGTCGCGGTAATTCTTTAAATTGTCAAAAACAACACAAAATGGCAAATATTTCCATGGCAAGTTTTACTAATTATTCACCTTTATTAACATGGTGAATTTACCTAAATCCCCATGGCAATTTTTAACATTTATTGCCATGGCAAGTTTTACAATTTATTTGCCATGTCAAATTTACCTTCATTAATATGGCAAATTTACCTAAATCCCCATGGCAATATTTAACTTTTATTGCCATGGCAAGTTTTACTATTTATTTGACTCTTATTAACATGGCAAATTTACCTAAATCCCTATGACAATATTGAACTTTTATTGCCATGGCAAGTTTTACTATTTATTTGCCATGGCTAATATACCTTCATTAACATGGCAAATTTACCTAAATCCCCATGTCAATATTTAAATTTTATTGACATGGCAAGTTTTACTTTTTATTTGCCGATGTCAAATTGACCCTTATTAACATGGCAAATTTACCTAAATCTCCATGGCAATATTTAACTTTTATTTGACCTTTATTAACATCGCAGATTTTGCTTTTTTTTTTGCCATGTCAAATATATGCAAATTTTAATATTTGGTTATGGCGTTTTTCTTTGTTCATTTTTTGTTTTTTCAACTTTTTGTGTTTTTTCATACATGGCATTTTTCGCATACATTACATGTAAATTTAAGTAAAAATAGCATGACCTTTTTTGCTATGTGAATCTGGCATTGCAAATTTTTTTGTTTGTATGATGGAAATTGCCATGACATTTTTTTCTTTTTTGGGTTATTGTTAAAATATATTATTGTTCACCCATGGCATTTTTCGGCGTTTGAAAATTGATGGCATATTTTTACTTAACAAGGCAAAAAACTGGGATTTTTTTGTCACAGGAAAAAGAAAAAGAAAAATCTGGGCTTTTGTATTCTATTTTTCGTTACTGGGCTTTTTGATTCACCTTTTGGGCTGTTAGGGGCTGTGGAGGCGTTCGCATTGGGGGCTTCTCCTCCCGAACGAAATTGTTCGTCAGGGGTGAGGTATCGTACCGAACGAGATGTTCGGTCTGGCACCTGCCCAGACCGAACGGTCGGTAGATATCGGGATCCTAATTTTAAGCAGCTAAGCAGCGCACGCTGGACGGCCCACCAGCCGAAAATTCCTAACCTACGGGCCGCGGCCCACTACGTTGCTCCACAGGTTGCTCCTAGGGGATGGATCCTGAGTTTTTTTTTTTGAGAGAGAATGCTGCATTTTATTAATTAGTATACATCAGTACATAGAGTTTGCCCGATACATTCTGGAGTAGAATAGTACACAACTTTTGAACTAGCAAACTCACTGGACCTAGCTAGTATGTGAGCAGCAACATTCAACGACCGCTTGACATGGCAGAAGAAAACTGAAGAAAAACAAGCAACCAAACGCTTAATATCTGACACCACTACACCCACTTCAGACCTGTCTATGGATGAAGAGTTCATTCGTTGTACCAAGGAGGAGAGGCAGTCTGAAACGAAAATGACAGAGGCCAGTCCCTCATCATGGGCGAGAATCACGGCATGACGGAGCGCCCAGCTTTCAGCAAGTTCTGGCTGTACCATCCCTTTAAGTGGCTCGGTGCAAGCGACCAAGCATTCGCCTTTGTGGTTCCGAATCAGGATGCCAATTCCCAGCTTGTGCAGGTTTGAGAAGATAGCTGCGTCGACGTTAATAAGGACTGATCCGGGCGGCGGCGGAGACCATCTAACCGATAAACTTGATGGTGTCTCACGACTGTGTCCAGCAACAATCTTAAAAAGATGCAGCAGAACCAAATCAATATAAGCATGGATCTTTGAGGCAACACGGGATGGATCCCGAGTTGGCACCGCGAAGTCTTCCAGCGCCGCCGCGCACCGCGAAGTCGTGTGAGGCTGAAGCTGAATCCCAATAACCTCACACCTTGGGCACCGTTTGGATCTTGGAATGCTCTGCTCTGCACATCCACAAAGCCCTCAAGGACATCCAACGTCGATATTCTGCAAACTCGCAAGACAATTATATCAGGTGCTTGAGGAATGTGGCCCTTAGAAAGCAACAACATTCTGGCGACAGATTCGAGTAATTCAGAGATTACAATGTTCCAGTGCACAACACTTTTGAGCATCAGTAGGGAAAACCGAAAACTGAGAACAAAGTGTCAAGCACTGACCTCTCAGCATACCAAGACAACTGTTTCACCTCTGTTTGTTTGCTTGGATACAAGAGCTATGTTCTGAATCAGCTGTGAAATTCACTACTGGGGCTGCAGAATCCAACAAATGAACTTGGGTCAGAATATGAACAAAGCGCAAGGTAACTTAAACACCCAATCACTCATTACCTTAGTGTCAAGGATAAATCCAATGAAACCTTAACCTGTATGCAATCTCCGTGCAAGATTGTACTAGCTGGGTACAATAGTTTTTTTTCTGCGAGTAGCTGGGTACAATAGTTACAGTACTCTGCCCCAGCACAAACTTGGTGGTTGACCAAATAATAATCCTCATTGCTTCGGTCCTACAAGAATAATTCAGTACCAGGCTAAATATTTTTCAAGAATCAAACAAATTGGAAAGCATTCTTGTAGAGTGTAACTCGATTCAATTTCACGATGGTAGGAATCCATACCATTCTGTAAAATAAATGCACCACCAAGACAACCCTCTCTGCTACATATATGATATATCAGCATCCTGTCAAAGGAAAGGATTCAAGAAAGAGGAAATAAAGGCACTTGATTCATGGTAAGAAAAGAAGATCTTTTTGAATAACAGTTAAATACCTCCTCTTCGCCAACAGTTAAATCGGCCTGTTCAGTCCTGCTGCTTCATGCGAAAAAAGAGCACAAGAATAATTCCAAGATTCCAGCCTCAGTTCCGGCGATAAGAAAACACCCTGTCAAAAATATTCTTGCAGCTACGACTCAAGTCTCCCTTGATCGGTACCAAGTGAGTGATGTCTCAGACGTCCTTTTTTTTTTATTTCACAAAGGGAACAGAGCCTGACGAGGAACATGCACGCATATTCTGAAAAGTAACGGTGGTGACATCAACTATTAATCTCAAGTCTAATAGCAGAAAAGGGGTACAAAAAGAACTGGATGAAAAGAAACGTTTATAAACTACAGAAAGCAAGCGGGAGAAAGATAAATAAGCAAGCCACAGTGGTTGCTTTGCACTGCGAATGCAGTCACAAATTAAGGATCGGAAATTTGGTTCTGGAGGTACTAACCGGCTGATTGAGTTGCAGAGAAATATCAATCATGTAATCAATTGTGATCCACAAGCGAAATGCAGATGCAGATACATATAGCAATCTTTACATGGTTGAATGGATTCACTAGAACTTATGTCCACACTGTTGCAGCCCTGTCAGAATTTAGAAGCGATGGCAAAGTAAGCACCGGGCCGGGGATACAGAACAAGCAAGCACATTATGTTTCAAACAAACAAAAAGCTTACAAGCACATTATGGTGAATAAACCTCACTTCAGAAATAGAAAAAAAAATAGGGAGGCGACAAGTGTTACCTTGGGTGTAGACCGTGTAATTATCCGAGACGGATAATTCTGGGTTCGTTCTTTTGATTTTCTCAATTTGCTCGTCCATCTCAGCGCTGCGACCATCCATCTCCAGTTTTCTCAGCGAAACCGGGAGGCCCTCCTTGGTCATCGATCGGATTTTTGGACACTCAACGACACGTAACTCCTTGAGAGAAGAAAGGAGATGTAACCCTTGAGGAAGGGACTGCAGGCCCCCGCACCAGAAAAAAATTAGTTTCTGGAGGGAGGTGAGGAGCTGCAGCGCTTTCTCTTGCTCTTCCGTGAAGCTTTCCATCCTCTCATCATATCTGAATTCAAGTGTGCGGAGGGCCGGGGCGAGGAGGTTGCAAATAGGAGCAACAAGCAATCCAGAGATGTTACTCACACTGAGTTTCTCCAATCGGAAGGAACCTGCAGGCAATAATTTGGCCCTTGCCACCTTTGAGAGTATATCTGCTGCTAAGGTGTTGCACCTATACACTTCCAGTTCTATGAGGTTGACTGCGATGAGAGGATTGAGTCCGTCCACTGTTAAATTATGGCAGTTTTTTAGCCTTAAACCGACGAGAGACGTGAGGTTTGAGAGCAGAGCCATTGAGTTCATGCTTGGCTCTTCCTCAACATAAAGTTTCCTCAGGGAAGCAGGGAAAGGGTAAATGGTCTGTGCTCCTCCTCCTGATTCTCCCATGGGCCACCGACAGAACAATTCGCCACATCTGAATATTCTTAATGACTGGAGCACTGACTTGTCCTCCTGAATTCCTCCTCCATTCTCCACAGGCACAAGAGCCAGGCCCTTACAGTCTGAGAAGGTAAGTTCCTGCAGTGAGCTAGATGATGGGAACTGCATTACACATTCCTCATAGTGATGGTCTCCATGTATCTTCAACACAGAAAGAGCTGGGAAACAGTTTAACACTTTTGACGATGATGATTTGCTGGTAAGATGAGATACATCTAATTTGAGACTCTTAACTGAACGCAAGACAATACTGCCATCCAGCTCTTCAGGGAACAACCCGTCGCATCTTCTGACAGTTAGTTTTGTTAAGGATTTAAGCTTTTCGATGTCTGTCAATGATATGCGCGATACATTTGCAATAGCAATAGTTTCTACTTTATCCAGATTGTGGGAGGCCAAAGCACCGCCATACCCTCTAACAACCAATTTTTTTCCATCATAGGACAACAACGTTTTTGAATCACCTCTTCCAGTTCTTTTAACACTTAAATCTGTCAGTGTGGAGGTGTGAGGCATGGAGGGTAGAGACTTCTTGGGGCACCGAAAAACTTGAAGTCTGCGCAAATTGGTGCAAGATACCTCCGAGAAGGGCATCACACGGAGATTGGGACAATCAATGCATTCGATTGTTTCGAGACTTGGAAAGGAATGGCAATAAGGTTCCACAACCCATTCAACAAGTTCTGGCATCTCATAAAACTCAACTCTCTTCAAGCGCATAAAACATTTGCCTGGAGAGCCACATCGAAGCCCAAACTGATGCATTCCAGAAATTTTCTTCAAATTGAGTCGCTTGAGATTTGGTAGCCTCCCAAAAGGTGGGAGGGTGCTCCAAGATACGCCTTCAAGAGTGAGAGTCTCTAAACTCGTTAACCAGATGTCAAGACACAACCAACTAGGACCAACGGTACCGCCATCAGTTGCAATTGTAAGTACTCTAAGATTAGAGTGTGGTTGAAGAGCATCAAGAATATCAGCATCTGTAGTTGGTCGATCTCTGCCCCAGAGTAATTTCAACTCCTTCAAATTCCTTTTCAACATCAGTTTGGCTGCAGTAGCTTCCTCCTTGGTTGCCACGTGTTCAATATCACGTATAATCAGTTCTTCTTCAAGCTCTGTCAATGCCCCAAGTTCTTTCAGTTCAAATCCCATGCTCTCCTTCTTAACATGGAATTATTTTAGTCTCTGTAGATGCTTGATCTTTCCAACAATGCGAATATTGGAGTGGAGTTTACTTTCAGCGCGGAAATCATGTAAATTCTCAAGGTGGCTAAAGTCTTCAGGCAAATCAGAACGACCATTCCAATCATCTAGGTCCAAGAATTTCAAGTGGTAAAATCTTGATAGTGTACTAGGTAAACTCATTTCACGGTCATTTGAAGATGAACTAATTTTGAGGTACTGGAGGTGGATAAGTTTTGAAAACCTATATGGAAAAGATTGTGCAGACTTCACCACTATAAATAGTTCACGCAGACTACTTATTTCCTTGAAGCAATCTTTCAAAATCTTGGCGATTCTTTCTTCATATCCTCTAAAAATCATCAAAGTCCGCAGATTAGCAATGTCTATCCTCTCCCTTAGTTTACACATTTCTTCCTCAAAATTTGCATCACATCTGTCTTCTATGTTGATAGATAAGTGTCGAACAGATTGTGGGATAGCATCAGCTCTGAAATCTAAGCCACTTCTATTAAGGCATTCTTGCACAGAAACACTCTTAGATAGCTCATGCATTAAATCATGCATAACATAAGAGTATCGATCATGCCCATAATTGAATCCCTTCATGAGAAAACCACTGTCCACTAGTTCTTCCAAGTAATTCCTATCGGCTTGGTGATTAGAGTCTATGATGCATATTGCAACCCAGAAATAATTGATTTCTGAAGAAGTAAACCTATGATCTTCGGGAAAAAAGCCACAATGGGAAAAGCATTTCTTCAGATCAAAAGGGAGGCAATCGTAGCTAATTTTTAAAGATTGCATGATATCATCATTATTTTGCTGCTTTAGCCACTCATGCTTTTCAAGAACTCTATTCCAATGTTCTTGAGAAAGGTCCTTCTGCAATAGCTTACCAACTGTTTTGGCTGCCAGCGGGGAACCCTTTAGTTTATTTGCAATTTTTTGTGCAATACCAGCTAACTCATCTTCGTAATTCTCAGGTTTGTAAGCACCAAATATACATGCTTCAAAGAATGTGATGAAGTCATTAGGCTTCAAACCTGGCAGCTTTAGTGAACCAAAACCAATTGTTTCCATCATTTCTGCTAGTTTTGGGAATCGAGTTGTGACAAGTATCATGCTTCCTTCGGTTTCCCCCTTTGTGAACGGAGCTAACATGGTTTTCCACTGATCCTCACTATCACATTTCCATATATCATCCAAGACAATTAGAAACCTCTTGGACTTGAGATGATGTGCCATGGATTTTTGAAGCTGGTCTAAATTGGTTGTTCCATTTGCAATTGCAACACCGCTGCTTCCTCCTTCTTCAGTTGCAGGTATGCAGCCAAGGATCTCCCTGGTGAGCTTCAGCACATCTGACGGTGTCTTAGACTAGGGGGTACTAACCTAGTCGGCCCATATTCCTCGGGCTGGGCCAGTGGGCCCTCATTCTTATCAAGATGGACTCTGGAAGATGCACGCGAGAGGAAAGAGCAAGATTACATCTGCCGAAGACTTGACGTATACTCCAAGACTCCTCTTGCCGCCTCCACGCCTAGATGCCGACCTTGTAACCCTAGATGCCCTGCCTGGCGTGTATAGAAGCCAAAGGGTTTAGCCCTTAGAGGGGACTTCAACACAATCTCATTCAGCTAGCCCTAGAATTAAAACATATCTTACGATTTCGAGGTAGATCAACTCTGTACTTGGTACATCTCCATTGATATAAACAAGAGCAGGACGTAGGGTTTTACCTCCATCAAGAGGGCCCGAACCTGAGTAAACATCGTCTCTTTGTTCCTGTTACCATCTGTCCGAGATCCACAGCTCGGGACCCCCTACCCCGAGGTCTGTCGGTTTTTACACCGACACTGGTGCTTTCATTGAGAGTTTTGCTATGTGATCGCAAAGGATCGATGGCTCATATGCAGATCAACTGCGGCAGTGGCTGTGGGGACACCTACGTCCCCGGCCAGCTTTTTGTGTTCGGCAGCATGATCTTCTGCGCCGACTCGACGGGTCACCTGGCCACCGTCGAGAACTACGCTCCCGACCAGATTGTTACCTTCAGAGGTTTGGAGTACACCACGGATTCCCGCGGCGAGCTCGTCCTATCAGGCTGGACTCCCGGCCGGATTCAGGGGCTGGCAAACATCGGGGGCTCGACCTCGGAATCGATCTCCGTTGAAGGCAACGGGTCATGCCCCCCGACATTGCCGGGGGCTATGGAGAAATCCCCCGCCTCAGACAACCCTGTCACGGTACCCGACTCTGACATAGATCAGAGCTCGGCCTTGGACGCAGCATCGGGCTTAAAACCGATCTCGGTGGCGGATCTAGCATCAGGCGTGGCACTACGAGTCGATCTGGCTTATGGCCAGACCATGAACCCTGAGGAGCTATCTCACCTTAATGAGATGCTTGACCGGATCCAGAGTTTGTCAATCTCGAACGCCTCGGTTTATGATAAGATCGGACTTAAAGCCGATGATCGGGAAATTTACATCCCACCCACCACCCATCTAGTCGCCACTATCGATGATTTAACCGATACGCTAGACTACGACGAGGCAACCGACATGGATGAAGATGTCGGCAGCCCTATGGACAGCACCTTGCCGCCTACTAACACCGGCAGGTGGAAAGCAACATCTACGTACGATGTGTACATGGTCAACACTCCCAACTCCCCTCCAAGGCGTAGGCGAAGACGCAGAAGGGGTGTTAACGGGGAGCCCAGCGGGAACAACCCTACCACCGATACAGCGGCCAACGACGCGGAAGATCCAGGGGAAGACCTTCAAGCCTCCCCAGAACACCACGTCGACCCCGAAGGCATCCCCAGGGATTCGGATCCCGACGACCTTTTTGAAGGGGCCGATGACAATTATATGTCGGAATCTGAGGAGGACGTGAGCCTCAGCACCGAGGACTTCATAGTCCCCGAAGACCCTGCTGAGCAAGAACGCTTTCGGCGGCGCCTAGTTGCTACCGCCCGAAGCATGAAACGCAAGCAGCAGCAGTTGCAGGCTAACGAGGATGCACTAAACGACAAGTGGGTCGAAATACTTTCGGCTGAGCAAGACCTCGAAGAACGGCGCCGCAGTGCGCCTAAATCTTATCCACGCAGGCGTTTACTGCCTGAATTTTATGATGAACTAACCGCTGAGGCACCTGATCGCCCCCCTCGAGGGCGCGACAGGCCCGCGCGGGAGGATTTCCGCGCCCAACCAGCCCCACGCCGTCATGGCAAGGACCCTGTGGATTATCTTGACCCTCAAGACGTTCGACGTCGGATAGAGGCAAACCGGGCGCCGCCCCGGTCCATTTATGGATCAAGAGGACGCACTCCAGCCGGGCCTGACAGCTATGACACCTAGTTAGACAGGAACGGCCGCGCCCGAGATCAAACTCATACTCGGTTCTCTCCCGACGTCCGATATGATACCGCTCGGTTCCGAGGACCAGCCCACCCGATCTGTTTTACAGATAGGGTAATGGAACACCAGTTCCCCGATGGGTTCAAACCCATCAACATAGAATCCTATGATGGCACCACGGACCCAGCTATATGGACTGAAGACTTTCTTCTCCATATACACATGGCCAATGGAGATGACCTCCACGTCATCAAGTACTTGCCTCTTGATGACCCACAAGTATAGGGGATCAATCATAGTCCTTTCGATAAGTAAGAGTGTCAAACCCAACGAGGAGCAGAAGGAAATGACAAGCGGTTTTCAGCAAGGTTTTCTCTGCAAGTACTGAAAGTAGCGGTAACAGATAGTTTTGATAGCAAGATAATTCATAACAAGTAACAAGTATAATAAAGTGCAGCAAGGTGGCCCAATCCTTTTTGTAACAAAGGACAAGCCGGAACGAACTCGTATAATAAGCAAAGCGTTCTCGAGGACACATGGGAATTTCATTTAGTCACTTTCATCATGTTTATTTGATTCGCGTTCGCTACTTTGATAATTTGGTATGTGGGTGGACCGGTGCTTGGGTGCTGTTCTTATTTGAACAAGACTCCCACTTATGATTACCCCCTCTCGCAAGCAACTACGAAAGAAGAATTAAGATAACTCTAACCATAGCATGAAACATATGGATCTAAATCAGCCCCTTACGGAATAGCGCATAAACTAGGGTTTAAGCTTCTGTCACTCTAGCAACCCATCATCTAATTACTACTCCACAATGCCTTCCCTTAGGCCCAAAGATGGTGAAGTGTCATGTAGTCGACGTTCACATGACACCACTAAAGGAAGCAACAACATACATATCATCAAAATATCAAACGAGTACCAAATTCGCATGATTACTTATGACAAGACTTCTCCCATGTCCTCAAGAACAAAAGTAACTATTCACAAATCATATTCATGTTCAAGATCAGAGGGGTGTTGAATAGCATTAAAGATCTGAACATATAATCTTCCACCAAATAAACCAACTAGCATCAACTATAAGATGTAATCAACACTACTAGCAACCCACAGGTACCAATCTGAGGTTTTGAGACAAAGATTGAATACAAGAGATGAACTAGGGTTTGAGATGAGATGGTGTTGGTGAAGATGTTGATGAAGATTGGTCCTCCCACGATGAGAGGATCGTTGGTGATGTCGATGGCTTCGATTTCCCCCTCCCGGAGGGAAATATCCCCGGCGGAATCGCTCCGCCGGAGAGCAAAATAGCTCCTGCCCAGGTTCCGCCTTGAGATGGTGGCGCTTCGTCCCAAAAGCCTTCCCCCTATTTTTTCTAGGTCAAATGGCTTCATATAGCAGAAGGAGGGGGGCAGACGCTAGATGTGGGCCCCACAAGGCACTAGGGCGCGCCCAGGGGGGTGGCCGCGCCCTACTGCCTTGTGGGCAGTTGGTGGGTCCCCTCTGTAAACTCTTTTCTCCAGTATTTTTTATATATTCAATAAAAAATCTCCATGAAATTTCAGGTCAATTGGAGCTCTGTAGAATAGGTATCTCTGATATGGCTATTTCAGGTCCAGAATTCTAGCTGCCGGCATTCTCCCTCTTCATGTAAATCTTGCAAATTAAGAGAGAAAAGGCATAAGAATTGTACCATAAAGTGAAATGATGATAAAAAACATAATAAATAACAGTAGAAAATCATGATGCAAATTGGACGTATCAACTCCCCCAAGCTTAGACCTCACTTGTTCTCAAGCGAAAAGTCAAAATCGATAATCATGACCACATGTTTAGAGAGAGAGACATCGATAAAAATGAAATACGGACATGGAGCATCATGATCTTTATTATAACAGCCAAAATGTCATCATAAAACTTCTCATGAAGAAGTGACAATTCATTCACAAGTTAAAGTATGAACCATAAACCAAATTGAAAACTAACAAACTATGATCTCAGTCACTGAGGCAATTGCAATTCATCATATTATCAGAAAGAGTCTATGTAAGAGCTTTGTTTAGCAAGTTCACATACTCAACTATCATTTAATCTTTTATGATTACTGACACTCACGGCATACTTATGGAGCAAAAGTTTCAGTCGAACACATAGAAAGATAGGGGCTTATAATTTCGCCCCCCAACGTATTTACCTCAAGGGTAATGTCAACGATAATAACTCATGATCACCTACATTCAACTGGATATATATGCATGGATCAATCCCCACCACATGATGTTTGCCAAAAGAAAAAATAAAAACGGAATAGAGAAGAATACTATTGACTCTTGCATGAAAGTAAATACATAAAGTAAAAGATAGGCCCTTCGCAGAGGGAAGCAGAGGTTGTCATGCGCTTTTGTTTTTGGATGTGCAAGCTCTTAATGTAAAGGAACGTCACTTTATATTGCCCCTTGTGATAGCGACCTTTATTATGCAGTCTGTCGCTTTTATTGCTCCACCATCACAAGATCGTACAAAGCTTATTTTCCCTTATAATAAAAGTTCATACATATTTAGGAGTAATTTTTATTACTTTGCACCGATGACAACTTACTTGAAGGATCTTATTCAATCCATAGGTAGATATAATGGACTCTCATGGCATGAAACTGGGTTTAAGGGTTTTTGGATGCACAAGTAGTATCTCTACTTGGTGCGGATTTTTTTGGCTAGCAAAGATAGGTGGCAATCACCACATGTTAGAGGATCCAAAACAATATATCTTCTATGTGAATATAAGCAAACATAACCCATTACGTTGTCTTCCTTGTCCAACGTCAACTAATTGTCATAGAATATTTGATGGGGGCTCACAATCATAAAAGATGTCCAAGATAGTATATTTATATGTGAGACCTCTCTTCCTTTCTTACCTTTTCATGAATTGCTACAATGACCAATGCTATGTTTGTCAACTTCCAACAAGTTTTATCAATTATACTTCTTTTATGTGAAGTCATCACTCCCCATGGGATTAGCATATAATCTTACTTTTTATTCTTTATTTCTAAGATTGGATCATCAAAAGCAAAACACTCAACTCAAACTAATCTTTATTATATAACTTTCACACACGATTACATAGATAGATAGATCACACAGCAAGCACTCGAAACTAAATCATACTAAAACTTTATTCTTCTAAATCATGAAATAACTAAGGATCGAACTAAGATAGATAATGATGAGAAAGTGATGGTGATACGATACCGGGGCGCCTCCCCCAAGCTTGGCACAAGCCAAGGGGAGTGCCTATACCCATGTACTCAAGTCTCCTTTTTCAGTGATGGTGGTGATGAAGTGGTGAGCTTGTCCTCTGGCTTCCATGGCATAGGTTCCCCATCATAAAAAGATGAACGAGTCTCCGGGGTCCTGAAACTTGCAGCTAAACTCATACCTTTGAATCTTGCCTCATACTCAAAATTTTGGTTTTGAAGATCATAGATTTGGCCTTGGAGGTAGTCAATTCGTTCATTGAGCTTGAAGAGGATGTCCCCCATTGAAAGTGCTAGTTATCGACTAGAGGGGGGGGGGGTGAATAGGCGATTTTTATGAAAGGCTTCAAAAACAGGCAATGTTTTCAAAGAGAGCGGAAGCAGAATGAGAACTAGAAGAGCCTATCAATAAGATGAACCAATATGACAAGCATAGGCATCATACATACAAGCATGCGTTGAACATAAACACAAGAAGCATGAAGACAAATGAGTAAACAGATGAATGGCTTCAGGGAATATCTTCAAACACAAACTAGCATGCAAAGGCTTCACAGTTCAAAACAGTAAGTAAGGAAGAGTAAGGATAGAACCAGGAGCTCGGGGAAGACAATGATTTGTTTGACCAGTTCCAACTGCTGTGACAGTTGTACGTCTGGTTAGGGAGGCTGAGATTGAACTCAGAAGACCACGTCTTCACCTTATTCCCCTTGAGCTAAGGTCACTTAGACCTCGCCCAATCACTCTGGTAAGTCTTCAAGGTAGACTTCCAAACCTTCACAGACTTCGTTCACCAGCAATCCACAATGACTCCTGGATGCTCAGAACGCGACGCCTAACCGACTGGAAGATCACAGTCTTCAAGTGTAATAAGTCTTCAGTTCACTTAGAACAGAATGTCTTCAATGATGCTCAATCACTTTGGGCTCTGGGTGTTTTGGGTTTTGTCCTCGCAAGGTTTCTCTCTCAAAGGCTTCGAGGTGGGTTGCTCTCAAACGACAAAAGCCGTGCACTAACTCGGAGCAGCCACCAACTTATGGTGGAAGGGGGTGGCTATTTATAGCCAAGGGGCAACCCGACGTGATATGTCCGAAATGACCCTTGGTCATTTAGGAACTGACACGTGTCCAACGGTCAGAATTTAAACCCACGCGACAACTTTAGTTGGGCTACAAGCAAAGCTGACTCAACCAACTCTGGAAGAGATTTTCTCTCATTTGTCTTCGCTTGAAGACATAGGATTTTAGGTTGAGCATCACGTCAGTTTCTGACTTCGTTTACCTCAACCCCACTTGACAGTTCGGTGGTTCCTATGACTCAAGAAATAAGAAAATGAAACTACCAAAAGACTATGTCTTCAAGCTTCATTGTCTTCGATGAATGTCTTCATGAACCATTATCTTCAGCATGAATGTCTTCGTGAATCACCATTGTCTTCAATGTCTTCATCTTCGATGGGTAAACCGAATCAATAGGGACTTCTACCTGTGTTCTCCTGTGAATCTCACAAACACATTAGTCCCACAACCAAGTTTGTCTTCAATACTCCAAAACCAACAAGGGGTGGCACTAGATGCACTTACAATCTCCCCCTTTTTGGTGATTGATGACAAACTGGTTGAAGTTTTCAACGGGGATAAAAATAGGTGAAGTTAAGGTACAGATGGTTTGGCTTCATGAAGTGGGAGGGGCTCCCCCTGAAGATGTGCATATAAGTAATTTGCCTTTGAATGCAAATGCACATGGTAGGTTTGACTTTGTGGAGATCTCCCTCTATTCATGAAGTCACAACATGTGCATACAAAAATATATTGAAGATAATGGCATGCACAATGAAATATGGGCGACTGCGAAATGACTTCATGCGCATAAGATCAAGGTTTAGTAGCGCACACACGAAGCAAAAACGGCGAATGTAGCAGACGTCCATCAGGACTTAAGTTTTACAACCCAAAACCAAATGTTCAAGAATGAGAGTTGTAAACTTAGCAAAATATATCAAGCCCAGCCCTAGTTTGCCCGCTTGAAGACTATCAACCCATATGCTTCTCCCCCTTTTGTCAACAAGTGACCAAAAAGGTGTGAAGACATAGGGTGTCTACACGTCCCTTGGAGGCGACGAAGATGTTGGGGCAGCCGGGTCGATGTTGGAGTTGGGCGGTGCAGAGGGGCCTGATGCAGTATCTTGATGTTGTGAAGCCATTGGTGGAGAAGTAGCATCATCCTCTTCATCAACCACCAGTGCATAAACTGTGGGGGCGGGAGATGAGAAGTCTGAATCTTCAAGTGATGGCGTAGCACGCCACTTCTCTGTAGCAGGAGGCTTGGAGTCGAATTTGAAGCCTTCCTTGAAGCCATCGGCAGCAAGGTCATCTTCAGAGCAGAGTAGTGTGAGACTCTTCCAAGCCCAGCGGCTGGCTTCATGTGCAACAAATGCATTCTTGGTGGAAAGGTTTCGCACTCTGTTGAGATCAGTCATGAGGCTCCTCATTTGCCTTTTGAGCCAGTCATGATGCTTGTCTTGCTTCTGATGAAGAGAAACAAGAAGCTCTCTATCAGATAAGACTTGCGCTCGCTTTTGAGGTCTTGGAGGCACAGTGCTGGTGGTGGCTTCAGTATTGGCTTCACGTGGCTGGCGAAACTGACCAGTGAGATGGCCAGCTGAAGTAGCACTGGGGATATGGATGGCTTCAATATGAGAAGCACCGCTGTGAGAGCCAGGAACGTCCACCAATGGGGTCTTGGCAGCAACTGGATATACGTCTTCAACAGTAGCAATCTCAGGCAGAAAGATATGATGGTTTGGCCTGATGGTTGATATTGCACTGAAGAGCGAATCTTGATGAGGCGCATTATCCAGGGAGCATAAATCTTGAGGCCAAATAAGTCCATGCCAGAAGCAGCTAACTGTCTGATGAAGAAGTCGTAGGTGTTGAATCTGATGCCATAGATGATGTTGTAAAGCATTGTCTTCATAGCACCTTCAACCTTGCTCGACGGGGAGTGCCCTTTGATAGGCCATAAAGTATGCCTTATGATATGATAGATAGTGCGAGGCAAGTACTGGAGCTCATTGACAAGAAACTCCTTGGGACAATCAGCTTCAGCAGGCAGTGGCTTCATCATGGTGAGCATCTGAGTCATGTTTGGCTCGGGCTTCTGAAAGATACTCTCCACAGCTCTATCATAGGCTTCACAGCCAGGTTCATATATATCACCAGGAGCAGGCAGGTTTGTGAGCTCTAGAAGATCTTGAGCATGAGCTTCATGGTGTACATCACCTGTCATCCAGTGAAGGGTCCAAGTCTTGATATCCTTATGGTATCCAGAGATGTGGAGGGTGGCATAGAATTGCAGTAGCAGCTCCTCATTCCAGTGCTCTTTGTCTGTCACAAATGGAAGCAGACCAACATCACGAAGACAATCAATGGCTTCATCCAGACATTGCAGATCAGTCATAGCTTCAAAGTTGAGGCGCTTGTGAGGATGAATCCGGTCTTGATTGTAGAGGACACTCATGTAATAGCTTCGTTGTTGGTAGCTCCAGAACCTGTCTGAAGATATCCTTAGCTTGGTGTATGGGTTCTTGGAGCGGTCAAAGATGTCATTCCGGAAGCTAGTGACACTGAAAGTGCATTCGGTGGAAGCAGCTCCTCGAAGCCTTGGCAGCCTGGGCATTGCCTTCTGAACAAGAGGCCGATTGTCAACATGAAATTCATATTGTGGGCCAGGTCTTTCTGGTGACGCAAGACGAGGCCAGTTGACAGGCACAAGTTCTCCAGCTCTGTTGTATGCCATGACAGTATTGGCGTCAGAGAGCCCAATGGCTTCAGAGGTGGCAGGAGCTTCAGTAGTGGCATTCAGATTTCCTTCAGTGGCTCGGACTTCAGATTCAAGGGCCACATTTGGATCACCAGCAGCAGTGTTAGACACAGGAGGCTGCTCTTGAACGTCTTCGGCTGTTGCAGCCGGTATGACTTCAGACTGAGGAGGTTCTTGCTCAGGTTGGGCATCACCAGATTCAGGCTGTACTGGATCAGCTGGCTTGTCTTCAGTCTGAATGGTGTTGGTGGGTGGAACATCTCCTTGAATATCGTCTTGAGAAGCAGAGGCATCTTGATGCACTGCCTCCTCAGAGATGCTGGACATCCGCGGGCCACGGCGAAGCCTTCGGAAGATGGGCGACGCCTTTGGAGAAGAATTGTCTTCTACCATGGCTTCAGGAGTATCTGCCAACATTGGCTCATCAGTGGTTGCAGCTTGAGGAGGAGTGTGGGGTATAACTTCATTACGATCCATTGGCGTCAGAGGGCGACCAATGCTGATCGGTTCACTGTGCTTAGGAACAGGCGATGATACCACGTTCTTGGTGAGCTGAGGAAGGACTTCATCATCATCATTTTGCACATTGGCATCAGTTCCAATGTCTTCAGCTGCGGTGGGGTCAGCAGCTGGAATCTCTTCAGGGACTGGAACCTTTGTGGTAGTAGGTTCATGCACGATAACTCGTCTCTCGGTGTTTCCAGAGGCAGGGGGAGCAACAGATATCGGTGTCACGAGCAGTGGCTCTTGAGAAGCAGATTGAACATTTTCTGCTTGTGCCGTGGGCGAAGCCTTTGAAGACTTCGTCTTCTGACGCTTTTGAGACGGAGGAGCAGCAGAGGCAGCAGATTGCTTGCGCTTGCGAGCTTCGGCTTCAGCTTGCTGTGTCTTCTTCTTCTCAGAAGCAACGGATGTAGCGGATGGCTTCGAAGCAAGCATGGATGGTGGGAAGACAATCCGAGGCTCATCTTGCCTTGGGGCCTCAGCAGCTTGGGTTTCGGGCTTCTTCTTCGTTTTCTTGACCAGCTTGGGATCAATGGCAGGGCGACCAAGTGCTTTTCTCTTCAAGCCCTCATTGTGGGCTTGCACTGTCTTCTCGGCATAGTGCTTGAGACGTTCTCTGGCACCTTTGGCATCATCACGAAGCTGTTGAAATTCCTCTTTCAGCTCGGCCATCATCTTCTTGTAGCCTTGAATTTCTGCGAGGCTGAATTTTGACAAGTGCTTCTTGAATAGCCGCTTCTCATATTCAATCTTGTTTTTCTGTGCAAGCACTTTCTAGACAACCGCAAGTTCATTGTTGATGAAGCCTTGGAACGTGACACTGATGTAAATCGGAAGCTGCAAGTCGTCAATCAACAACGACGGGTCGCGAAACCATTCGTCAATGAAATTGTTGAGAATATCATGGTCGAACAGAGGCAAGTTTTTGAAGATATCAGCCTCTTCCTGCTTGTTCTTGATGAGAAGCTCAAGGGCATCATCATCAAACTCATCATCAGATAAATCAATGATGGCGTCGTCATCTGTCAACGTGGTTGTTGGTTTGGGGCCTCGCCCAGCAGGTTTCTTTGTCTTCGGAATGCGAGACACATCTTCAGACTGCACACTGGATTCAGGAGGTGCATCTTTCACAGGCTTCACTCTTGAAGCTGATGGAGCAGCAACAGACTTGGCAGATTGCCCCTCTTTAGCTTTGGAGCCCTTTGGCTTTCTTTGTGTCTTGGGGGAGGCAGGAGCAATGTCTTCAGCATGGGCTTCTCTGCGCGCAGCAGCGGCGGTGGCATGAAGAGCGTTGATATGCTCAACATATGCGTGAAGACTGTCCCATGGCCCGGTCAGATTGGGATCTGCATGACGAGAGCCATCGGGTCTTGGTTCTGCTAGACCAGGGTTGAAGTTCACACCAAACTCCTTGTTGGCATCTGCTGAAGCCTTTGCAAACTGATAATTGGCTTCAAACAGATCATCTTCACGACACCATCGAATGCTGGATGGGTCAGCATCGTCGGGCATCACACCTCTTACCATGCAAGGATAGAAGTTCTGGGCAATGGCGTCAGCCTTTGTCTTCGGAATAAGCTTCCGGTATACAATATCCGCCCATGGTGGCCTGACTGCATTCTTCTCAGCATACTCTTGTGTAACAAAATGATAATGAAACCATTGTTCTGCCCAGTATCGGCGAATCCATTGCACATGAGATTTGCGTTCACCATAGGTTTCATCAGGATCTGATTTGTATTGTTCATACAGATCTGGAGGGAGGTCAAGAGCAGTGTTTGCTCGTCGTTGCCTTCCTCCTTTCTTTGCAGATTTTCCACTGGCCATTGGCTTCATAGAATTGATTGGCTTCACACTGCTGATCTGGCAGGAGCTGGCTTCAGGAGAGTTGAGATGAAACTGCAAGAAGTCTGCAAACAAATTCAGACTATGAGAACCAAGTGACTCGCCCACGGACATGTACCTGTGACAGCATTAGAGATGCGAGGGAAGGAGGAGAGGTCATATGCATTCTCAGAAAATTTTGAATCCAACTCAGTTTGAAGACAATGACCTCACAATGCGAAGACATTCACTTACAGAGAGAAGTTGGTTCCAGATTTGTACGAATCCGAAGATAGGTACAAATGAGGAATCATCACAATGCAGTATAAGTGAAGTAACTTGGCAAAATATGAGATGCGTGAAACAGAAGATGAAGATTTGGAAGTGAAAGAAACAAGTTCTGAAGATATTCTATAAGATTTTGGATCTAATAGACGGTAAAAAGTAACTTTTATTTACCGCACGAAGAACAGCTCAACGAGACGAATGGAGGCTGAGCAGTTCGATCTCCCACGCCCTAACTTGACAGTGGAGGACGGCTACGGCGGCGGCGGTGAGAAGATGTCCACGACCGGCGTGAGTACGGCGTCGAAGAGGTCGCGGCAGCTAAGCGCTTCTTCTCCAACGACGATGAAGTTAGCGGCTACGCTAGGCTTATATGGGGGCGACGGCGACAGGGGTGAAGAACATTTATGGAACCAGGGGTGAAGTATTTATAAGGGTTGGCCTGGTCTGGGGGATAAGACAGACATGCCCCTGGCGATACATATCTATGCGACGCGTGGCGCACATTGTGCAGTTGGTATCACGCCTCGACCCCACGACCAGCTGTTTTGGCGGGAGGTCGTTCCGCCTTCTGCGGATGCAGGTAAATTGGATAGAGATGGAAAAATATTTTAATTTTTTTGTCTCAAAATCTTCGACTGACAAGGACACAGTGAAGACAATCAACATGTGTCAAATAGAATGCATATGAAGATTTAGAGAGACTGGACGAGGTAAGCACAGAAGGTGGGGGGTAAGGGTCCGATCACATTCACCTAGTTCAAAAACACAGGTTGAAAACATAGCTATAGGTGAATGCTGTTGAGGACAAACTCATATATATAAATATTATAGGCAGTGAAGTCAAATAGAATGTGAAGATAAAATCATTCATGAAGACAATCCAAATCAGGAAGATAATGCAATAGATGTGACGCCAAATGAAAATTTTCAAGAAAAGTTTGGTGGTGGCGTTACCCACCTTATAGGAAATATTAGACCCAGACACGGCGCACCATTATCGTGGCGCTCTGAAGTCAAAATCCATTTTAATATCTTCACACTTAGAGTGTATATCTTCATGAGTTGAAGACATACGTTACTTCGTGTGTTGTGCATAAAAGTCGTCAAGAATGCATAAGCATTTGAATGAATGCCCTCTCACAGGACATTTGAGGATTCTAAGATATTTAGCTCACACCGCAACTTGCAAAACCTCTTCTCATCCAAAGGCTTCGTGAAGATATCTGCCAGCTGATCTTGAGTGTTGACGTGAATGATGTCAATGTCTTCTTTGAGCACATGATCACGAAGAAAGTGGTGTCTAATCTCAATATGCTTCGTCTTGGAGTGTTGGACAGGATTGTGAGAAATCTTGATTGCACTCTCATTGTCACAGAATAGCGGAACCTTCTTCTTGTTGATGCCATAATCCTTGAGAGTTTGCTTCATCCAGAGAAGCTGTGCACAACATGATCCAGCAACAATGTATTCGGCTTCAGCAGTAGAGAGTGATACACAGTTCTGCTTCTTTGAAGACCAACATACCAGTGAACGTCCAAGAAAATGACAAGTGCCTGATGTGGATTTTCGATCCACCCTGTCTCCAGCATAATCAGAATCGGAGTAGCCAACCAAATCAAACTCTGAGCCCTTTGGATACCATAATCCTAGTGTTGGGGTGTGAGCCAAATATCTAAGAATTCGCTTCACGGCGAGGTGATGTGATTCCTTTGGTGCCGCTTGAAATCGGGCACATATGCGAACACTAAGCATTATATCTGGCCTAGATGCACATAAGTATAATAAAGAATCAATCATGGAGCGGTATACCTTTTGATCGAACTCTTTACCATTGTCGTCTCCTCATTCCAGTGCTCTTTGTCTGTCACAAATGGAAGCAGACCAACATCACGAAGACAATCAATGGCTTCATCCAGACATTGCAGATCAGTCATAGCTTCAAAGTTGAGGCGCTTGTGAGGATGAATCCGGTCTTGATTGTAGAGGACACTCATGTAATAGCTTCGTTGTTGGTAGCTCCAGAACCTGTCTGAAGATATCCTTAGCTTGGTGTATGGGTTCTTGGAGCGGTCAAAGATGTCGTTCCGGAAGCTAGTGACACTGAAAGTGCATTCGGTGGAAGCAGCTCCTCGAAGCCTTGGCAGCCTGGGCATTGCCTTCTGAACAAGAGGCCGATTGTCAACATGAAATTCATATTGTGGGCCAGGTCTTTCTGGTGACGCAAGACGAGGCCAGTTGACAGGCACAAGTTCTCCAGCTCTGTTGTATGCCATGACAGTATTGGCGTCAGAGAGCCCAATGGCTTCAGAGGTGGCAGGAGCTTCAGTAGTGGCATTCAGATTTCCTTCAGTGGCTCGGACTTCAGATTCAAGGGCCACATTTGGATCACCAGCAGCAGTGTTAGACACAGGAGGCTGCTCTTGAACGTCTTCGGCTGTTGCAGCCGGTATGACTTCAGACTGAGGAGGTTCTTGCTCAGGTTGGGCATCACCAGATTCAGGCTGTACTGGATCAGCTGGCTTGTCTTCAGTCTGAATGGTGTTGGTGGGTGGAACATCTCCTTGAATATCGTCTTGAGAAGCAGAGGCATCTTGATGCACTGCCTCCTCAGAGATGCTGGACATCCGCGGGCCACGGCGAAGCCTTCGGAAGATGGGCGACGCCTTTGGAGAAGAATTGTCTTCTACCATGGCTTCAGGAGTATCTGCCAACATTGGCTCATCAGTGGTTGCAGCTTGAGGAGGAGTGTGGGGTATAACTTCATTACGATCCATTGGCGTCAGAGGGCGACCAATGCTGATCGGTTCACTGTGCTTAGGAACAGGCGATGATACCACGTTCTTGGTGAGCTGAGGAAGGACTTCATCATCATCATTTTGCACATTGGCATCAGTTCCAATGTCTTCAGCTGCGGTGGGGTCAGCAGCTGGAATCTCTTCAGGGACTGGAACCTTTGTGGTAGTAGGTTCATGCACGATAACTCGTCTCTCGGTGTTTCCAGAGGCAGGGGGAGCAACAGATATCGGTGTCACGAGCAGTGGCTCTTGAGAAGCAGATTGAACATTTTCTGCTTGTGCCGTGGGCGAAGCCTTTGAAGACTTCGTCTTCTGACGCTTTTGAGACGGAGGAGCAGCAGAGGCAGCAGATTGCTTGCGCTTGCGAGCTTCGGCTTCAGCTTGCTGTGTCTTCTTCTTCTTCTCAGAAGCAACGGATGTAGCGGATGGCTTCGAAGCAAGCATGGATGGTGGGAAGACAATCCGAGGCTCATCTTGCCTTGGGGCCTCAGCAGCTTGGGTTTCGGGCTTCTTCTTCGTTTTCTTGACCAGCTTGGGATCAATGGCAGGGCGACCAAGTGCTTTTCTCTTCAAGCCCTCATTGTGGGCTTGCACTGTCTTCTCGGCATAGTGCTTGAGACGTTCTCTGGCACCTTTGGCATCATCACGAAGCTGTTGAAATTCCTCTTTCAGCTCGGCCATCATCTTCTTGTAGCCTTGAATTTCTGCGAGGCTGAATTTTGACAAGTGCTTCTTGAATAGCCGCTTCTCATATTCAATCTTGTTTTTCTGTGCAAGCACTTTCTAGACAACCGCAAGTTCATTGTTGATGAAGCCTTGGAACGTGACACTGATGTAAATCGGAAGCTGCAAGTCGTCAATCAACAACGACGGGTCGCGAAACCATTCGTCAATGAAATTGTTGAGAATATCATGGTCGAACAGAGGCAAGTTTTTGAAGATATCAGCCTCTTCCTGCTTGTTCTTGATGAGAAGCTCAAGGGCATCATCATCAAACTCATCATCAGATAAATCAATGATGGCGTCGTCATCTGTCAACGTGGTTGTTGGTTTGGGGCCTCGCCCAGCAGGTTTCTTTGTCTTCGGAATGCGAGACACATCTTCAGACTGCACACTGGATTCAGGAGGTGCATCTTTCACAGGCTTCACTCTTGAAGCTGATGGAGCAGCAACAGACTTGGCAGATTGCCCCTCTTTAGCTTTGGAGCCCTTTGGCTTTCTTTGTGTCTTGGGGGAGGCAGGAGCAATGTCTTCAGCGTGGGCTTCTCTGCGCGCAGCAGCGGCGGTGGCATGAAGAGCGTTGATATGCTCAACATATGCGTGAAGACTGTCCCATGGCCCGGTCAGATTGGGATCTGCATGACGAGAGCCATCGGGTCTTGGTTCTGCTAGACCAGGGTTGAAGTTCACGCCAAACTCCTTGTTGGCATCTGCTGAAGCCTTTGCAAACTGATAATTGGCTTCAAACAGATCATCTTCACGACACCATCGAATGCTGGATGGGTCAGCATCGTCGGGCATCACACCTCTTACCATGCAAGGATAGAAGTTCTGGGCAATGGCGTCAGCCTTTGTCTTCGGAATAAGCTTCCGGTATACAATATCCGCCCATGGTGGCCTGACTGCATTCTTCTCAGCATACTCTTGTGTAACAAAATGATAATGAAACCATTGTTCTGCCCAGTATCGGCGAATCCATTGCACATGAGATTTGCGTTCACCATAGGTTTCATCAGGATCTGATTTGTATTGTTCATACAGATCTGGAGGGAGGTCAAGAGCAGTGTTTGCTCGTCGTTGCCTTCCTCCTTTCTTTGCAGATTTTCCACTGGCCATTGGCTTCATAGAATTGATTGGCTTCACACTGCTGATCTGGCAGGAGCTGGCTTCAGGAGAGTTGAGATGAAACTGCAAGAAGTCTGCAAACAAATTCAGACTATGAGAACCAAGTGACTCGCCCACGGACATGTACCTGTGACAGCATTAGAGATGCGAGGGAAGGAGGAGAGGTCATATGCATTCTCAGAAAATTTTGAATCCAACTCAGTTTGAAGACAATGACCTCACAATGCGAAGACATTCACTTACAGAGAGAAGTTGGTTCCAGATTTGTACGAATCCGAAGATAGGTACAAATGAGGAATCATCACAATGCAGTATAAGTGAAGTAACTTGGCAAAATATGAGATGCGTGAAACAGAAGATGAAGATTTGGAAGTGAAAGAAACAAGTTCTGAAGATATTCTATAAGATTTTGGATCTAATAGACGGTAAAAAGTAACTTTTATTTACCGCACGAAGAACAGCTCAACGAGACGAATGGAGGCTGAGCAGTTCGATCTCCCACGCCCTAACTTGACAGTGGAGGACGGCTACGGCGGCGGCGGTGAGAAGATGTCCACGACCGGCGTGAGTACGGCGTCGAAGAGGTCGCGGCAGCTAAGCGCTTCTTCTCCAACGACGATGAAGTTAGCGGCTACGCTAGGCTTATATGGGGGCGACGGCGACAGGGGTGAAGAACATTTATGGAACCAGGGGTGAAGTATTTATAAGGGTTGGCCTGGTCTGGGGGATAAGACAGACATGCCCCTGGCGATACATATCTATGCGACGCGTGGCGCACATTGTGCAGTTGGTATCACGCCTCGACCCCACGACCAGCTGTTTTGGCGGGAGGTCGTTCCGCCTTCTGCGGATGCAGGTAAATTGGATAGAGATGGAAAAATATTTTAATTTTTTTGTCTCAAAATCTTCGACTGACAAGGACACAGTGAAGACAATCAACATGTGTCAAATAGAATGCATATGAAGATTTAGAGAGACTGGACGAGGTAAGCACAGAAGGTGGGGGGTAAGGGTCCGATCACATTCACCTAGTTCAAAAACACAGGTTGAAAACATAGCTATAGGTGAATGCTGTTGAGGACAAACTCATATATATAAATATTATAGGCAGTGAAGTCAAATAGAATGTGAAGATAAAATCATTCATGAAGACAATCCAAATCAGGAAGATAATGCAATAGATGTGACGCCAAATGAAAATTTTCAAGAAAAGTTTGGTGGTGGCGTTACCCACCTTATAGGAAATATTAGACCCAGACACGGCGCACCATTATCGTGGCGCTCTGAAGTCAAAATCCATTTTAATATCTTCACACTTAGAGTGTATATCTTCATGAGTTGAAGACATACGTTACTTCGTGTGTTGTGCATAAAAGTCGTCAAGAATGCATAAGCATTTGAATGAATGCCCTCTCACAGGACATTTGAGGATTCTAAGATATTTAGCTCACACCGCAACTTGCAAAACCTCTTCTCATCCAAAGGCTTCGTGAAGATATCTGCCAGCTGATCTTGAGTGTTGACGTGAATGATGTCAATGTCTTCTTTGAGCACATGATCACGAAGAAAGTGGTGTCTAATCTCAATATGCTTCGTCTTGGAGTGTTGGACAGGATTGTGAGAAATCTTGATTGCACTCTCATTGTCACAGAATAGCGGAACCTTCTTCTTGTTGATGCCATAATCCTTGAGAGTTTGCTTCATCCAGAGAAGCTGTGCACAACATGATCCAGCAACAATGTATTCGGCTTCAGCAGTAGAGAGTGATACACAGTTCTGCTTCTTTGAAGACCAACATACCAGTGAACGTCCAAGAAAATGACAAGTGCCTGATGTGGATTTTCGATCCACCCTGTCTCCAGCATAATCAGAATCGGAGTAGCCAACCAAATCAAACTCTGAGCCCTTTGGATACCATAATCCTAGTGTTGGGGTGTGAGCCAAATATCTAAGAATTCGCTTCACGGCGAGGTGATGTGATTCCTTTGGTGCCGCTTGAAATCGGGCACATATGCGAACACTAAGCATTATATCTGGCCTAGATGCACATAAGTATAATAAAGAATCAATCATGGAGCGGTATACCTTTTGATCGAACTCTTTACCATTGTCGTCTCCTCATTCCAGTGCTCTTTGTCTGTCACAAATGGAAGCAGACCAACATCACGAAGACAATCAATGGCTTCATCCAGACATTGCAGATCAGTCATAGCTTCAAAGTTGAGGCGCTTGTGAGGATGAATCCGGTCTTGATTGTAGAGGACACTCATGTAATAGCTTCGTTGTTGGTAGCTCCAGAACCTGTCTGAAGATATCCTTAGCTTGGTGTATGGGTTCTTGGAGCGGTCAAAGATGTCGTTCCGGAAGCTAGTGACACTGAAAGTGCATTCGGTGGAAGCAGCTCCTCGAAGCCTTGGCAGCCTGGGCATTGCCTTCTGAACAAGAGGCCGATTGTCAACATGAAATTCATATTGTGGGCCAGGTCTTTCTGGTGACGCAAGACGAGGCCAGTTGACAGGCACAAGTTCTCCAGCTCTGTTGTATGCCATGACAGTATTGGCGTCAGAGAGCCCAATGGCTTCAGAGGTGGCAGGAGCTTCAGTAGTGGCATTCAGATTTCCTTCAGTGGCTCGGACTTCAGATTCAAGGGCCACATTTGGATCACCAGCAGCAGTGTTAGACACAGGAGGCTGCTCTTGAACGTCTTCGGCTGTTGCAGCCGGTATGACTTCAGACTGAGGAGGTTCTTGCTCAGGTTGGGCATCACCAGATTCAGGCTGTACTGGATCAGCTGGCTTGTCTTCAGTCTGAATGGTGTTGGTGGGTGGAACATCTCCTTGAATATCGTCTTGAGAAGCAGAGGCATCTTGATGCACTGCCTCCTCAGAGATGCTGGACATCCGCGGGCCACGGCGAAGCCTTCGGAAGATGGGCGACGCCTTTGGAGAAGAATTGTCTTCTACCATGGCTTCAGGAGTATCTGCCAACATTGGCTCATCAGTGGTTGCAGCTTGAGGAGGAGTGTGGGGTATAACTTCATTATGATCCATTGGCGTCAGAGGGCGACCAATGCTGATCGGTTCACTGTGCTTAGGAACAGGCGATGATACCACGTTCTTGGTGAGCTGAGGAAGGACTTCATCATCATCATTTTGCACATTGGCATCAATTCCAATGTCTTCAGCTGCGGTGGGGTCAGCAGCTGGAATCTCTTCAGGGACTGGAACCTTTGTGGTAGTAGGTTCATGCACGATAACTCGTCTCTCGGTGTTTCCAGAGGCAGGGGGAGCAACAGATATCGGTGTCACGAGCAGTGGCTCTTGAGAAGCAGATTGAACATTTTCTGCTTGTGCCGTGGGCGAAGCCTTTGAAGACTTCATCTTCTGACGCTTTTGAGACGGAGGAGCAGCAGAGGCAGCAGATTGCTTGCGCTTGCGAGCTTCGGCTTCAGCTTGCTGTGTCTTCTTCTTCTCAGAAGCAACGGATGTAGCGGATGGCTTCGAAGCAAGCATGGATGGTGGGAAGACAATCCGAGGCTCATCTTGCCTTGGGGCCTCAGCAGCTTGGGTTTCGGGCTTCTTCTTCGTTTTCTTGACCAGCTTGGGATCAATGGCAGGGCGACCAAGTGCTTTTCTCTTCAAGCCCTCATTGTGGGCTTGCACTGTCTTCTCGGCATAGTGCTTGAGACGTTCTCTGGCACCTTTGGCATCATCACGAAGCTGTTGAAATTCCTCTTTCAGCTCGGCCATCATCTTCTTGTAGCCTTGAATTTCTGCGAGGCTGAATTTTGACAAGTGCTTCTTGAATAGCCGCTTCTCATATTCAATCTTGTTTTTCTGTGCAAGCACTTTCTAGACAACCGCAAGTTCATTGTTGATGAAGCCTTGGAACGTGACACTGATGTAAATCGGAAGCTGCAAGTCGTCAATCAACAACGACGGGTCGCGAAACCATTCGTCAATGAAATTGTTGAGAATATCATGGTCGAACAGAGGCAAGTTTTTGAAGATATCAGCCTCTTCCTGCTTGTTCTTGATGAGAAGCTCAAGGGCATCATCATCAAACTCATCATCAGATAAATCAATGATGGCGTCGTCATCTGTCAACGTGGTTGTTGGTTTGGGGCCTCGCCCAGCAGGTTTCTTTGTCTTCGGAATGCGAGACACATCTTCAGACTGCACACTGGATTCAGGAGGTGCATCTTTCACAGGCTTCACTCTTGAAGCTGATGGAGCAGCAACAGACTTGGCAGATTGCCCCTCTTTAGCTTTGGAGCCCTTTGGCTTTCTTTGTGTCTTGGGGGAGGCAGGAGCAATGTCTTCAGCATGGGCTTCTCTGCGCGCAGCAGCGGCGGTGGCATGAAGAGCGTTGATATGCTCAACATATGCGTGAAGACTGTCCCATGGCCCGGTCAGATTGGGATCTGCATGACGAGAGCCATCGGGTCTTGGTTCTGCTAGACCAGGGTTGAAGTTCACGCCAAACTCCTTGTTGGCATCTGCTGAAGCCTTTGCAAACTGATAATTGGCTTCAAACAGATCATCTTCACGACACCATCGAATGCTGGATGGGTCAGCATCGTCGGGCATCACACCTCTTACCATGCAAGGATAGAAGTTCTGGGCAATGGCGTCAGCCTTTGTCTTCGGAATAAGCTTCCGGTATACAATATCCGCCCATGGTGGCCTGACTGCATTCTTCTCAGCATACTCTTGTGTAACAAAATGATAATGAAACCATTGTTCTGCCCAGTATCGGCGAATCCATTGCACATGAGATTTGCGTTCACCATAGGTTTCATCAGGATCTGATTTGTATTGTTCATACAGATCTGGAGGGAGGTCAAGAGCAGTGTTTGCTCGTCGTTGCCTTCCTCCTTTCTTTGCAGATTTTCCACTGGCCATTGGCTTCATAGAATTGATTGGCTTCACACTGCTGATCTGGCAGGAGCTGGCTTCAGGAGAGTTGAGATGAAACTGCAAGAAGTCTGCAAACAAATTCAGACTATGAGAACCAAGTGACTCGCCCACGGACATGTACCTGTGACAGCATTAGAGATGCGAGGGAAGGAGGAGAGGTCATATGCATTCTCAGAAAATTTTGAATCCAACTCAGTTTGAAGACAATGACCTCACAATGCGAAGACATTCACTTACAGAGAGAAGTTGGTTCCAGATTTGTACGAATCCGAAGATAGGTACAAATGAGGAATCATCACAATGCAGTATAAGTGAAGTAACTTGGCAAAATATGAGATGCGTGAAACAGAAGATGAAGATTTGGAAGTGAAAGAAACAAGTTCTGAAGATATTCTATAAGATTTTGGATCTAATAGACGGTAAAAAGTAACTTTTATTTACCGCACGAAGAACAGCTCAACGAGACGAATGGAGGCTAAGCAGTTCGATCTCCCACGCCCTAACTTGACAGTGGAGGACGGCTACGGCGGCGGCGGTGAGAAGATGTCCACGACCGGCGTGAGTACGGCGTCGAAGAGGTCGCGGCAGCTAAGCGCTTCTTCTCCAACGACGATGAAGTTAGCGGCTACGCTAGGCTTATATGGGGGCGACGGCGACAGGGGTGAAGAACATTTATGGAACCAGGGGTGAAGTATTTATAAGGGTTGGCCTGGTCTGGGGGATAAGACAGACATGCCCCTGGCGATACATATCTATGCGACGCGTGGCGCACATTGTGCAGTTGGTATCACGCCTCGACCCCACGACCAGCTGTTTTGGCGGGAGGTCGTTCCGCCTTCTGCGGATGCAGGTAAATTGGATAGAGATGGAAAAATATTTTAATTTTTTTGTCTCAAAATCTTCGACTGACAAGGACACAGTGAAGACAATCAACATGTGTCAAATAGAATGCATATGAAGATTTAGAGAGACTGGACGAGGTAAGCACAGAAGGTGGGGGGTAAGGGTCCGATCACATTCACCTAGTTCAAAAACACAGGTTGAAAACATAGCTATAGGTGAATGCTGTTGAGGACAAACTCATATATATAAATATTATAGGCAGTGAAGTCAAATAGAATGTGAAGATAAAATCATTCATGAAGACAATCCAAATCAGGAAGATAATGCAATAGATGTGACGCCAAATGAAAATTTTCAAGAAAAGTTTGGTGGTGGCGTTACCCACCTTATAGGAAATATTAGACCCAGACACGGCGCACCATTATCGTGGCGCTCTGAAGTCAAAATCCATTTTAATATCTTCACACTTAGAGTGTATATCTTCATGAGTTGAAGACATACGTTACTTCGTGTGTTGTGCATAAAAGTCGTCAAGAATGCATAAGCATTTGAATGAATGCCCTCTCACAGGACATTTGAGGATTCTAAGATATTTAGCTCACACCGCAACTTGCAAAACCTCTTCTCATCCAAAGGCTTCGTGAAGATATCTGCCAGCTGATCTTGAGTGTTGACGTGAATGATGTCAATGTCTTCTTTGAGCACATGATCACGAAGAAAGTGGTGTCTAATCTCAATATGCTTCGTCTTGGAGTGTTGGACAGGATTGTGAGAAATCTTGATTGCACTCTCATTGTCACAGAATAGCGGAACCTTCTTCTTGTTGATGCCATAATCCTTGAGAGTTTGCTTCATCCAGAGAAGCTGTGCACAACATGATCCAGCAACAATGTATTCGGCTTCAGCAGTAGAGAGTGATACACAGTTCTGCTTCTTTGAAGACCAACATACCAGTGAACGTCCAAGAAAATGACAAGTGCCTGATGTGGATTTTCGATCCACCCTGTCTCCAGCATAATCAGAATCGGAGTAGCCAACCAAATCAAACTCTGAGCCCTTTGGATACCATAATCCTAGTGTTGGGGTGTGAGCCAAATATCTAAGAATTCGCTTCACGGCGAGGTGATGTGATTCCTTTGGTGCCGCTTGAAATCGGGCACATATGCGAACACTAAGCATTATATCTGGCCTAGATGCACATAAGTATAATAAAGAATCAATCATGGAGCGGTATACCTTTTGATCGAACTCTTTACCATTGTCGTCTGTACTCAGATGACCATTGGTTGGCATTGGTGTCTTGTAGCCCTTGCAATCTTGCATTCCAAACTTCTTCAGGCAATCTTTGAGATATTTCTCTTGTGATATGAAGATGCCATTGCTTTGTTGGCGAATTTGAAGACCAAGAAAGAATTTCAGCTCTCCCATCATGGACATTTGATATTGCTCTTGCATCATATGACTGAACTCATCACTATATCGTTTGTCAGTGCAGCCGAAGATAATGTCATCCACATAGATTTAGCACACAAACAGTTCACCATCATATGATTTGGTGAAGAGAGTGGGATCAAGTGAACCAGGTTTGAAGCCTTTGCTTTTCAGGAATTCCTTGAGTGTATCATACCAGGCTCGTGGAGCTTGCTTGAGGCCATACAATGCCTTGTTGAGCCTATAGACCTTGTCAGGGTGCTTTGGATCTTCAAACCCAGGTGGTTGAGCAGCATAGACTTCTTCTTCAATTTTGCTGTTTAGAAAGGCACTCTTCACATCCATTTGATACAGAAGAATATCATGATGATTTGCATAAGCAAGAAGTATGCGGATGGCTTCAAGTCTAGCCACAGGAGCAAAGGTTTCATTGAAGTCAATTCCTTCCACTTGTGTGTATCCTTGTGCGACTAGACGAGCTTTGTTTCTGACAACTTGACCATGTTCATCTTGCTTGTTGCGGTAGATCCATTTTGTTCCAATGATATTGTGCTTACGAGGGTCAGGGCGCTTGACAAGTTCCCACACATTGTTGAGCTCAAATTGCTGAAGCTCTTCTTGCATAGCTTGAATCCATTCAGGTTCCATGAAGGCTTCAGTGACTTTGGTGGGTTCATTGATGGAGACGAAAGCGAAGTGCCCACAAAAGTTTGCTAGCTGTGTGGCTCTTGAACGAGTGAGAGGACCAGGTGCGTTGATGTTGTCGATTATCTTCTCGATCTGAACTTCATTGGCCACACGAGGATGTACAGGACGAAGAATTTGTTGTTGCTGAGCATTGTCTTCAAGCTCAGCATTATCTTCAGTCTGATCATTGTCTTCACGCTGGACTGGAGTAGGTATCACAACCTCTTCATCTCCGAGTTCCTCAGTGGGTATTATTTCTCCAGTACCCATTTGCTTGATGGATTCACTAGGAGGGGGTTCATCTATCACAGTTGGCAGGTGCTCTCTTTGCGAGCCGTTAGTCTCATCGAACCGCACATCTACAGTTTCAACCACTTTGTAGTGAAAGAGGCTGAAGACTCTGTAGGTGTGCGAATCCTTTCCGTAACCAAGCATAAAACCCTCATATGCTTTCGGTGCAAATTTGGAAGTGTGATGTGGATCTCGTATCCAACACCTGGCACCAAATACTTTGAAATAACTTACATTTGGCTTCTTACCAGTGATCAGTTCATAAGATGTCTTCTTGAAGAACTTGTGAAGATATACTCTGTTGATGATGTGGCATGCAGTATCAATGGCTTTGGGCCACCACTTGCGTGGTGTCTTGTATTCGTCAAGCATAGTGCGAGCCATCTCAATGAGAGTCCTGTTCTTGCGCTCCACGACGCCATTCTGCTAAGGAGTGTATGGAGCAGATAACTCGTGAGTGATGCCAAAAACATCAAGATAGGTGTCGAGCCCAGTGTTCTTGAACTCGGTGCCATTGTCACTCCTGATGTGCTTGATCTTGACGCCATAGTTGGTCATTGCACGGTTGGCGAACCGCCTGAAGACATCCTGCACTTCAGTCTTATACAGGATTATATGCACCCATGTATATCTAGAATAATCATCAACAATCACGAAGCCATATAGATGTGCAGATGTAGTAAGAGTGGAGTAATGAGTAGGGCCAAATAAGTCCATGTGTACCAGCTCGAAGGACGAGTGGTCGTCATGATTGTCTTCGAGGGGTGTTTCGCCCTAGTCATCTTCCCGGCTTCACATGCTCCACACAGGTGATCCTTCTTGAACTTGACGCCCTCGATCCCAATGATGTGCTTCTTCTTCACAAGGGTGTGCAAGTTCCTCATGCCAGCATGTCCTAGCCGTCGATGCCAAAGCCAGCATTCTGAAGCTTTTGCTAGAAGACATGTGGCCAACTGTGGTCCTGTGGAGAAATCTACCATGTACAAGTCACCTCTTCGATAACCTTCGAAGACTTGAGTTTTGTCAGAAGCCATTAGCACAAGACAGCGAAATTTGCCAAAGATGACAATCATATCAAGATCACAAAGCATTGAGACTGACATGAGGTTGAATCTAAGGGATTCGACAAGCATCACTTTATCCATGTGCCGATCCTTTGAGATTGCAACCCTACCTAGACCCAATACCTTGCTTTTCCCAGTATCAGCAAAAGTAATCTGCTTTTGAGTAGATGGATGAAGTGTAGAGTCCATGAGTAAGCTTTGGTCACCAGTCATATGGTTGGTGCAGCCACTGTCCAGGATCCATTCAGTAGCTTTTGGAAGTGAACCCTACAGTAAAGTTAGTGGGATAGCCTTCACGATGACAATTTGTGAAGATAAAGCATGTGATTGCAGATACTTCATGCAAGATTAGTTTCATGAAAGATATAGAAATGTAATCATCAAGAAATTATGTTGAGTCTTTTGTTCCATAGCATTTTGGGCATTATAACTTGTGCCCCACAAGTTTATTCAGGTCCCCAGCATTGTCTTTAGAACCCAATGCTTTTCGGCTGGAGACCTGACCATGCAAGAAAGAGATCAGTTCTTCTTAACCACCCACATCTGAAGGGGTGGCTTAGAAGCAATACGTCTAAGTGCAGCATCTAAGAACTTTGGCTTTGAAGCCCTAGCAAATAGCTTCACAGGGGGGTTAGAGTACTCAAATGAATAGGCAGAGAAATTCTTTGATTTGTGAACATAATGGTATGAGGAACGTCTCTCATATTCATGAGTCTGATCATTGTAACCCTGCAAAACATTGGCGTTAGGGCGATCATACGAAGACCTTTGTCTGTATGAAGATTTTGGTCCATATGAAGCTTTTGCTCTGGGGTTTATCTTCTTCCCTGGTGGTGTCATGATGACATTCACGGGAAGCCTTTCCAGAAGACTTTTGGGAACCCATATCTTCTTCATAGGGGAACCATTCCTGTAGTTAGTTCCAATAAACCTGGCAAACACTTTACCATTCTGGTTTTTGAATAGTTTATAGTTTGAGTCAAAGGACTCATCAATGATGATAGGGTTAGCACAGTTGTAACCAGATAAGGTGGATGGATCCACTGATGGCCCTTGTGCAGCAACCCAGGTAGTTTTGGGGTACTGCTCAGGCTTCCAGTAGGACCTATCAACATTGATTCTCCTCTTGAAGCCAGTACCCTCTTTCCTAGGGTTTCTGTTCAGGATCTGTTTCTTGAGGACATCACAAAGAGTATATGCCCTTTGAGACTCTTAAACATCCCTGTCTCAAGCAATGTCTTCAACCTAGCATTCTCATCAGTAATAGCAATGGCTTCCTCAGATGAGGGGTTAGTTGCCACAACAGTAGTTGAAGATATTGCAGTTTCAGAAACAGTAGAGCATTCAGTAGAAGAATTGGCGTTATCACGCTCAAGGCATTTCAATCAAGGTGGCACAAATTCATCCTGAGCGGTACTAATCTGTTGAGCGAGTAGTGAATCGTTTTCAGTCCGAAGATCATCATGAGACGCTCTCAGCTTCTCAAGCTCTTACTTCCTTTGAAGATATTCATAGGAGAGCTTCTCGTGATCAGATGAGAGGGTATCATGACGACTTAGGAGCTCTTCATACTTAACTTGAAGATTTTTTATGTCTTCAATTAAGGATTGACTTCGATTCATTTCCTCATCCAACAGATCATCGCTTTTGTCTAGCAGTTTTTGAATCTTTTCCATAGCAGTTTGTTGCTCAGTTGCAATTTTAGCAAGTGTCTTGTAGCTAGGTTTGGATTCACATTTAGAGTCATCTTCACTTGAAGTTTCAAAGTAGGCAGCGCGTGAAGTTACCTTAGCGCCTCTTGCCATGAAGCAGTAGGCAGGAGCAGGGTCGTCGTCCATAGTGTCGGTGACGTGACCATTGTCTTCAGTGCTGAAGATGGACTTGGCGACGAACGCTGAAGCCAAAGCCAGGCTTGCCACGCCTGAGTCTGACTCTTCCTCTGACTCCTCCACTACCTCCTCAGTATCAGATTCCTCCTCTGAATCCATCTCCTTGCCAATAAATGCACGAGCTTTGCTAGAAGAACTTGATTTGTGCGATGAAGACTTTGATGAAGACTTTGATTGTTTCTTCTTCTTCTTGTCGTCAGAGTCATAATCCTTGCTCTTCTTCTTCTTTGATTCCTTCTCCCATTGAGGACAATCAGCGATGTAGTGACCTGATCTCTTGCATTTGTCGCAAGTTCTCTTCTTGTAGTCACGAGTGGAAGCCTCATCTTTCTTGGAGTCATACTTTGAAGACTTTCCAAAACGGTTCTTCTTGGTGAACTTCTGGAATTTCTTCACAAGCATTGCGAGCTCTCTGCCAATGTCTTCAGCACTATCAGGACAACAGTCAGAGTCTTCAGACGAAGATTCAACCTTTGCTTTCAAAGCACACGATCGTCCATAGCTAGGACCATAGATATCTCTCTTCTCAGATAGCTGGAATTCATGTGTATTGAGCCTCTCAAGTATATCGGCATGATCCAATTGCTTGAAGTCGGGGCGCTCTTGGATCATCAGTGATAGGGTGTCAAAAGAACTGTCCAGAGACTTCAGTAGCTTCTTCACAACTTCATGCTTGGTGATGTCAGTGGCGCCAAGAGCATGAAGCTCATTGGTGATGTCAGTGAGACGATCAAAGGTGAGCTGGACATTTTCATTCTTGAGCCTTTTGAAGCGATTGAAGAGATTGTGAAGAACGTCAATTCGGGAGTCCCGTTGTGATGAGACGCCCTCGTTGACTTTGGAAAGCCAGTCCCAGACAGGCTTTGCAGATTCCAAAGCACTCACACGTCCATACTGTCCTTTGGTCAGATGACCACAGATGATGTTCTTGGCGGTGGAGTCCAATTGCGCGAACCTCTTCACGTCAGCAGCAGTGACACCTTCACCGACCTTGGGGACGCCCATCCTGACGACATACCAGAGGTCGTTGTCAATGGCTTCAAGATGCATGCGCATCTTATTCTTCCTGTAGGGATAGTCAGTGCCATCGTAGACGTGGCATGCAGCGGAAACCTTGATTATCCCTGCAGTCGACATAGCTAAAACTTCGGGTGGTTAAACCAAATCACACGGAATAAGGGAACACCTTGCTCTGATACCAATTGAAAGTGCTAGTTATCGACTAGAGGGAGGGTGAATAGGCAATTTTTATGAAAGGCTTCAAAAACAGGCAATGTTTTCAAAGAGAGCGGAAGCAGAATGAGAACTAGAAGAGCCTATCAATAAGATGAATGAATATGACAAGCATAGGCATCATACATACAAGCATGCGTTGAACATAAACACAAGAAGCATGAAGACAAATGAGTAAACAGATGAATGGCTTCAGGGAATATCTTCAAACACAAACTAGCATGCAAAGGCTTCACAGTTCAAAACAATAAGTAAGGAAGAGTAAGGATAGAACCAGGAGCTCGGGGAAGACAATGATTTGTTTGACCAGTTCCAACTGCTGTGACAGTTGTACGTCTGGTTAGGGAGGCTGAGATTGAACTCAGAAGACCACGTCTTCACCTTATTCCCCTTGAGCTAAGGTCACTTAGACCTCGCCCAATCACTCTGGTAAGTCTTCAAGGTAGACTTCCAAACCTTCACAGACTTCGTTCACCGGCAATCCACAATGACTCTTGGATGCTCAGAACGTGACGCCTAACCGACTGGAAGATCACAGTCTTCAAGTGTAATAAGTCTTCAGTTCACTTAGAACAGAATGTCTTCAGTGATGCTCAATCACTTTGGGCTCTGGGTGTTTTGGGTTTTGTCCTCGCAAGGTTTCTCTCTCAAAGGCTTCGAGGTGGGTTGCTCTCAAACGACAAAAGCCGTGCACTAACTCGGAGCAGCCACCAACTTATGGTGGAAGGGGTGGATATTTATAGCCAGGGGGCAACCCAACGTGATATGTCCGAAATGACCCTTGGTCATTTAGGAACTGACACGTGTCCAACGGTCGGAATTTAAACCCACGCGGCAACTTTACTTGGGCTACAAGCAAAGCTGACTCAACCAACTCTGGAAGAGATTTTCTCTCATTTGTCTTCGCTTGAAGACATAGGATTTTAGGTTGAGCATCACGTCAGTTTCTGACTTCGTTTACCTCAACCCCACTTGACAGTTCGGTGGTTCCTATGACTCAAGAAATAAGAAAATGAAACTACCAAAAGACTATGTCTTCAAGCTTCATTGTCTTCGATGAATGTCTTCATGAACCATTATCTTCAGCATGAATGTCTTCGTGAATCACCATTGTCTTCAATGTCTTCATACATTTTTAGGGGTCATCTTCGATGGGTAAACCGAATCAATAGGGACTTCTACCTGTGTTCTCCTGTGAATCTCACAAATACATTAGTCCCACAACCAAGTTTGTCTTCAATACTCCAAAACCAACAAGGGGTGGCACTAGATGCACTTGCACCCATCTATTGGCCATCCACCTTGTGATCGCGGGTGAATTCCGTGATCATGGAGTGGTTGGCGCTGAGTCCACGTTCTACCATCCCTTGGCACTTAAAAATCTCCTGCTCCACCGCTTCGAGCCTGGCCTCCACGCTCCCGGTCTTCTTGGGTCCTTGAACACCCCGGATGTGGAGCACTCCTCACGCATCTCAATGGTTTGAGGGTGCTTCATCACCTCCGGTAGGTACGGGTTGATGACCTTCTCATAGAACTTGTCCTTGGACGAGCTTGGAGACGTCATGGTGACCTAGATCTGTCAGAAAAATAGCCCAAAACAAGAACAGAGGAGAAACTCACGATGCGGTGGTCAAAACATACGGGAGTATATATAAAGAATTTTTATCTTGCAAAACAAGCAATACGGGAAGAAAACGGAGTCGGGAAGGCACACGTGGGGCCCACAAGGCACTAGGGCGCGCCCAGGGGGTGGCCGCGCCCTACTGCCTTGTGGGCAGCACGTGGGTCCCCTCGGCTGATTCTTATTTTTGTAATTTTTCTAATATTCCAAAACTGACAGAAATAATTTTTATGGAATTTTTGGAGTCGGTTTACTTACCGTATCACATACCTACCCCTTTTCAGGATTCGGGAGCGTTCCGGAAGGACTCTTTGATGTGCTCTTCTAGTGTAATTGTTTCAATAATATTAGTTTCAACATTAATAAGAGTACCTGAAATATAGTGCTTAATTCTTTGCCCATTCACTACTCTCGGATTAGTGCCTTCAGAGTTGTTTATTTTGATGGCTTCGGAGCGATAAACTTCTTCGATGATATACGGTCCTTCCCATTTAGAGAGAAGTTTTCCTGCAAAGAATTTCAAACGAGAATTGTATAATAGAACATGATCACCTACTTTGAATTCCCGTTTTTGAATTCTTTTGTCATGCCACCTTTTAACTTTTTCTTTAAACAACTTAGCATTATCATAGGCTTGGGTTCTCCATTCATCTAAGGAGCTAATATCAAATAACCTCTTCTCACCGGCAAGTTTAAAATCATAATTAAGTTCTTTAATTGCCCAATAAGCTTTATGTTCTAATTCAAGAGGTAAATGACATGCTTTTCTATAAACCATTTTATACGGAGACATACCCATAGGATTTTTATATGCAGTTCTGTAAGCCCATAATGCATCATCAAGTTTCTTAGACCAATTCTTTCTGAATCTATTAACAGTCTTTTGCAAAATCAATTTTATTTCCCTATTAGTTAATTCAACTTGACCACTAGACTGAGGATGGTAAGGGGATGCAATTCTATGGTTAACATCATATTTAGCAAGCAACTTACGGAAAGCACCATGAATAAAATATGAACCACCATCAGTCATTAAATATCTAGGGACTCCAAACCTCGGGAAAATGACTTCTTTAAGCATTTTAATAGAAGTGTTATGATCAGCACTACTAGTTGGAATAGCTTCTACCCACTTAGTAATGTAATCAACAGCAACTAAAATATGTGTATACCCATTGGATTTAGGAAAAGGTCCCATATAATCAATACCCCAAACATCAAATGGTTCAATAACAAGTGAATAATTCATAGGCATTTCCTGACGTCTACCAACATTACCAATTCTTTGACATTCATCACAAGAAAGGACAAACTTACGTGCATCCTTGAAAAGAGTAGGCCAATAAAAACCAGATTGTAATACCTTGTGTGCAGTTCGGTCTCCCGCATGATGTCCTCCATAGGCCTCGGAGTGACACTTACGTAGGATTTGTTTCTGTTCATGCTCAGGTACACAACGTCTAATAATACCATCTACTCCTTCTTTATATAGATGTGGGTCATCCCAAAAGTAATGTCTTAAATCAAAGAAAAACTTTTTCTTTTGTTGGTATGTAAAGCTGGGTGGTATGTATTTAGCAACAATGTAATTAGCATAGTCCGCATACCAAGGAGTATTATGAGAAGCATTTATCACAACCAATTGTTCATCAAGAAAATCATCATTAATAGGAAGTGGGTCATCAAGAACATTTTCCATTCTAGACAAATTATCTGCTACGGGATTCTAAGCTCCCTTCCTAACAACAATATGCAAATCAAATTCTTATAGCAGAAGAATCCACCTAATAAGTCTAGGCTTAGCATCCTTCTTTTCCATAAGGTATTTAATAGCAGCATGATCAGTGTGAGCAGTAACCTTGGAATCAACAATATAAGATCTAAATTTATCACATGCAAACACAACTGCTAAAAAATTCTTTCTCAGCAGTAGCATAATTCCTTTGAGCGTTGTCTAGAGTTTTACTAGCATAATGGATAACATTTAATTTCTTATCAACTCTCTGTCCTAGAACAGCACCAACATCATAATCACTAGCATCACACATAATTTCGAAAGGTAGGTTCCAATCAGGTGGTTGAACAATAGGTGCAGAAATTAAGGCTTTCTTAAGTATTTCAAAGGCTTCTACACAATCATCATCAAAAACAAACGGAACATCTTTTTGCAAGAGATTGGTAAGAGGTCTAGAAATTTTAGAGAAGTCTTTTATAAACCTTCTATAGAAACCAGCATGACCAAGGAAACTTCTTATACCTTTGATATCTTTAGGACATGGCATTTTCTCAATAGCATCAACCTTAGCTTTATCAACTTCAATACCTCTTTCAGAAATTTTATGCCCAAGGACTATACCTTCATTAACCATAAAGTGGCACTTCTCCCAATTCAAGACAAGATTAGTTTCTTCGCATCTCTGCAAAACTTGATCAAGGTTGCTTAAGCAATCATCAAAAGAAGTTCCGTAAACGGAGAAATCATCCATGAAAACCTCAACAATCTTTTCACAAAAGCCAGAGAATATAGCAGTCATACATCTTTGAAAGGTAGCAGGTGCATTACATCAACCAAAAGGCATACGACGATAAGCATAAGTTCCAAAAGGACAAGTAAAGGTGGTTTTCTCTTGATCTTCAGGTGATACAGGTATTTGAGAGAAACCAGAGTAACCATCTAGGATACAAAAGTGTGTATGCTTAGACAATCTTTCTAACATTTGATCAATAAAAGGCAAGGGGTAATGATCTTTCCAAGTAGGTTTATTTAATTTTCTGAAATCAATTACCATCCTATAACCAGTTACAATTCTTTGTGGGATGAGTTCATTTTTATCATTAGGAACAATGGTAATACCTCCTTTTTTAGGAACACAATGAACATGACTTACCCATCTACTATCAGCTATGGGATAAATTATACCTGCTTCCAGAAGCTTTAATATTTTAGTTCTTACCACATCCTTCATTTTAGGGTTCAGCCTTCTTTGATGATCAACAACGGGTTTAGCGTCTGGCTCCATATGAATTTTATGCTGACATAAAGTGGGACTAATGCCCTTAAGATCATCAAGAGTATATCCAATAGCGGCACGGTGCTTCCTCAGAGTTTTAAGTAATCTCTTTTCTTCATGCTCTGAAAGGTTAGCACTAATAATAACAGGATATATCTTCTTTTCATCAAGGTAAGCATATTTAAGAGTATCAGGTAATTGCTTCAATTCAAATACAGGATCACCCTTGGGTGGAGGTGGACCTCCCAAGGTTTCAACAGGCAGATTATGTTTAAGGATAGGTGCTTGTTTAAAGAATAATTCATCTATTTCATTTCTTTCACTCATATGCATGTCATTCTCATGCTCAAGCAAATATTGTTCTAGTGGATCAGTAGGAGGCACAGCAATAGAAGCAAGACCAATGATTTAATCCTTACTAGGCAATTCTTTATCATGGGGTTGTCTACGCAACTTAGAGAAATTAAACTCATGAGACTTCTCACCAAAATTAACACTAACAATTTCTTTAGTGCAATCAATCTTAGCATTAACAGTATTCAAGAAGGGTCTACCAAATATAATGGGACAAAAATCAACTTGTGGCGATCCAAGAACAAGAAAATCAGTATGGTATTTGATCTTACCACACAAGACTTCAACATCTCTAACAATCCCAAGTGGTGAAATAGTATCTCTGTTTGCAAGCTTAATAGTAACATCAATATCTTCAATCTCAACGGGTGCAATATCATTCATGACTTCTTGATAGAGAGTAAACGGAATAGCACTCACACTAGCACCAATATCACATAAACCATGATAACAATGATCTCCAATTTTAACAGAAATAATAGGCATCTCAACTACAGGTTTATTTTTATCTTTAGGGTCTGGCTTAGCAATTCTAGTTGCTTTATCACAGAAATATATGACATGTCCATCAATGTTATCAACCAAAAGATCTTTAACCATTGCAACACTAGGTTCAACTTTAATTTGCTCAGAAGGTCTAGGTGCTCTAATTTTACTCTTATTGACTACAGTTGAAGCTTTGGCATGTTCCTTAATCCTAACAGGGAAAGAAGGTTTCTCAATATAAGCAGTAGGCACAATTGGATCAACATGGTAAACAATTGTTTCTTCTTTAATACTAACAGGTTCTTCTTTCAATTCAATAGGTGGATGATATTTAAACCATTTCTCCTTAGGGAGATCAACATGAGCAGCAAAAGATTCACAAAAGGTAGCTACTATCTCAGAGTCAAGTCCATATTTAGTACTAAACTTACAAAAAGCATCAGTTTCCATAAAAGATTTAACACAATCAAACTCAAGGTTTATACCTGACTCATTACCTTTGTCGATTTCCCAATCCTCATAATTGCATTTAATTCTTTCAAGAAGGTCCCATCTGGATTCAATAGTTTTCTTCATAAAGGAACCAACAGAAGAAATATCGAGCATGGATTGATCATTATGAGAATGCCGAGCATAAAAGTTTTGAAGGATTATTTCTCTTGAGAGCTCATGATTGGGGCATGTATGCAGCATATACTTAAGCCTCCCTCAAGCTTGAGTGATACTTTCTCCTTCACGAGGCCAAAAATTATATATATAATTCCGATCACGATGAATCAAATGCATAGGTTAAAATTTCTGGCGGAATTCCAGCTTCAACCGGTTCCAGTCCCATGTATCAGTATCATCACATAGCCTATACTATGTCAATGCATTTCCCTCCAAAGATAAAGGGAACACTTTCTTCTTAACTCCATCTCCGGATAAACCTGCAAGCTTAAACAATCCACAGATTTCATCCACATAGATCAAGTGCATATCAGGATGTACCGTTCCATCTCCTGCATAAGGATTAGCTAGCAATTTCTCTATCATCCCCGAAGGAATTTCATAATAAATATTTTCAGTACGTTCAATAGGTGGAGGAGCAACTCTTGTTTCTTTCGGTCGAGGTGAAGATACCCCGAACAAGCCCCTCAAAGGATTAATTTCCATGGTGACAAGTGACAACAAATTTCAGCACATAATATAAATGTTTCCTTACCAAATTCCACTCACCAAAGGCGCTTCACTCCCCGGCAACGGCGCCAGAAAGAGTCTTGATGACCCACAAGTATAGCGGATCAATCGTAGTCCTTTCGATAAGTAAGAGTGTCGAACCCAACGAGGAGCAGAAGGAAATGACAAGCGGTTTTCAGCAAGGTTTTCTCTGCAAGTACTGAAAGTAGCGGTAACAGATAGTTTTGATAGCAAGATAATTCGTAACAAGTAACAAGTATAATAAAGTGCAGCAAGGTGGCCCAATCCTTTTTGTAGCAAAGGACAAGCCGGAACGAACTCGTATAATAGGCAAAGCGTTCTCGAGGACACATGGGAATTTCATTTAGTCACTTTCATCATGTTTATTTGATTCGCGTTCGCTACTTTGATAATTTGGTATGTGGGTGGACCGGTGCTTGGGTGCTGTTCTTATTTGAACAAGCCTCCCACTTATGATTACCCCCTCTCGCAAGCAACTACGAAAGAAGAATTAAGATAACTCTAACCATAGCATGAAACATATGGATCTAAATCAGCCCCTTACGGAATAGCGCATAAACTAGGGTTTAAGCTTCTGTCACTCTAGCAACCCATCATCTAATTACTACTCCACAATGCCTTCCCTTAGGCCCAAAGATGGTGAAGTGTCATGTAGTCGACGTTCACACGACACCACTAAAGGAATCAACAACATACATATCATCAAAATATCGAACGAGTACCAAATTCGCATGATTACTTATGGCAAGACTTCTCCCATGTCCTCAAGAACAAATGTAACTACTCACAAATCATATTCATGTTCAAGATCATAGGGGTATTGAATAGCATTAAAGATCTGAACATATAATCTTCCACCAAATAAACCAACTAGCATCAACTATAAGATGTAATCAACACTACTAGCAACCCACAGGTACCAATCTGAGGTTTCGAGACAAAGATTGAATACAAGAGATGAACTAGGGTTTGAGATGAGATGGTGCTGGTGAAGATTGGTCCTCCCACGATGAGAGGATCGTTGGTGATGTCGATGGCTCTGATTTCCCCCTCCCGGAGGGAAATATCCCCAGCGAAATCGCTCCGCCGGAGAGCAAAATAGCTCCTGCCCAGGTTCCGACTCGAGACGGCGGCGCTTCATCCCAAAAGCCTTCCCCCTATTTTTTCTAGGTCAAATGGCTTCATATAGAAGAAGGAGGGGGCCAAACGCCAGCTGTGGGCCCCACAAGGCGCTAGGGCGCGCCCAGGGGGGTGGCCGCGCCCTACTGCCTTGTGGGCAGCTGGTGGGTCCCTTCTGTAAACTCTTTTATACAGTATTTTTTATATATTCTATAAAAAATCTCCGTGAAATTTCAGATCAATTGGAGCTCTGTAGAATAGGTATCTCTGATATGGCTATTTCAGGTCCAGAATTCCAGCTGCCGGCATTCTCCCTCTTCATGTAAATCTTGCAAATTAAGAGAGAAAAGGCATAAGAATTGTACCATAAAGTGAAATAATGATCAAAAACATAATAAATAATAGTAGAAAATCATGATGCAAATTGGACGTATCACCTCTCAAGCTAAAGGGGCTGGCGAGGCATTGGCTGAATAGCCTGCCGCCCCACTCCATTGGAAGCTGGGAGGCTCTTGAAGATGCCTTCAGGGCAAATTTCCAAGGAACCTACGTCTGACCTCCGGACGCCGATGACCTCAGCCGTGTCACTCAGCAGCCCGATGAATCAGCTCAGAAATTCTGGAACCAGTTTCTTACCAAAAAGAACCAAATCATAGACTGCTCAGACACCGAGGCCATCGCTGCATTCAAAAATAACATCCGAGATGAGTGGCTCACCCGCCAGCTCGGCCAGGACAAACCAAGGACCATGGCAGCCCTAACCTCACTCATGACCCACTTTTGCGCGGGAGAGGACAGTTGGCTGGGCCGCAACACACACGACGGCGAGGCAGTGACCTCAGAGACTCGCGACGCTAACGGCAAGCCTAAGCGTAATAAAAATAAGCGCAGGCATAGAAACGGCGGAAGCGACATAGAAGACGTAGCAGTCAATGCAGGCTTCACCGGACCTCGATCCAGACAGAAAAAAACCCTTTAAAGGGAACAAGGATGGACCGAGCCAGCTCGACAAGATCCTGGATCGACCGTGCCAAATTCATGGCACTCAAGACAAACCAGCAACCCACACCAACATGAATTGCTGGGTCTTTAAGCAGGCTGGCAAGATAGCGACAGAGGGTCAAAATAAAACCCAAAATCGCAGTGAAGACGAGGATGAACCTCGGCGGCCAAACAATGGAGGCCAAAAGAAGTTTCCTAATGAGGTAACAGAGGTAAACATGATCTACGTTACCCACATCCCTAAAAGGGAGAGGAAACGTGTACTTCGGGACATCTACGCGTTAGAGCCTGTGGCCCCGAAGTACAATCCGTGGTCGGCTTACCTGATCACCTTCGACAAACACGACCATCCAACAAGCATCAGGCATGGCGGATTGGCCGCACTCGTCTTGGACCCGATCGTCGACGGTTTTCGTCTGACGCGCGTCCTTATGGACGGAGGGAGCAGCCTCAACTTGATCTATGAGGACACAACAAGGAAGATGGGGATTGACTCATCTCGGATTAAGCCTAGCAGCACCACCTTTAAAGGTGTAATACCAGGGGTCGAGGCTCGCTGCACCAAAACCGTGTCCCTGGAGGTAGTATTCGGATCACCCGAGAACTTTAGAAGCGAGGAGTTGATCTTCGACATCGTACCTTTTCGCAGCGGATACCATGTGCTCCTAGGGCGCACCGCATTCGCCCGCTTCAATGCAGTCCCGCATTACGCCTATCTCAAGCTCAAAATGCCGGGACCCAACGGTGTTATTACAGTAAATGGTAACACCGAACGCTCTCTCCGGACGGAGGAGCAGACTGCGGCTTTCGCAGCCAAGGTGTATGCATTCAAGGAGGCATCTTGTGGCGGTAAGCGCACCCCCAGCTCTTCGAAGCGTACGCGGGCTATGCCAGTTGACCTCTGACATACACCTCCCGACCCTAAATAGGGGTACGGGCTCCTCGCGCACTTCCCTTGGGAGGGGTACTATGTCCCCAGGGTGCATAACTTCGCACTAAAAATCCCCTGGGTCGCCGAGGAGCCAAAACAATGGAAACGTCGGGCCGGCTTGACTGAGCAGTGACGGAACCTCGGGCTTACATATCGGCAGGGTTCTGTCAAAGATCTAGCCAACACTAGCATGCCCATGTGGTTTTAACCACACAACTAACAGCTGCAGACCTCTTCAAAGGAATCGGCCAACGAACGCATCAAGCGCATACTTGGCCGAAGTTGCATGTTACTATATCAACCCCCGCTATCAACGAGGACGAGCAGGTCAACAACATGGAGACGCAGACTTGCGGCAGGAAGCGGCCCGGGCTCATAGACCCGATAACAAGATCCGCACTGTTTTTTTAGATTCTCCTTCATTATCTTTACTCGCATTGTATCTTGATTAGTTCCTCTCATCAAAAGTTCGGCATGTAAAACTTGGTTACATGAAATAAACAAATCGTGCCCATAAAGGTCTTTAAACATATTTTCTTACAAGCACTACCCACGAACTATGAGAACATCTCTAAGATACAATTGCTAAAGGGCCTTGATTCTACACCCTGAAACACAAGTCCGAAGTACTCGGTGTCTCGGATGTTGCATTATATGCACCAGTTTCGAACCTAGATTTTGGTCAATAGTTGGGTTGCCCGGCTCCTATGTGTACCCCTTACGTTCCCGACAAATTCGGCTAAGGGTGTAACGGGAGAACCTCTGCGATAGTGCCGCCAGTTTAATTGGCAGAGTGCCTCAGTGGAGAAAGCCAAAAACTGACTATCTAGGTAAGCGCAAACTGGTCGGCCATCCGAAGACCGCGTCAAGCAACGTGTCGTTCAAGATCACCCATGTTAAACGAAGGGCTTCTTCCTCGAATTAGCCGAAGTGGACAGGGCATAGACCTCGGCTGACTAAGCTGACCACTTCACTCACCGGGGGCTCGTCATCAGTCCCTACCATCAAACTCCTATGACTAAGTGAAATTTATAAAGACACAATAGTCCGATTGCCTAGTCCCTATGTGCACAGACATCCTCCGAGAACTGAGACGTCAGCTAAGGGTCATGAATGCCTAAAAGGGGCACCCTTTGCATATTGTGCGAAGGGGTTGAAGCCGACGACTGGCACTTTCACTTTAACACGGTCAAGCAGGAGGAATATTAAAAATAAAGGAGAGGAACTTAAGCCGTACTCATTAAATAACCGATAATTTTTATACATCCCACGCACTTCGGCATTCCGAAGTGCTACCTAAAAATATAACCTGTCCTTAAGACACATGGCCTCGGTAACACGTGCGCCTTCCTCCACCTTGGCAAAAAACTGCTCCGCGGTGCGCGCCTTCCCTTCAAGGGGCCCCGCAGCAACAACCTCCACCTCAACCTTCCGAAAGTGCGTTTTCACGCAGGCATACGCCCGCCGTGCTCCTTCCAGACACGCAGATTGCTTCCAGCAGGACGACTTCTTGCAGTCGCACCAGGAGCCCGAAGAAGCTGGCTGGCAACACCTCCGTGGGCCACAGATTGACGCCGATATCTTGAAGCGCCGACCTCGCCATCTGAAGAAGTTCCGCTAGTTGCTTCATCCGATGATTGAGCAACTGCGGCTGCGACGACTCCTGGAACTGACTCCAGAACGCCTTCTCCGCCACATGGCCCTCCAGTTGGCCGAAATGAAGGCCGGCGTCCGCCGCACTCTTCGGGAGATCGGCGAAGACCTCTGCGGATCGCCATAGCTGGGTGAGCTCGACAAACCCTTTGCTGCCAAATACACATTGAAGTAAATATGGCTTACCCGCGGCTATCCGCTCCACTTGTTGGATCACCAGGCGATCGGCCCGGCCCCGGGTCTGAAGCTCAGTATGAGATAGACGTAGCTTCCGCAGCTCCTCGCCCGTCTCTTTCTCCTTTTTCTCAAGAGAATCGCATTCGAGATACACGCCCTTGAGAGTCTCCACGACCTCCAGGACTCGTGCCTGGTCTTTCCCCCTAGCCACCTTTTCGGCGGCTAGGTCCTTTTCTGCTTTGGCCGCAGCAGCTTTATGCTGCTCGACCTCTTGCCGAGCCTTCAAGAGCTCGGCCTTGAGCCTCTCAAGCTCGGCCAACGCCGCTGTTATCAAATCAGTTCGGCATCAGGTTTAAAAAAAACAACATGCTACCCTCGTTCAAAATTCATTTCAAAAAAAAAGTCGCATCGGTCGCTTACCTTGAGACTGCTCGACCTGCTTGTTCATCAGGTCGAGGTCCTTCTCGGACCTCTCAAGCTTCCGGCTCATCTCCGCAATCTCCTCGGAGACGGAGCTCGGAGCCGAGGTTGAAACCTGCATAAACACTTTCTAGTGAGCCCCATGATCAATTCATTGACACTTCGGACATACATCCTGTCTTATCATTCCTGGGGGCTACTCTTTCCTCTGCACCTATACTTCGACCCCAACACCAGTTTTTCAAACTAGCGTTGGGCTCGGGGGCTACTCACTGGCTAGGCCGTCTAAACGCCAGGTAACGGATGTCTTCGGACAGTTACAAGGATCAATAAAGTAAATCTAAGCAGAGAAGACCCTCTTTCGCGTAAAGACAGAAAGATTACCTCGAAGCTCGTGATGAGGCCCTTGAAGGCCTCACGCATTCCGGCCTCTGTGGACCGGAATCCTTGCAGCTCCGCGCCAATCAACGCGCAGTGCTCTTCCTTGAGGGAGGAGCCCGTCAAGGCTGCCTCCATCTCTTCAGTCCACCCCGCGCTAACCCACTCTGGAGCAGGAGGTGGGGGTGGTAAGACCTCTGGCCCCAGCACCTGGGTGCTGGGTACGAGGGTCTCCAGTTGTGGCGGTGGAGCCGGAGCAGACTCCGGCTGGGCCACCGATTGGCCCAGCCCTTCTTGAACGACCTCGGGGACCCCTTCCCCTTGGCCTCGTGGGGCCGAGGTATTAACCTCGGCCATGACGACCGACTCTTCGGCCCCCGCCGTGTCAACCCGAGGGGCCGGAGTCGATGTTACCTCCCCCAGCCCTGCTTGAGCCGGGGCAGCGCGGTCCAGCGTCCCGCTGGTGGGCGGCAACCCGCTGAAGGAGACGCTAAGGCGTGCCCTTTGCGGGCCGTGGAAAAATACTCATGCGAATTTAGTCCTGTTGAAAGGACTATGTAAAATCAAACACAAAGGGCGATGACGGACCTTCGAGGTGCCGGTTTCTTCCTCCCCATCGCTAGGGGATCATCTTCGGACTCATCGGAGAGCATGGCCTTCTCCGACGTTGTGGCCTTGATGGCGGCCCCGACCGGGGTCTTCTTCAACCTTTTTGGGCCCTCGGGCCGCATCTCAGCCTCGGCATCCTCTGACGCCAGCCTCTTCCCCTTTGGAGGAGGGTTCTCTTCTTCCTCGTCCTCCCCCCATCGCTCTCGTGGGTGGAGGAGGCGTGGGTCTCCTCGGAACGGGTGACCGAGGTCTCCCGTTTCCGAGGACCCGCCCTGCCCTTCTGGGGCTTGGACCCTTTGGGGACCATCACATGTGGCTCCTCAACTAGGAGCGCCGTAAGTAGGGGGGATTTCTCCTCCTTTGGCAGTGGTGCTGGGCACAACACCTGCTGCATCTTGGCTATCCAGTTCTGCAAATATGAAGTGAGGCGATTCATTAAAATTTGTCTCACTTAGCAGGAGAAGAATACGAATGCGTATGTCAAACACTCACCGGTGGGGCGTCATAGCCGACCTCGAAGCCGAGGTCCTCCCCCTCCTTAGGGATCTTGTCCTTGGACAGCTTGAAGAGCCGTGTCCACATGCCGGCCAAGGAGGAGCGGAAGAAGTTGACCACGGGCCCCGCATCCCCGGATTTATGATCCCACATCGGTATGGCCCGAAGTTGGAGCGGGAGGATGCGGCGATGGAGCATGACGTTGACCACGTCGGCCAGCTGGAGGTTCTTTTTGGTAGACCACCACTTGATCTTCTTGATCAGTGTCCCCACCTCCTCTGGGTTCCCCCAGATGATGCTTTTCTCCCTCCAGGACTTGAGCTTCCTTGGGGGCCCAGCCGAGAAAGCTGGGACCTCGGTCTGGCCAGCGGCAAGTGGCTCAGTGATATAGAACCACTCGCGCTCCCATCCCTTGACCGTCTCGATGAAGGTGCCCTTGAACCAGTCGGCGCTCTGGTTCTTGCTGACCATGGCCCCTCCACACTCCGCCAGATCGGAGCCGCTGGACCTCGGCTTAACGCCGAAGATCTTCAGCCATAGGCCGAAGTGCGGCTCGATGCGGAGGAAGGCCTCACACACTATGATGAAGGAGGCGAGGTGGAGAATGGAGTTCGGGGCCATATGGTGGAAGTCGAGCCCGTAGTAGAACATCACCCCGCGCACGAATGGGTGCAGCGGGAACCCTAAACCTCTGATGAGGTGTGGGATGAAGACTACCCGCTCCCCCGGGTTAGGAGCGGGCACTTCCTGGTCGGCGTCGGGAGCACGAGCGGCGACGTTGGCGGGGATATACCCCGCACTCCGCAGCTCTTGGAGCATGCCCTCCGTCACGATGGAGCCCCCCAGTGCCCTTTGAGGGTGTCGGCCATGGCTGAGTGGGGAAGCACGGATGCGCAGAGGTGGGAGAAGGCGAGATCGGATCTGGGCGCTAGAACTCGAGGAGGCAGCAGGCGGGGGAAATGGGAGCGTGAATACTAGCTCTATTAGCCTTTTACTCTTATAGGCTGCTGAAAGGCCAAGAGTCCCCTGACCGCGCCGGTAAAAACGCCACTCCTCCCCGCAAAAGATGCCGTTGTACGCATGGGGGGAAACAAAATCTTGATGATATCCCTGAGAATACGGGCACGATTTCCACCTCGATGGGACGCATCAGTAAAAGGGCGGCCTCGAACCACGATTTGAGGTGGGTAGTAACTGCCTGACCCATCGTGGGTAGCGTCGCTTTGATAAAGTTGTCAGGCTATGAGGTACTGTTCACACCTAGGTGGCTAGCCTTCAAGGTTAAGTAAACTCACGACCCCGGATGGGGAGAGGACTTGGTTGAACCTCGTTTTCAAGACACCGCTCCTTGGAAAGACGGTTAAGAGATCTGGAATCGCGAAAAGGGAACTCGTCTGTCAATCCAAGGACTTCGGATCCGAAGTTACTTCCGTTGAAGAGACCGTCCTCGGCGTAGAAGACCAGTTCGGAGGCTACTGACGGTGTCCTAGACTAGGGGGTACTAACCTAGTCAGCCCATATTCCTCGGGCTGGGCCAGTGGGCCCTCATTCTTTCAAGATGGATTCCGGAAGATGCACGCAAGAGGAAAGAGGAAGATTACATCTGCCGAAGACTTGACGTATACTCCAAGACTCCTCTTGCCGCCTCCATGCCTAGATGCCGACCTTATAACCCTAGATGCCCTGCCTGGTGTGTATATAAGCCAAAGGGTTTAGCCCTTAGAGGGGACTTCAACACAATCTCATTCACCTAGCCCTAGAACTAGAACATATCTTGCGATCTCCAGGTAGATCAACTCTGTACTTGGTACATCTCCATTGATATAAACAAGAGCAGGACGTAGGGTTTTACCTCCATCAAGAGGGCCCGAACCTGGGTAAACATCGTCTCTTTGTTCCTGTTACCATCTATCCGAGATCCATAGCTCGGGACCCCCTACCCCGAGGTCTGCCGGTTTTTACACCGACAACATCGAAATCAGTGGATACACATACCCAGACCTGGACATCAAAGTGCTTTTTAGTCTTGCCATCATTATACAGATGTTGGGCGAAAGTTGTCTTTCCAATACCCCCAGGACCAACTATAGGAAGAACAGAAACAGTCTGCATGACACCGGTATTAGTGATACAATTGACAGTTTCCTCAAAAGTGTCTCTCCTGCCATGCAATGTATCTTGTATAATCATGGAAACAGTCTGAGGCCGATGTCGGACGACGACGGCCGTGCTGTTGCTTGGGATACTGCCGATGAGCAAGCTGGAGACCAAATCACAGTGGGACTGCATGCCCTGTAACAGGGACTTGATTTCTCTGGACACGGACACTCTGTCGAAATTCAGCCTATCACCATCAGCACGGTGAAATGCAGAGTTGGAGTTGGTGACGCGGCGTGGTGCACCGGCAACAGCAGCAGCAGCAGCATCACCACCATTCCTCTTGGGCGACGGCGAGCAAGAAAAGCAGTGGATCAAGGTGCCTAGGGTGTGGCGAACAACACTACCAGCGTGGAGAGCTTGATGGCTCACGACGCTGTCCAGATCCGGCCCGGCCTCTTGGGTGGTGGTGTAGTGGGTGCCGTGGAGCTTGTCATGGATCTGGAAGTAGTGGACCTCATCCAGCAAGTCCTCTGCCTGGTCGGCGTCCCTGCTCAGCTTCTCCAGCAAGCCCTGCAGGCCAGGGTTGTGGCTCCCCTGGCCCTGGGCGTTGTGCAGTAGGCCTTGCGTGTGCAGCAGCTTGTCCCTGATCTGCTCCGAGTTGTGGCCGAGCTGGAGGCTATCCACGTACGCCGCCACCAGGCCGTCGGACAGCGTCGTCAACACCTTGCCGAGGAGCGACGTCGCCGAACCGAGAGCCACCTCCATCTATCTGCACTCGAGGCAGCAGAAAGCGCAACTGCTAGCTGGCGGGGTGAGGCGCCGTGGATTCGGGAGGAGTATGGATCCGATTGGTTTGGGGCAATGATAGGCGCCGGTGCGCCGGCCCAAATTTGGGCCGGTCGCACCCTGAGCGTCCGATGCACCGCCCTTTAACCGTCAAGATCGAGCCTCTGTTTCGTTCTCATCCCCCATCGTCTATCTTCTTTCCCAAATACGCGAGAAAAGAGCGACGGCGAGCGCCGCCGACCACCTTGCTCCCAGCCATGGGCGCGCCTCTCGCTGTTGACGGTGTGCTTGAGCGAGAAAAGAAGATAGGGCCGGTCGCTCAGGGTGCGACCGGCCCATCGTCTATCTTCTTTCCCAAATACGCGAGAAAAGAGCGACGGCGAGCGTCGCCGACCACCTTGCTCCCAGCCATGGGCGCGCCTCTCGCTGTTGACGGTGTGCTTGCAGCCTTCCCTGTCGCCATTCAGATCGCTCACCATGGCTACCTCATCTTGCAGTTCCTGGCCGTGGACGCGTCGCTGCTCTGGCAGCGCCGTTCCTAGCACCGGCCGGCAAGGGTTGTAGCTCGCGGCCCTCATGGTTGCAGCACCGGGTTGCGCCGCCCCCGCCGCCCCTCGCCGTCAACGCTCGGGCACCGGTGCCCGTCCGCCGCCCCTCGCCGTCGTCTCTTGGGTCATCGTTTCGGCACATAACCTTCGTAGCAAAACAAAACGCCAGATGTAGCTTTTGATGGTGCTGGTTGTAGCCCACCGCGGCGGCACCCGTAGTTGTCTCAGCACCACTTCGTCGGTTGAAGCAAAACTAAACACCGGTTCCAGCTTCCGTCGATAACAGTTCCAGCATCTACATCACATGGTTGTAGCTCCGCCACTAGTCCACTACTAGAAAAAGCCCTATTAGTGGCGCACCTATTTTCGTTAGTAATGGCGCACTATAGGTGCGCCACTATTAACACGCCACTAGTAACAGATAGTAATGGCGCACCTCTGGTGCGCCATTAGTAATCCAGATAGTAATGGCGCACCTCTGGTGCGCCACTACTAACCCTTAGGTGCTCCACTGGTATTCCCTCTAGGTGTGCCACTAATAGCCTTATAGGTGCGCCACTAGTAATAAAGGAAGGCGCGCCACTAATAAGGGCTGAAATGCGCCACTAGTAATGTATTTGGAAAACAAAAAAAAAATCCAAATTTACAGAAAACAACCTATAAGGAAAAATAATTTAAAAACAAAAAATGAAATAGAATCATAATTTTTATTATAGTAAGAATATTACAATGTCTTTACAAGTATCCAATAAAAGAAAAATTACAAGGAAATAAAAGAAAATTCTAAAACTAATCTTCTAGTAATCTTTTCTTCTGACCTCCCACTGAACTCTGGAGCGGCGCTGTTGCTGCGTAATCCATTTCTCCTTTCCAAATAGACGAGCTCCATCTTCACCGAAGAAGCAAAAATCTAGTGAATGCTGGAAAATCTGATCTTGATTACCTGCACAGCAGTAACATCACTGTCATGTTAAAGATGACAGAAAACCCAAATCTGATGGAGAGACGAAATTAAGAACTGCCAAAATCATGCCTGTGTTGTCTATGATGACAGCTAAGCAGTTTCCTAATATCGGTGCCGGATCCGAAAATATTGATAAGATGACAGTCAAGCAGTTTCAGTGTCCGTGTATCGGTCCTGGATCAGAAAATACTGAAAACAGAGCAATGACTTTCCCTAAATGGTAAGCAAATAAATTCCCCCCTAAATAACTGCACCGAGAATCTAAGGATATTTTGCGCGTAGATCATGGAGCAAACATTCATAAGATTTTATAATTAACCAATCAAAGCCTTACAAACAATACGAATGGACAACAGTTGCCAGGAGAGGTCCATGTGAGTTATCACAAAAAAGGAAGAAGAGAGAAGGCCATGTGTTGGCTATTTCCTATGAAACGCCATCCTATGCCCAAAATAAGGCTACTGAAGAAACCTGTACCTGTAGTGCTGCATAAGTGCTTACACACAAACTGCCCAGAAATCATTATGAACCAACACAGAGGCTCTCTCTTCTTTCCAATGGAAATGACTGAACAAGGTTATAAATTCCCCACATGTACCAAATCGGCGGCACCAATTGGGGAAAAAATTAATGCTTTCTCTCCGTAAGATCGTCGCGTACACTCTATCCATGAAAACGGTACTAGCTAAATTCTGAAGTCCTTCCTTCCTTCTCTGTAGAAGCAAGAGAACATGCTAGTACTACTAACTGTACCACTACCAAGTGGACTCCATTGCTTAGAATGCACTGCCACTGAAGCAGGCATAAGACTGTATGAAAGTAAATGTAGCACTTCAACACATGATGTACAACAGGAACAGTATGATCAGAGCAAGTTCTTATCCTCTGCAACTATCTAAACCAAGAGGTGTCAACCGGATTAAAGAGATGATACGTGTTTTTTTATGGTTACATGAAAACTAAAGTAGCATCAGCCTGCAGAAAAGCAAGCACTAGTAGGGAATAATGGCCAACCAAAAAAGGAAGAACTTAATTGCATTCATCACCGGCGGCTTAAAGAGTAACAACATCACTTTGAAGCACCTTTTGACACGGCGGTTAAAGGAGGATAAGAACAAATGAAAATGAAAATGTAGATTACTCTAAAGAAAACAGTAAAGTGCATCAAGACTCGAGTCCACGCGCTCCACACGGGGAGACGCGCACGCACAAAACAGTGAAACACTCACACTAGCCTCGGTGGAGGAGGGATAGGGCGCCGGTGTCCGCCGCCGTAGACAGGAAAGTTACGTCAGGCGATAGCCGGCGGTGGAGTGGGGAAATGGTGAGGCAGCGTAGGGGGGAGGCGGGTGGAATGGCTAGGCCACTACTCCTCGGCCCAAACCATCCTGGTCGTCGGAGACGGGACCTGTCCTTCTCGCTGGCGCTCGCCGCCGCGTTCGGCTCCGGCAACAACCTCATCGCCACATCCCTAGACTCCTACGGTTCGATCGATATCCTTTCCGCTTTCTCTTGCTGCTCCATCATCGATCATATGTACGTACGTACGTGCTGCTTAATTAAGCTGAAAGGGTTAGGGTGCTAATTTCTTGCTGGCAATCATCTTGGAAAGCCTATCTGATTGCCATGGAGGTGTAGGGTACACTACATACATGGGTTAATTTGGTATCCTCTGCTGTGCTGGTTAAACAAGGATTCGATGCACTTTACTATCAAAGTTACCTCCCCTTAAATTGGCTTCACATCTGGTGATAAAGGAACTAATGCAACATACTATAAATTGAGGTGCTAGTAGTAATTTTATCAGAGTTGTACTGAGGTGCTAGTTTTTTTCTTCAATTTAATTCTTGTGAACTCAACAAGTTCAGTATGTGTTATGAGCCTGGTTGCCTACTCTATTTTATCCTTCTACAATGAGATCCCCTGTTTTGCTGATGGGAGCTGTTTAGAGTAACCTACTGTTTTGATATGGTTTTGCACGTTGCAGCCCAATATATCCACTCCACACCATTACCTTTTCTTTAGTTACACGATATTCTTGTGAACTCAACCTATATTTCTGTATTATACAGAGAGATACCACTGGTTTAACAAATGAAAATGTAGATTTTGTAAACATATGCATATGCATACTCACTGAACATATTTTGTCAAGGCTCACATATGTATTCTGCAGTATACATATGTAGATTTTGTCAAGGAAATGATCACAAGATATCACTGAATACTTCAACTTCATCATCTGTCTGCAGTAAACTTCAACTTGGTCACCCATTTGGGATCGAGAAAACAAGCACACAGAGCATCACTAAGTAGCAAAGATGCAGTTTTACAAGTAGGTCTCCGCAGTCTCTAACAACAAGAAGAGCTGCTCATGGGCATGGATCCGCAGTTAAAGAGTAACCACGGATCCATGGAGCAGAGCAGATCGGAAGGGCTTACCTAGTCCACCAGAGGGGCTTCTGCCAGACAGAGGTGTTGGGGACGACGCCGTCTCCGCTCCGAGGTACGGCCAGGGTTCGCCGCTGGACGCGTGCGCACCTGCGTGAGGAAGCAAACCAAGGGCATGAGGGAAGGGAAGGGAAGGAAAAAGGAGAAGATGGGTGAGAGAGTGCGTACCTCGACGACGGCGCGACGGAGCAATCAATCGGGCTGGTGCGCTCGATCTCGTCGGCCGTTCACGAGCCCAGGCACGCGGAGGCGAGGTCGTCGTCGTCCTGGCGCGCGAGCGAGCGATTGGGCGGGTGGATCTGACCTGCTCCGTCGCGGCCGCGGTCGCGGTCGATCTCTCTCCCTCCTTGCCTTGTCTTGTCTTCTGATGAGAGAAGGGGCGGGTGGGGGACGCCATGGCCGGCCGGAGGCGAGGTCTCGGACGTGCGAGGGGGAGAGAGGTAGCCGGCGGCGGCGGCGGGGGGGGGGGGGGGGGGGTTGAATTGGGATGGGTGGGGGTAGCGGGTCCGAAGAAAGAAGGGAACTTTTACCGCGATTTTACTGCAGACAGATGATAGCAATGGCGCACTGGTAGGGGTGCGCCATACGTATAGATAGCAATGGCGCATCTCTTACTGGTGCACCATTACTAGTTAAAACTAGTAATGGCGCACTTTCCCCTGGTGCGCCACTGCTAAGTCTGGGGAGGGGTGTGGGGCCAGGACAAAACTAGTAATGGCGCACCACACACCAGGTGCGTCATTAGTAATATGGCCATTAATGGCGCATCCATATCTGGTGCGTCACTGCTATATAGCAGTGACGCACCATATACATGGTGCGCCATTAATGTCCATATTAGCTATAGCCGTTTTTGTAGTAGTGGTCGTCGTCTCCGTCCGCCCTTGCTGCAAAAAAACCAACGGTCATTCCAGCATCCCCGCTGCCCGGTTGTAGCAAATCATCGACGATGGTGTCGCCGCTGCAGCTCCGGTGAGCACGGTTGTAGCATCTGCGAGCATGGTTGTAGCAAAAATCGTCGACAACGGCGTCGCCGGTTGCAGCTCTAGTGAGCATGGTTGTAGCAAAAAAATGTCGACGACGGCGTCATCAGTTGCAGCTCCGGTGAGTGCGGTTCCAGCTTCTGGGCGATGCCGTGGCCGGTTGTAGCACACAAGGACGCCGGTTCCAGCAAAAACTCGGCATGCCTTGGCCGGTGCGCACCACCACCACCGCTCGTTGTAGCAGGCGTCGTCGACGGCGGTTGTAGCAAGGCCGTGCGCAGCACCACCACTCGTCGTTGCTGCGCCCTGATGGACGGTCCCCGTAGCTACGTCGGCAGGACTCGAAGCCGGAGTTGGGCGGAGGACTTCGCTGGGATCCGCGAGGGTTGTAGGCGGCCATGGCCGCGGGGATGGGTGAGGGTCTCGCCGGCAACGATGGAGCGACGAGGTTGGGCGCCGAGCAAGCCGTGTAGGTGCCGTGGAGGTGCACCGGTTCCAGCTTATCGGGGAGTCGCTCGTCGGGGAAGATTTCTGTGCTGGGCTGACCATGGCTGGGAGTTCAGAGGTAGGGGATTGGGAGCAGAGAGAGACAGGGAAGAACGAGTGGCTACGCTGCGTTTGCGGGGGGATAAGATTGAGGAGAAAGCCCGTTCAAAAAAAAAAAGATTAAGGAGAAAGCAGTGTGCGTGGGGCCAAGAGCCACGTGGTCGCATGCACGAGGCCACAAGTGTATTAGCGAGCGAGGCGTCCGGCGCAACGTTCGGCCGGCGCGCCGGATACAAGCGTTTACCATTGGTTTGGTGGCCTGCGAGAAATGCCTTCGAGCTCAGCCGCCGCCTCCGTCTACACTTGGATGGCCACCGGGGAGGTGACGGAAATTGCGGCCTTTCTTCCTTCCACTGCCATCAATAATTCCAGATCATGGGTTTCCTTCCTTGTGGATCTGTCCACTAGAGCCGTCTTTCTTGTGGGCCATATAGTATTGTGTCAAAATCATTCAAAATTCATCAAATTCAATCCTGGCTAGCTGCACCATACCGCTTAATAGCCTGAATTATCCGCCTAGTCAGCTACCGCATCATGGTGACATATTAGTTTGCCTTCCCAGTTGGGAAAAGTAATAATAAATAGAGTAAATGTTGCTTTATCTATAAAACGTGACGAAAGCCTGTTTTCTGAAAAAATTAAGGTGTAAAATGCAGCAAGTTTTCAAAATGAGGTGAATATCTTCACAAGATCACAATTTAGATGGTAAAAAAAGATGAAAGTTACTCATATATTGAACTTGATAGGAACTAAGTATGATCAATACAAGACGACAGTCATGCCGGCAAGATATATACTTAGTCTGCATAAAATAGGAAGTTGTTTAAATCGAGCCGTGTTTACCATGACCAAAAAGGTTGTGAAAATGCATCAAAGAAATGCAGCCGTAGCAAAACAAGACTTGGTGGCTGTCGATGTCGTGGTAAACACATGTAGTAAAAATCAAAACTAAGAGACCTGCAAGGTAATCGCCGAAGTCCCATTCAGGCACCAGAAAAGGTGATGGAATTGGTCTTGTGATCGGCTGCCATTTTCGTTTTTATTTAAGCTTCACATGTGTGCTGTGACCGTGTACGTGTTGATTACTCACCAACGTACGGGGGTTAAAAATAACTAGTTGCCAAGTAAAATTGACCGGTTGCCTGCATTGGACCCTTGAACGTAATCTCTTGTCTGCACCTGGATATCTGGATCGGGGTCGGATGTGTGTGTACTAGGTTTGGTTTATGCCGGGCTGCTGCTGCTCCGCGTCAACCCATAGTCTCTATGCGTGTGTGTGCATAACACGCCGTTGAGTTGACCACTGAGATTCCGGAGAGTTTCTGGCATTCAAATTGTTTTTTGAAGTAAAACTGATACAACCATCATAACAGATTAGGTCAGAACAGAAAGCTAGGTGGACAGCCAAGTCAAGGCGGTGTGTATGCGGTTGGAGCGGGCGCCAGGAGGTTTTTACCCAACATGGGTGGAAGCATAATCTCCGGATTGGTCCACCTCCTCCGTCGATATTGACATAGTTTCGGACTCATATGGCTTTACTATTGCCAATTTGTCATTTTTTTTTATATACTTTGTTAGACTGTTTGTTATTTTGTGACTGTGTGCATCTTAGCGCTATGCAGAGGGCCGGATGTCGCTCATTATTCTTTGTATTCACTTGATACTACATTTTGAGTTAATAAAAGCACCCTTTATCGAAAAGGTGGACAGCCAAGTCAGAGCTAGCTAGCTGCTTACTTGCTTTATTAAGATTTGGACCGGGCATTGATGCAACATGTATGGTGCAACCTCGATGTTAGTCAACCTGGGATGCGTGATCATCCCATCTATTCCAACTAGATGATGTATGAATGTGTAACATCATGCCTTGCGTGTGGTGTTGTCAAACCAACAGACAGGAATCTGCCTCTGACCGTATCTTGTTTGGCCTCTGACTGGATCTCTGTCTTTGACTGCAAGAACGCATATGCACGAGTCATCTAGCGTCTATACCTGCGAGGTCTTGACTGTAATAGCGCATGCACGAGCCATCTAGCGTCTACCTGCCAGTGCCAGGTGTTGTATATATATGACCTTGGGGTAGGGTTAAGCAATAACAATTAATCTTGATAGCTCGAGAAGGTGGTGGAGCAACCGGCCGGCAGCAAGCAGGCAACATGTGTAAGATCATGCCCCCCATGGCAGCAGGCCTCGTCGTCTTCTTCTTCGCCGTTGTCCTCTCGGCGGCTGCTGGCGGCGATGTGGCTGTTGTCGAGCACACCTTCGTTGTGAGTGTATTATTGACTTTCCATTTCGTTCTTCCTAAACAAAGTCGAAGCTAATCTTAACTTACGCATAATTGCTCATTAAGACATTAACAATCAACTTTGGGTCCAGGTAAGCCAGGTGCGCATGCGGCATCTGTGCAACGACACGCTGGTGACGGTGGTGAACGGCCAGTTCCCCGGCCCGGCGGTGGAGGCAACGGAAGGCGACACCGTCGTCGTCCACCTCGTCAACCAGTCACCCTACGGAATAACAATCCACTGGTACGTGGCCATGCATGCATGCATAAGTTATCTTCTTCCTTCTTGGTTGATCCTCTAACATGCGCGCGTGCATGCAACTGCAGGCATGGCGTGAAGCAGCGGCTGACGTGCTGGGCGGACGGGGCCGGGATGATAACGCAGTGCCCGATCCAGCCCAACACGACCTTCACCTACCGGTTCGACGTCACCGGGCAGGAGGGCACCCTGTGGTGGCACTCCCACGTCTCCGCGCTCCGGGCCACCCTGCACGGCATCATCGTCATCCGCCCCAGGTCCGGCTCCTACCCGTTTCCCAAGCCCGACGTGGAGGTCCCGGTCATCATCGGTGAGTGGTGGCAGAGGGACCTCATCAAGGTGGACAAGAACTTCTCCATCGGCGGGTCGTTCGACGATAACCCCGCCGCCGCCGTCATCAACGGGAAGCTCGGAGACCTCTACAACTGCTCCGGTAAACTGTTTGATACTCCTCCGATCGACTTGTTCACACATGAAAAACGTACTAACCCACGTACATGCTCTGTTTACAGGGGTGGCAGAGGACAACTTCGTCCTGGACGTGGAGCCCGGCAAGACGTACATGCTGCGGCTGGTGAACGCGGCACTGTTCTCCGAGTATTACTTCAAAGTCGCCGGGCACAAACTCACGGTGGTCGGCGCCGACGCCAACTACGTGAGGCCGTTCACCACGGATGTGGTCGCCGTCGCGGCGGGCGAGACCATCGACGTGCTCATGGTGGCAGACGCCCCGCCCTGCCGTTATTACATGGCTGCCCTGGCCAACCAGCCGCCGGTGCCTGACCCGCAGATCCCGGTGTTCGTCTCCAGAGGGGTGGTCCAGTACAAGAACATCCCCAACGATGCGCAAAACTGCACGGAGAAATCGCCTCTCATGCCTGAGATGCCAGACCAGCACGACACGATCACGACCTTCTACTTCCATGGCAACCTCACCGGCCTGCAGCCTGGTGGTAACCCGCTGCTACCTCAGGTCCGGGACCGCGTGGACGAGCGTCTCTTCCTCACGCTGGGCAAGGGCTCCATGTGCGCGCAGAACAAAACGTTCTGCAAGCGAGGAGGAAGCAACGAGTCATTCGAGGTGGCCTACATCAACAACGTGTCCTTCCACCTCCCGGAGACCACGGCGGTGCTCCAAGCGCGGTACTACGGCGGCAAGTTGAACGGTGGCAGCGGCGTGGCGGTGCAGGATCTGCCCAGCAGGCCGCCGAGGACGTTCAATTTCACCGACACGGCGCTGATACCGGTCGTGCCCGGCGGCAGGATGGAGGAGCTCGAGCCCACGCGCAAGGCCACCATGACGCGGCGGTTCGCGTACAACGCCACCGTGGAGGTGGTGTTCCAGAGCACGGCCACCATGCAGAGCGACTCCAACCCGATGCACCTCCACGGCCACGACTTCTTCGTGCTCGCGCAGGGCCACGGCAACTACGACGCCGCCAGGGACGTCAGGAGCTACAACCTGGTGGACCCGCCCATGAAGAACACCGTGCAGGTGCCGAGGCTTGGGTGGGCTGCCATCCGGTTCGTCGCCGACAACCCCGGGGCGTGGTTCCTGCACTGCCACTTCGAGTTCCACATGGCCATGGGCATGGCCGCGGTGTTTGAGGTGGACAACGGGCCCACGCCCGAGACCACTCTCCCGCCCCCACCTTCGGATCTGCCAAAGTGCACGAGATAGATGCGCTATCTATCATGGACTACTAAATAGCGTCACATGTTTATGTACTTTTTTGAGCTGACATTTTTTATGTACCTAATATATTGAAATTCTTTTTTTGCACAAAGTAATGTAGATGATTCTTCCCCGCCTTTTAGCGGAGTATTGTATTGAGTGTTCACATTGTTTAGTAGAAGTATATTCATATCAAGAAGATATCAATTACACCCGGCATCTCTGCAGCAACAAGAGATAGTTAAGACATCGAGAATGCACACCACCAATTACTACAAGAAAAGAGCAATTGTTATCCATGCCAAGCAACAACATGGAGCATCCACTGACAAGACATGGATTCGCGAGAATGGTTCTCCAAAAGCAACACTGACTATTGCATTGACACTATGTTTATATTGGTATATAAGGGTAAAAGAAAAAACACAAATAAAGGAAAACACACAAAACCATAGCATTATTATAGTATACTTAACCATCTATTGTCGTTCCCCGGTGCACATGTTTTTCATGTGCACTCATGCTGATTTTTGTGTTGGCACTCCTATCAATGAGATGTCGATGGGTTGTGAAAAACAGAAAAAGACAATTTCCAAAGGAACGAGATGACGCCACCAAGGGCCAAGAGGAGGAGTTAATTTCAAGAACCCGCCACATTGAAGGCTACGTTATCAAAATCACAAGTTTACACTTTTCATGGCAGAAAACATCATGTCTAGCATAATCTTTTTGCAAATAACACTTATCCGGGGCTTTGGCTCGGTTTAGCACGTTTATGACAGATGGGGCCCACCAGTCAGGCTGGCGTGTGGCACCAATTTCTCACACCGTTACGTTGATTCGTTTTGCTGGACGTGGGGCCCGCTTGTCTGTGTAACACTCCTCTCTTCAGCATTTCATCGAGCAATTTGCGTGGGGTACACAAACCGGCGGAAGAAGCGCCCTGTGGCCGCCGTCACGCGCCTCAGCCAGGCGCCGGCGGTCAAGGACAATGCGGTGGCGGAGGGGTCGACGCCGTCCCCGACGTTGCTCCTGGACGACGTGCTAGAGATGGTGCTGAGTTGGCTTCCGTTGGCCCCACTCCCGGAGGATGTGGAGATGGTGCTGAGCGTGTGCAGGCGCTGGAGATGAAATCTTGCCGTCGCGCCGCAATTGTTCCTGTTTGGCATTGAGGCCAACGGCGGATAGGGCGCGTCGGCCGCCGCCACTGCCATGCACGCCCTTGACGTGGCCGAGCAACGGGGTCAAGTGCTAGCGCCGGTGAGGCCTCTGCCTCCGCCGGTGGTGGGGGCGGGACAGGCGATGGCCTCTGCCTCAACCTCGGTGCGGCAACGGTGATGGCGGCTTCTACCTCGGCGTCGACCTGGGCGCGGCAACGGCAATGGCGACGACAGCCTCTGCCTCGGCCAGGGGTGGGATGGGCGCCGGTGGGGTGGTGAACCAGATTTGCGGCTAGGTGGTGAGGATAAGACGAGTCAGTTCTTTTTTCTTTATTCTTCCAATGACTAAACTATGTGTGTATAAATTTCATCCATTAGGATCACGACAAATGACATCCTTCCTCCCTTGGCTCTCTTCTTCCCCTGGATTCCCAATTGCTACTCTCCTCTAACCTTCTATTGAATAGGTAAATCAGTAGCCTCGATTGAAACCAAAAAATATGGTATCAGTGTCAGCCCTCCACCCTTCCATTTACCATCCATGATTCAAGGGCTTTCTTTGGCACATTTGCATGGCTGTACATGTGAGTCAATACAAAGATCATGTAAGGGCGAATAATAATACTAGGATGATCAAGGATGAGAGGTGCAAAAATGGAGAAGATAGGTCTCATGGATCCAAGGAAGACATTAGTCGGAGTTTCACTATCCTTTTGATGATGATGATGATGACAATTCTCCACTGCTGGTCGATACGAAGATGAGGATGGGGATGAAAAATAAGATGACGAGGATCATCGGGAGTACTAGGGACTATGTGTTAGCATCACTTCCTTTTCCCTCTTTGGCATCTTGATGCCAATGGGGAGAAAGTAAGTCCTATTGGGTTTTGCCCTGGGTTTTATTAGATATTGGCCATGGGATCTTGAATATGTTTGCACCTTCAATGAGCTTGTGGAACTTTGTTAACAAATCTTGTAGCATAATGTATATTTATGTGTGTGACTTGCTACTTCTCATGTTGTCATCAACCACAAAAAAATTGAGAGATTGAAAGGACATTTATGCCCCTTTCAGGGTTTTGGCATTAAATGCAAGGTGATTAGGGGACTAATCGTATTCTTAAATTCATAAACTAATATTTAATCCCAATGGAATGAAGCTAAGACCCCCAAGAAAAAAGCTTAAAAGAAGACGCCTCGTTTAAATTATGTATTATTTTCTTGTGCTTGTATAAAGCCGTACCATAAAGATGGGGTATGCACAGGATGATGTGTGGGAATTAACAACCTATATGAGGCCTTATACACACAATAATCCAAGAGAGAATCCCAAAACATAGACCTTCAAAAACTCTTGCCTATTGCCTCTGTTTTAGCCATGTGTAAGAACAGAACCAGAATTGGAAGCCTCTGGGTGAATTTCGAATGAGTCCAGGAGCTCTCTAGACTCTCTAGGAAAGCATCCAAGGAGGCCCGAAACTCCGAGTGGCCGAAGCTTTGGATGTACTCCCAGTGAATTCCAGATGAGTCCAGGGCATTCTAGGAGTTGGCCCGAAACTCCGAGTGGCCGAAGCTCTGGATGTAGTCGCAGTGAATTCTAGATGAGTCCAGGGGCTCTCTAGACTTGCACATAACACACTCAAACCTCTAGTGAAGCAGGGGGTTCCAAGCAGTGCATAGAGAGGGTGACAAGCAGATTTTGGAGGGACCTTATAAAATGATCCTTCTTTCCCATGAAGAGGAGGCCAACTCTTCCTCTCTCACACCATTGTCATACCTTGGAAAACTTACGATCTTCCTCCCTAAAGTCTCATTCTTCGAACCAAGTTAGAAAAGGCAAGAAGAGACACCGATCGATGATTCCACCAAGCAAAAAAGTAATTCACTTGCCCATCTTGTTACTCTTGGGTTTGTGGGGAACCCTGGATCGTTGAAGTCGCCTGGAAGCTTTCAAGTGCGCAAATTTGCTCCGGGATGTTGATGTTGATGGAAATATGCCCTAGAGGCAATAATAATGTTGTTATTATTTTATATTTCCTTGTTCATGATAAAGGTTTATTATTCATGCTAGAATTGTATTGACCGGAAAGTTAAATACATGTGTGAATACATAAACAAATACCGTGTCCCTAGTGAGCCTCTACTAGACTAGCTCGTTGATCAAAGATGGTTAAGGTTTCCTAACCATAGACATGAGTTGTCATTTGATAACGGGATCACATCATTAGGAGAATGATGTGATGGACAAGACCCATCTGTTAGCTTAGCATATGCTCGTTCTGTTTATTGCTACTGCTTTCTTGAATGTCAAATACATGTTCCTCCGACCATGAGATCATGCAACTCCCGGATACCGGAGGAATACCTTGTGTGCTATCAAACGTCACAACGTAACTGGGTGATCATAAAGATGCTCTACAGGTATCTCCGAAGGTGTCTGTTGAGTTGGCATGGATCGAGACTGGGATTTGTCACTCCGTTTTTCGGAGAGGTATCTCTGGGCCCTCTCGGTAATGCACATCATAAGAAGCTTTTAAGCAAAGTGACTAAGGAGTTAGTTACGGGATGATGTATTACGGAACGAGTAAAGAGACTTGCCGGTAACGAGATTGAACTAGGTATGGAGATACCGACGATCGAATGTCGGGCAAGTAACATACCGACGGACAAAGGGAATTACGTATGTTGTCATTGCGGTTCGACCGATAAGATCTTCGTGGAATATGTAGAAACCAATATGAGCATCCAGGTTCCGCTATTGGTTATTGACCGGAGAGGCGTCTCAGTCATGTCTACATCATTCCCGAACCCGTAGGGTCCGCATGCTTAACGTTCGTTGACGATATAGTGTTATATGAGTTATGTGAATTGGTAACCGAATGTTGTTCGAAGTCCCGGATGAGATCCCGGACGTCACGAGGAGTCTCGAAATGGTCGAGAGGTAAAGATTTATATATGGGAAGTCATATTTTGGGTTCCAGAAAAAGGTGCAGTTTTTTTGGTATTGTACCGGGAAGCTTCCAGAAGCTTCCGAAGGATTCCGGAGTGGTCCGGAAGTCCACAAGTGGGTCCACCACGTCCCAAGGGCTGGCATGGGATAAGGGGATGCGCCCTGGCCTTATTGGGCCAGGCGCACCAAGTCCTCAAAAGCCCACGCAGCTAGGGAAGGAAAAAAGGAGAGTCCTAGTAGGAATAGGATTGGACTTTGGAGTCCAAGTCCACGTGTGTACTATTCACGTGGTACTGTTCACGTGGTACTATTCACGTGACACTATTCCTTCTACTCCAAGCCCCTACACATATATAAATAGAGGAGAGGGGGCGCACCAAACAAGACACAACATTGTCTTAGCCGTGTGCGGCGCCCCCCTCCACAGTTCCGTCCCTCGGTCATATTTTCGAAGTGCTTGGGCGAAGCCCTACGGAGATAGCATCACCATCACCGTCACCACGCCGTCGTGCTGCCGGAACTCATCCACTACCTCGCCGTCTTGCTGGATCAAGAAGTCGAGGACGTCACCGAGCTGAACGTGTGCTGAACTCGGAGGTGCCGTACGTTCGGTACTCGGTCGGTTGGATCGTAAAGTTGTTCGACGACATCAACCGCGTTGTTCTAACGCTTCCGCTTACGGTCTACGAGGGTACGTAGACACACTCCCCCTCTCGTAGCTATGCATCTCCATGGATAGATCTTGCGTGTGCGTAGAATTTTTTTTGTTTTCCATGCAACGTTCCCAACAGTGGCATCATGAGCCAGGTCTATGCGTAGATGATATGCACGAGTAGAACACAAAGAGTTGTGGGCGGTGATCGTCATACTGCTTACCACCAACGTCTTATTTTGATTCGGCGGTATTGTAAGATGAAGCGGCCCGGACCAACCTTACACGTCCACGTACATGAGACCGGTTCCACCGACAGACATGCAACTTGTTTTGCCAAAAGGTGGCTGGCGGGTGTCTGTTTCTCCTACTTTAGTTGAATCGAATTTGACTGCGGCCGGTCTTTGTTGAATGTTAAAACAGCAAACTTGATAAATCACCGTTGTGGTTTTGCGCCGTAGGTAAGAACGGTTCTTGCTAGAAGCCCGTAGCAGCCACGTAAAACTTGCAACAACAAAGTAGAGGACGTCTAACTTGTTTTTGCAGGGTATGCTGTGATGTGATATGGTCAAGACATGATGTGATATATGTTATTGTATGAGATGATCATGTTTTGTAATTTATCGGCAACCGGCAGGAGCCTTATGGTTGTCTCTTTATTGTATGAAATGCAAGCGCCATGTAATTGTTTTACTTTATCGCTATGCGTTAGCAATAGTTGTAGAAGCAATAGTTGGCGAGACGACCACGACGCAATGATGGAGATCAAGGTGTCGAGCCGGTGACGATGGAGATCATGACGATGCTTTGGAGATGGAGATCAAAAGCGCAAGATGATGATGGCCATATCATGTCTCATATTTTGATTGCATGTGATGTTTATCCTTTATGCATCTTATTTTGCTTAGAACGACGGTAGCATTATAAGACGATCCCTTCACTAAATTTCAAAATAAAAGTGTTCTCCCCGAGTATGCACCGTTGCTAAAGTTCTTCGTTTCGAAGCACCTCGTGATGATCGGGTGTGATAGATTCTACGTTCACATACAACGGGTGTAAGCCAGTTTTACACAAGCAGAATACTTGGGTTAAACTTGACGAGCCTAGCATGTACAAACATGGTCTCACAACTCACGCCACCTGGAACACCATGTTGGAAATATGCCCTAGAGGCAATAATAAATTGGTTATTATTATATTTCCTTGTTCATGATAATCGTTTATTATCCATGCTATAATTGTATTGATTGGAAACTCAAATACATGTGTGGGTACATAGACAACACCGTGTCCCTAGTAAGCCTCTAGTTAACTAGCTCGTTGATCAAAAGATGGTGAAGGTTTCCTAGCCATGGACATGAGATGTCATTTGATAACGGGATCACATCATTAAGAGAATGATGTGATGGACAAGACCCAAACTATAAACGTAGCCTATGATCGTGTCAGTTTATTGCTATTGTTTTCTGCATGTCAAGTATCTATTCCTATGACCATGAGATCATGCAACTCACTGACATCGGAGGAATACCTTGTGTGTATCAAATGTCGCAACATTACTGGGTGACTATAAAGATGCTCTACAGGTATCTCCGAGGGTGTCTGTTGGGTTGGCATGGATCAAGACTAGGATTTGTTACTCCGTGTGACGGAGAGGTATCTTAGGGCCCACTCGGTAATACAACATCACAATGAGCCTTGCAAGCAATGTGACTAAAGTGTTAGCCACGAGATCTTGTATTACGGACCGAGTAAAGAGACTTGCCGATAACGAGATTGAAGTAGGTATAGAGATACCGACGATCGAATCTCGGGCAAGTAACATGCCGAAGAACAAAGGGAACAACATACAGGATTAACTGAATCCTTGACATAGAGGTTCGACCGATATAGATCTTCGTAGAATATGTAGGAACCAATATGGGCATCTAGGTCCCGCTATTGGTTATTGACCGTAGAGGTGTCTCGGTCATGTCTACATAGTTCTCGAACCCGCAGGGTCTACACACTTAACGTTTGGTGACGATTAGTATAGTTGAGTTATTGTGTTGGTGACCGAAGGTTGTTCGGAGTCCCGGATAAAATCCCGGACATGACGAGGATCTCCGGAAGAGTCCGGAGGTAAAGATTGATATATGGGATAATAGTGTTTTGATCTCCGGAAGGGTTCCGTAATTCACCGGAAGGGGTTCCGGATGTTTACTGAAGTGTTCGGGTGCAGCAACACTTTATATGGACCAAAGGGGTAAAGCCCACGAGGTATTGGAAAGTGCAAAAGGAAGTTTTGCTGCTGCCTTAAGCGGTACTACCGCTGGTAAGGCAGTACTACCGCGTAAGCGGTACTACCGCTTGTGTGAAGCGGTACTACCGCTCAAGCGGTACTACCGCTCATGAGCGGTACTACTGCTTGTACGCGGTACTGCTGGAATCCGAGTGGGACTCTTTCCGTGCGGGCCAAACCGACCTTGTGCGGGCAAAACCGACCTTGTGGAGGCTTTCTCTCCAAGTTTAGACCCCAGGGCTCAACATATAAATAGAGGGGCAGGGCTAGCACACGGGATACATCAAGATTTCCCAAGCCGTGTGCCGGCAACCCAAACCCTCTAGTTCCTCCCGTCACAATCTCCGTAGTGCTTGGCGAAGCCCTGCAGAGATTGTTCCTCACCACCATCACCACGCCGTCGTGCTGCCGGAACTCATCCACTACTTTACCATCGCTCGCTGGATCGAGGAGGTGAAGGCGTCATCAAGCCGTACGTGTGTTGAACGCGGAGGTGCCGTCCGTTCGGCGCTAGATCGTGTTTGGATCGAGGGACGACTTGCGATTTGGATCGCGAAGACGTTCGACTACATCAACCGCGTTTCTTAACGCTTCCGCTTAGCGATCTACAAGGGTATGTAGATTCACTCTCCCTCTCGTAGATGTTCATCACCATGGATAGATCTTGCGTGTGCGTAAGAAATTTTTTGTTTCCCACGCGACGTACCCAAACACACCACAGCGTAATGGTGTGTCCGAACGTCGTAACAGTACTTTATTGGATATGGTGCGTTCTATGATGTCTCTTACCGATTTGGCACTATCGTTTTAGGGTTATGCATTAGAGACAGTTGCATTCACGTTAAATAGGGCACCGTCTAAATCCGTTGAGACGACACCGTATGAACTATGGTTTGGCAAGAAACCTAAGTTATCGTTTCTTAAAGTTTGGGGATGCGATGCTTATGTGAAAAAGCTTCAACCTGATAAGCTCGAACCCAAAGCGGAGAAGTGCGGCTTCATAGGCTACCCTAAAGAAACAATTGGGTACACCTTCTACCACAGATCCGAAGGCAAGGTCTTTGTTGCCAAGAATGGGTCCTTTCTAGAGAAGGAGTTTCTCTCGAAAGAAGTGAGTGGGAGGAAAGTAGAACTTGATGAGGTAATTGTAACTTCTCTCGAATTGGAAAGTAGCTCATCAGAGAAAACCGTTCCCGTGATGCCTACACCAATAAGAGAGGAAGATAATGATAAAGATCATGAAACTTCAGATCAAGTTACTACTGAACTTCATAGGTCGACCAGAGTACATTCCGCACCAGAGTGGTACGGTAATCCTGTTCTGGAAGTTATGTTGTTAGACAACGGCGAACCTACGAACTATGAAGAAGCTATGATAAGCTCGGATTCCGACAAATGGCTTGAGGCCATGAAATCTGAGATAGGATCCATGTATGAGAACAAAGTGTGGACTTTGGTGGACTTGCCCGATGATCGGCAAGCCATTGAGAATAAATGGATTTTTAAGAAGAAGACGGATGCTGATGGTAATATCACTGTCTACAAAGCTCGACTTGTTGCGAAAGGTTTTCGACAAGTTCAAGGGGTTGACTACGATGAGACTTTCTCACCCGTAGCGATGCTTAAGTCTGTCTGAATCATGTTAGCAATTGCCGCATTTTATGATTATGAAATCTGGCAAATGGATGTCAAAACTGCATTCCTTAATGGTTTTCTCAAAGAAGAGTTGTATATGATGCAACCAGAAGGTTTTGTCGATCCTAAGGGTGCTAACAAAGTGTGCAAGCTCCAGCGATCCATCTATGGACTGGTGCAAGCATCTCGGAGTTGGAATATACGCTTTGATGAGGTGATCCAAGCATATGGTTTTGTACAGACTTACGGTGAAGCCTGTATTTACAAGAAAGTGAGTGGGAGCTCTGTAGCATTTCTAATATTATATGTGGATGACATATAGTTGATTGGAAATGATATAGAATTTCTGGATGGCATAAAAGGATACTTGAATGAAAGACCTCGGTGAAGCTGCTTATATATTGGGCATCAAGATCTATAGAGATAGATCAAGACGCTTGATAAGACTTTCAATGAGTACATACCTTGACAAGATTTTGAAGGAGTTCAAAATGGATCAGTCAAAGAAGGAGTTCTTGCCTGTATTGTAAGGTGTAAAGTTGAGTAAGACTCAAAGCTCGACCACGACAGAAGATAGAGAGAGAATGAAAGTCATTCCCTATGCCTCAGCCATAGGTTCTATAATGTATGCCATGCTGTGTACCACACCTAATGTGTGCCTTGCCACGTGTCTAGCAAAGGGGGTACAAGAGTGATCCAGGAGTGGATCACTGGACAGCGGTCAAAATTATCCTTAGTAACTAAAGGACTAAGGAAATGTTTCTTGATTATGGAGGTGATAAAGAGTTCGTCGTAAAGGGTTACGTCGATGCAAGCTTTGACACCAATCTGGATATCTCTGAGTAGCAAACCGAATACGTATAATGGAGCGGTCATTTGGAATAGCTGCAAGTAAAGCGTGATAGCAGTATCTACAGTATGACATAAGGATTTGCAAAGTACAGATGGGTCTGAATATTGCAGACCCATTGACTAAAATTCTCTCTCACGAGCAAAACATGATCACACCTTAGAACTCTTTGAGTGTTAATCACATGGTGATGTGAACTAGATTATTGACTCTGGTAAACTCTTGGGTGTTAATCACATGGCGATGTGAACTAGATTATTGACTCTAGTGCAAGTGGGAGACTGATGAAAATATGCCCTAGAGGCAATAATAAAGTTGTTATTATTTTATATTTCCTTGTTCATGATAAAGGTTTATTATTCATGCTAGAACTGTATTGACCGGAAACTTAAATACATGTGTGAATACATAAACAAATACCGTGTCCCTAGTGAGCCTCTACTAGACTAGCTCATTGATCAAAGATGGTTAAGGTTTCCTAACCATAGACATGAGTTGTCATTTGATAACGGGATCACATCATTAGGAGAATGATGTGATGGACAAGACCCATCTGTTAGCTTAGCATATGATCGTTCTGTTTATTGCTACTGCTTTCTTGAATGTCAAATACATGTTCCTCCGACCATGAGATCATGCAACTCCCGGATACCGGAGGAATACCTTGTGTGCTATCAAACGTCACAACGTAACTGGGTGATCATAAAGATGCTCTACAGGTATCTACGAAGGTGTCTGTTGAGTTGGCATGGATCGAGACTGGGATTTGTCACTCCGTGTTTCGGAGAGGTATCTCTGGGCCCTCTCGGTAATGCACATCATAAGAAGCTTGCAAGCAAAGTGACTAAGGAGTTAGTTATGGGATGATGTATTACGGAACGAGTAAAGAGACTTGCCGGTAACGAGATTGAACTAGGTATGGAGATACCGACGATCGAATGTCGGGAAAGTAACATACCGACGGACAAAGGGAATTACGTATGTTGTCATTGCGGTTCGACCGATAAGATCTTCGTGGAATATGTAGGAACCAATATGAGCATCCAGGTTCCGCTATTGGTTATTGACCGGAGAGGCGTCTCAGTCATGTCTACAACATTCCCGAACCCGTAGGGTCCGCACGCTTAACGTTCGTTGACGATATAGTGTTATATGAGTGATGTGAATTGGTAACCGAATGTTGTTCGGAGTCCCGGATGAGATCCCGGACGTCACGAGGAGTCTCGGAATGGTCGAGAGGTAAAGATTTATATATGGGAAGTCATATTTTGGGTTCCAGAAAAAGGTGCAGTTTTTTCGGTATTGTACCGGGAAGCTTCCAGAAGGTTCCGGAGGATTCCGGAGGGGTCCGAAAGTCCACAAGTGGGTCCACCACGTCCCAAGGGCTGGCATGGGCTAAGAGGAGGCGCCCTGGCCTTATTGCGCCAGGCGCACCAAGTCCTCAAAAGCCCACGTAGCTAGGGAAGGAAAAAAGGAGAGTCCTAGTAGGAATATGATTGAACTTTGGAGTCCAACTCCACGTGTGTACTATTCACGTGGTACTGTTCACGTGGCACTATTCCTTCTACTCCAAGCCCCTACACATATATAAATAGAGGAGAGGGGGCGCCCCAAACAAGACACACCATTGTCTTATCCGTGTGCGGCGCCCCCCTCCACAGTTCCGTCCCTCGGTTATATTTTCGCAGTGCTTGGGCGAAGCCCTACGGAGATAGCATCACCATCACCGTCACCACGCCGTCGTGCTGCCGGAACTCATTCACTACCTCGCCGTCTTGCTAGATCAAGAAGTCGAGGATGTCACCGAGCTGAATGTGTGCTGAACGCGGAGGTGCCGTACGTTCGGTACTCGGTCGGTTGGATCGTAAAGTTGTTCGACGACATCAACCGCGTTGTTCTAACGCTTCCTCTTACGGTCTACGAGGGTACGTAGACACACTCCCCATCTCATAGCTATGCATCTCCATGGATAGATCTTGCGTGTGCGTAGAATTTTTTTTGTTTTCCATGCAACGTTCCCAACAATGGCATCATGAGCCAGGTCTATGCGTAGATGATATGCACGAGTAGAACACAAAGAGTTGTGGGCGGTGATCGTCATACTGCTTACCACCAACGTCTTATTTTGATTCGGCGGTATTGTAAGATGAAGCGGCCTGGACCAACCTTACATGTCCACCTACATGAGACCGGTTCCACCGACAGACATGCAACTTGTTTTGCATAAAGGTGGCTGGCGGGTGTCTGTTTCTCCTACTTTAGTTGAATCGAATTTGACTGCGGCCGGTCCTTGTTGAAGGTTAAAACAGCAAACTTGATAAATCACCGTTGTGGTTTTGTGCCGTAGGTAAGAACGGTTCTTGCTAGAAGCCCGTAGCAGCCACGTAAAACTTGCAACAACAAAGTAGAGGACGTCTAACTTGTTTTTGCAGGGTATGCTGTGATGTGATATGGTCAAGACATGATGTGATATACGTTATTGTATGAGATGATCATGTTTTGTAATTTATCGGCAACCGGCAGGAGCCTTATGGTTGTCTCTTTATTGTATGAAATGCAAGCGCCATGTAATTGTTTTACTTTATCGCTATGCGTTAGCAATAGTTGTAGAAGCAATAGTTGACGAGACGACCACGACGCAACGATGGAGATCAAGGTGTCGAGCCGGTGACGATGGAGATCATGACGATGCTTTGGAGATGGAGATCAAAAGCACAAGATGATGATGGCCACATCATGTCACATATTTTGATTGCATGTGATGTTTATCCTTTATGCATCTTATTTTGCTTAGAACGACGGTAGCATTATAAGATGATCCCTTCGATAAATTTCAAAATAAAAGTGTTCTCCCCGAGTATGCACCGTTGCTAAAGTTCGTCGTTTCGAAGCACCTCGTGATGATCGGGTGTGATAGATTCTACGTTCACATACAACGGGTGTAAGCCAGTTTTACACAAGCAGAATACTTGGGTTAAACTTGATGAGACTAGCATGTACAAACATGGTCTCGGAACACTGGAGACCGAAAGGTCGAACATGAGTCATATAGTAGATATGATCAACATGGAGATGTTCACCATTGATGACTATCCCATCTCACGTGATGATCGGACATGGGCTAGTTGATTTGGATCATGTATCACTTAGTTAACTTGAGGGATGTTAATTTAAGTGGGAGTTCATTAGTAATTTGATTAATTGAACTTAATTTATCATGAACTTAGTCCTGATAGTCTTTGCAAATTATGTTGTAGATCAAAAGCTTGCGTTGTAGCTCCCCTGTTTTTGATACGTTCCTAAAGAAAGCTAAGTTGAAAGATGATGGTAGCAACTACACGGACTGGGTCCGTAACTTGAGGATTATCCTCATTGCTGCACAGAAGGATTATGTCCTTGATGCACCGCTAGGTGATGGACCTGCTGTAGGAGCTGCTGCAGACATTGTGAACGCCTGGCAGGCTCGATCTGATGACTACTCGATAGTTCAGTGTGCCATGCTCTACGGCTTAGAACCGGGACTGCAAAAGCGTTTTGAACGCCACGGAGCATATGAGATGTTCCAAGAGCTGAAATTGATATTTCAAGCTAATGCCCGGGTTGAGAGATATGAAGTCTCCAACAAGTTCTTTAGCTGTAAGATGGAGGAGAACAGTTCTGTCAGTGAACACATACTCAGAATGTCTGGGTACCACAACCACTTGACTCAGCTGGGAATTGATCTTCCGGTTGAGAGTGTTATTGACAGAGTTCTTCAGTCACTGCCACCAAGCTATAAAGGCTTCGTGATGAACTATAATATGCAAGGGATGGAGAAGACAATTTCCGAGCTCTTCGCGATGCTGAAATCAGCGGAGGTAGAAATCAAGAAGGAGCATCAAGTGTTGATGGTTAACAAAACCACTAGTTTCAAGAAAAAGGGCAAGGGAAAGAAGGGGAACTTCAAGAAGAACGGCAAGCAAGTTGCCGCTCCCACGAAGAAACCCAAAGCTGGACCCAGGCCTGAAACAGAGTGCTTCTACTGCAAAGGGACTGATCACTGGAAGCGGAACTACCCCAAGTATTTGGCGGATAAGAAGGATGGCAAAGTGAGCAAAGGTATATTTGATATACATGTTATTGATGTGTTCCTCACTAATGCTCGCAGTAGCGCCTGGGTATTTGATACTGGTTCGGTTGCTCATATTTGTAACTCGAAACAGGAGCTATGGAATAAGCGAAGATTGGCTAAGGACGAGGTGACGATGCGCGTCGGGAATGGTTCCAAGGTTGATGTGATCGCCGTCGGCACGCTACCTCTACATCTACCTTCGGGATTAGTTTTAGACCTTAATAATTGTTATTTGGTGCCAGCGTTGAGCATGAACATTATATCTGGATCTTGTTTATTGCGAGACGGTTATTCATTTAAGTCAGAGAATAATGGTTGTTCTATTTATATGAGTAACATCTTTTATGGTCACGCACCTTTTGTGAATGGTCTATTCTTGTTGAATCTCGATCGTAGTGATACACATATTCATAATATTGATGCCAAAAGATGCAAAGTTGATAATGATAGTGCAACATACTTGTGGCACTGCCGTTTAGGTCATATTGGTGTAAAGCGCATGAAGAAACTCCATGCGGATGGACTTTTGGAATCTCTTGATTATGAATCATTTGATACTTGCGAACCATGCCTCATGGGCAAGATGACTAAAACTCCGTTCTCCGGAACAATGGAGCGAGCTACTGATTTGTTGGAAATAATACATACCGATGTATGCGGTCCGATGAATGTTGAAGCACGCGGCGGGTATCGTTATTTTCTAACCTTCACAGATGATTTGAGTAGATATGGGTATATCTACTTGATGAAACACAAGTCTGAAACATTTGAAAATTTAAAGAATTTCAGAGTGAAGTAGAGAATCATCGTAACAAGAAAATAAAGTTTCTACGATCTGATCGCGGAGGCGAATATTTGAGTTACGAGTTTGGCCTTCATTTAAGAAAATGTGGAATTGTTTCACCACTCACGCCACCTGGAACACCACAGCGTAATGGTGTGTCCGAACGTCGTAACCGTACTTTATTGGATATGGTGCGTTCTATGATGTCTTTTACCGATTTGGCACTATCGTTTTAGGGTTATGCATTAGAGACAGCTGCATTCACGTTAAATAGGGCACCGTCTAAATCCGTTGAGACGACACCGTATGAACTATGGTTTGGCAAGAAACCTAAGTTGTCGTTTCTTAAAGTTTGGGGATGCGATGCTTATGTGAAAAAGATTCAACCTGATAAGCTCGAACCCAAAGCGGAGAAATGCGTCTTCATAGGATACCCTAAAGAAACAATTGGGTACACCTTCTACCACAGATCCGAAGGCAAGGTCTTTGTTGCCAAGAATGGGTCCTTTCTAGAGAAGGAGTTTCTCTCGAAAGAAGTGAGTGGGAGGAAAGTAGAACTTGATGAGGTAATTGTACCTTCTCTCAAATTGGAAAGTAGCTCATCAGAGAAAACCGTTCCCGTGATGCCTACACCAATAAGAGAGGAAGATAATGATAAAGATCATGAAACTTCAGATCAAGTTACTACTGAACTTCGTAGGTCGACCAGAGTACGTTCCGCACCAGAGTGGTACGGTAATCCTGTTCTGGAAGTTATGTTGTTAGACAACGGCGAACCTACGAACTATGAAGAAGCTATGATAAGCCCGGATTCCGACAAATGGCTTGAGGCCATGAAATCTGAGATAGGATCCATGTATGAGAACAAAGTGTGGACTTTGGTGGACTTGCCCGATGATCGGCAAGCCATTGAGAATAAATGGATTTTTAAGAAGAAGACGGATGCTGATGGTAATATCACTGTCTACAAAGCTCGACTTGTCGCGAAAGGTTTTCGACAAGTTCAAGGGGTTGACTACGATGAGACTTTCTCACCCGTAGCGATGCTTAAGTCTGTCCGAATCATGTTAGCAATTGCCGCATTTTATGATTATGAAATCTGGCAAATGGATGTCAAAACTGCATTCCTTAATGGTTTTCTCAAAGAAGAGTTGTATATGATGCAACCAGAAGGTTTTGTCGATCCTAAGGGTGCTAACAAAGTGTGCAAGCTCCAGCGATCCATCTATGGACTGGTGCAAGCATATCGGAGTTGGAATATACGCTTTGATGAGGTGATCAAAGCATATGGTTTTGTACAGACTTACGGTGAAGCCTGTATTTACAAGAAAGTGAGTGGGAGCTCTGTACCATTTCTAATATTATATGTGGATGACATATTGTTGATTGGAAATGATATAGAATTTCTGGATGGCATAAAAGGATACTTGAATGAAAGACCTCGGTGAAGCTGCTTATATATTGGGCATCAAGATCTATAGAGATAGATCAAGATGCTTGATAAGACTTTCAATGAGTACATATCTTGACAAGATTTTGATGGAGTTCAAAATGGATCAGTCAAAGAAGGAGTTCTTGCCTGTATTGTAAGGTGTAAAGTTGAGTAAGACTCAAAGCTCGACCACGGCAGAAGATAGAGAGAGAATGAAAGTCATTCCCTATGCCTCAGCCATAGGTTCAATAATGTATGCTATGCTGTGTACCACACCTAATGTGTGCCTTGCCACGTGTCTGGCAAAGGGGGTACAAGAGTGATCCAGGAGTGGATCACTGGACAGCGGTCAAAATTATCCTTAGTAACTAAAGGACTAAGGAAATGTTTCTCGATTATGGAGGTGATAAAGAGTTCGTCGTAAAGGGTTACGTCGATGCAAGCTTTGACACGAATCTGGATATCTCTGAGTAGCAAACCGGATACGTATAATGGAGCAGTCATTTGGAATATCTCCAAGTAAAGCGTGATAGCAGTATCTACAGTATGACATAAGGATTTGCAAAGTACACATGGGTCTGAATATTGCAGACCCATTGACTAAAATTCTCTCTCACGAGCAAAACATGATCACACCTTAGAACTCTTTGAGTGTTAATCACATGGTGATGTGAACTAGATTATTGACTCTGGTAAACTCTTGGGTGTTAATCACATGGCGATATGAACTAGATTATTGACTCTAGTGCAAGTGGGAGACTGATGGAAATATGCCCTAGAGGCAATAATAAAGTTGTTATTATTTTATATTTCCTTGTTCATGATAAAGGTTTATTATTCATGCTAGAATTGTATTGACCGGAAACTTAAATACATGTGTGAATACATAAACAAATACCGTGTCCCTAGTGAGCCTCTACTAGACTAGCTCGTTGATCAAAGATGGTTAAGGTTTCCTAACCATAGACATGAGTTGTCATTTGATAACGGGATCACATCATTAGGAGAATGATGCGATGGACAAGACCCATTTGTTAGCTTAGCATATGATCGTTCTGTTTATTGCTACTGCTTTCTTGAATGTCAAATACATGTTCCTCCGACCATGAGATCATGCAACTCCCGGATACCGGAGGAATACCTTGTGTGCTATCAAACGTCACAATGTAACTGGGTGATCATAAAGATGCTCTACAGGTATCTCCGAAGGTGTCTGTTGAGTTGGCATGGATCGAGACTGGGATTTGTCACTCCGTGTTTCGGAGAGGTATCTCTGGGCCCTCTCGGTAATGCACATCATAAGAAGCTTGCAAGCAAAGTGACTAAGGAGTTAGTTACGAGATGATGTATTATGGAACGAGTAAAGAGACTTGTCGGTAACGAGATTGAACTAGGTATGGAGATACCGACGATCGAATCTCGGGCAAGTAACATACTGACGGACAAAGGGAATTACGTATGTTGTCATTGCGGTTCGACCGATAAGATCTTCGTGGAATATGTAGGAACCAATATGAGCATCTAGGTTCCGCTATTGGTTATTGACCGGAGAGGCGTCTCAATCATGTCTACATCATTCCCGAACCCATAGGGTCCGCACGCTTAACGTTCGTTGACGATATAGTGTTATATGAGTTATGTGAATTGATAACCGAATGTTGTTCGGAGTCCCGGATGAGATCCCGGACGTCATGAGGAGTCTCGGAATGGCTGAGAGGTAAAGATTTATATATGGGAAGTCATATTTTGGGTTCCAGAAAAAGGTGCAGTTTTTTCGGTATTGTACCGGGAAGCTTCCAGAAGGTTCCGGAGGATTCCGGAGGAGTCCAGAAGTCCACAAGTGGGTCCACCACGTCCCAAGGGCTGACATGGGCTAAGGGGAGGCGCCCTGGCCTTATTGCGCCAGGCGCACCAAGTCCTCAAACCCCACGCAGCTAGGGAAGGAAAAAAGGAGAGTCCTAGTAGGAATAGGATTGGACTTTGGAGTCCAAGTCCACGTGTGTACTATTCACGTGGTACTGTTCACGTGGCACTGTTCACGTGGCACTGTTCCTTCTACTCCAAGCCCCTACACATATATAAATACAGGAGAGGGGGCGCCCCAAACAAGACACAACATTGTCTTAGCCTTGTGCGGCGCCCCCCTCCACAGTTCCGTCCCTCGGTCATATTTTCACAGTGCTTGGGCGAAGCCCTACGGAGATAGCATCACCATCACCGTCACCACGCCATCGTGCTGCCGGAACTCATCCACTACCTCGCCGTCTTGCTGGATCAAGAAGTCGAGGACGTCACCGAGCTGAACGTGTGCTGAACGCGGAGGTGCCGTACGTTCGGTACTCGGTCGGTTGGATCGTAAAGTTGTTCGACGACATCAACCGCGTTGTTCTAACGCTTCCGCTTACGGTCTACGAGGGTACATAGACACACTCCCCCTCTCGTAGCTATGCATCTCCATGGATAGATCTTGCGTGTGCGTAGAATTTTTTTTGTTTTCCATGCAACGTTCCCAACAGATGTCACCTCAAGATCTACCTCTAGTGTAGTGATCTTGGGGCATTCACTGGTCGAGGCTATCGGAGAAGGAGAGACTCAGTGTCGTTGGGCATATCTTTGTGTTCCACTCATCTCTCCAACAAAGATGAATGTTCACCCAAGAACATTTTTTTACGGAACATGGTGTGTTATATTTTTTTGTACACTCTTCTATATTTACACGTTTAACTGAGATTCGACTGCTCCCTCTTTCCAACAGCATCCAGACGCGTATGTCGCGGTCAAACATGTTCAATTTCTCAACGGTCGATGTTGTGTCTCTCTCCCGGTCAAGCCTGGCCATGGCATTCATATCCTACACACACCATCCATACCACCAGTCCACTTATATCCAAGCAGAGCATCTAGAGTCTCCAGAGAAGAACGCATTCATCAAGAATGGCCTCGGCAGCCACCGTTCTGTCGCTGCTGATGCTGTTTCATGTGCTGGTAGTGGCACCGGCGTCAGCTCGACAGCGGCCGCCCGTGGCGCGGCTAGGGTGTCGGGACAGGTGCGGCAACATCACCGTTCCCTACCCCTTCGACATCGGCGCCAACTGCTACCGGGACGCAGAGGCGGAGACAGGGGCGTGCGAGCAGGGGTCAGACACCCCCCATCGCCTCGCCCCCCTGTGAGGTTTCGTTATAGGCAGTACTACCATTTAATCATGCTAATGACGTCGCAACTTTCCAGCCCAAAGGCCCAACATGAGAAACAACATAACTTAATCGCTAGTTGTACGAAAGCATCAGAAAAAATGGATTATGTGCAGCCGTTGGATCAAGTAGGAAAATTTCCTATCCTTCCCGTAATTACGATCGTGGCTTCTAGGTCTGGTGGCGCCGAACAGAAGTCCCTGCGCCGTCGCCCGTCGCCCGTTGCCTCTCGCCACTACCGCCGTTATCGGGGGTGAGCTGCAGAGGGCAATCCAGTACTCCACTCCAGTAGTAACTGAATCCACGAGAGAGACATAGTTGCTTGTCTGCTTCACCGACATCATACATCAACAGGTTAACTTCAAGGAATTAAGGTCCGTCACTATTGAATCTTTATGAATCACGACTACACTTGAACCAAAGTTTAAGTTACTAATTAGATGTGGAAAGATTGTGATTTAGAAATCTAATTTCACTCATTGTTTAATGTTTCAATAATTGAAGGGTGAGGAGGAAGAATAAACCAAAAAATAGATTCAGTTTTCAAGCCGCTCAAATATTACTAAACATGCAAATCCACTTGAGGATCAACCTATTATAGATGATAATTCTAATCCCAATGCAGTTACTATGCAAACAGATGTTCAGCATACTGTGGCATCACTAGAAATTTCAGGACAAAGTAGAATTGGAAGCACAAGATGTAAGAGGAATCTTGGCCCACTTTCGAGATATTGTGTCTCTAAAACGATTATTATCTTGCTCGCCCCCTCATGCCCAAATCCTGGCTCCGCCCCTGCCGGGACGACGGCCGAGCCGGCTTCCAGCTCGAGTGCCACGACTTCGGCCGCTCCCCTTCGTGCCTCACCGTCAGTGGCTTCGACCACCACCTTGCAGACCTCTCCCTCG